>JAIEZT010000026.1:25969642-26249642 GCA_019594935.1 Periophthalmus modestus | reverse complement strand
GACATCACTCTGGGGGTGTTCTCCATGTATGTCTACAGAGAAATGTTCAGCAGTTATCATGGTAATTTAATGCATACATAAGAAAACACGGACTGAGAGGTTTCAAGATAAGTTTGAAAACACACAAAAAACTACAAAATGCATTTAAACAACACATTTTGAGAAGGCTGTGATCAACACAAGCGTTCACAGTCCGGTTTAGATGTTTGATTTTCAACAGCAAAAAGGGGAGAGTGACTAACTGAAAAACTGTTGGCTAATGCTAGCTAGCTCCTGATTGTAATGTTATTTGAGAGGGACTTGTTCAACAGCACAATTCAGCTCACCTGAGACTGTGTTAAAACAAAGCTCAGAGTAAAGTCTGGCTTGAGTAATAACTTCAGAATAGTGCCTCCAGTTAGCTTCATCCCCCATGGAACTTGAATGACATCAGCTGCAGAGTATCAACATGTTGGGCAGTAAAACATATATAACTCATTTGACTTACCTATTTTCTCTAGTTGTTTGGAGACAAAGGGCGAGTTCTCCCACAGTTTGGCTTTGAAACACTTGGACAGGATGAGAGCTCCGAGTACAGCAGAGAAACCCTTCTTCAGCTTAAGGCTTAGCAATTCACACAAACCTTTGGAGGCGAAAAGAGATTCATATAAAAAATCTGATCATATTTGAATCATTTTGTCAATTGCATCTAAAGGCCCTGAACACATTTTTTGCAGAAACATTTGTCTTGCAGTACAGATATATTGTATAAGCAGCTGTTGAGGTCAAAATAAGTCTGTTGTGTGCTGTCTATATCTAATTATTAGCATGCTAGTTGTTGCCGTGACAGCAAAACTCAGCTCTGGTCTCTTAAACTCATTGTGGTGTGTAATTTGAATAATTTGGATGTTTGGAATGCATTAGGTAAGTGAGAAATAATGTAAAACGAAGGAGCTCATTGGTCACCTCAGGTTTACAGAGTTTTGTGCTTCTCTCATTGATTATGCAGAAATCTGTAATGTTTTTCAGCCCCATACTATTTTTTCCCCTTTATTATTTCTTACAAGGACAGATCCTGTATGTCCCCGACTGGCTAATCCACCTGCCCTCCATCACGCCCATTTGAGAGTCACTTGTGACTGGACTCACATCTGAGTAAAATATTGAAGAAGTGTGTGTTCTGGATCCCAGGCAACATCTAACCAGTGATTATGCACTATTTGTACTACTCAGCCTAAAGTTAAACATACATCTCCCAATGCGTAGTCCGTTTCTGAAGATCTTTGCTGTGTCCTGGGTCAGGCTAAACTCCTGGATGGTGATGGAGCCCAGCTGAGCCTGGATCAAGCTATAAATCAAAATATAAATATGAAAGTGTGGAAAAACAGTCTACAACAATATTATATTCTGAAAAACAGACCAATTCACTTTCATGTCATTGGTTCGGATCTTTCCTTCCATTGGGAACCTGAAGAAAAACACATCATAGTCTTATAGTCATGTTTTTATAACTAGGCCCTATACAACAAAGTTAACCAAAGACAACTATCTACATTATCATTAAAGAGGGGCTACTTTACTTTACTATGGGGTATTAATTGCTAAAACATAACATATTTAGATCACCATGTTGCCTTTGATTTTTTTGAAAAAGCTATATTCACTGACAACAATGTTTAATAACTTTCATTTTTGTTTTTGACACTCTAAGTCTCCCCTCCCTTTGTCCTCCGTGCTAAGTCACTCCTTTGTGAAGTTGTAGTGTATTGTTTTGTATCCTGCTTTTGTATAATTATGAAAATTGTCTGAGCACTGGACAGAATTGTACTGTTAACTGTAAGGAGGGTTCAAATAGGGCCCAATGGAGATCACAAGATTACTCAAACATGATGACATATAACACCACTACAGGCATGTTTTTGATGAGATAACATAAAAATCTCAAAAAAGTCAAGAAGTAGTACAAGTTCATGTATTTCTGTGTAATACTGGCCTAATGGTGGTACGATTCTTGTCCCTGTTCAAAGTATTCAACAACCTCTTCTCATTCATGCGCAGCTGGATGTCACTGAACTCTTTACTGTTTGACACCAGCTCAGTCTAAAAAACAGCAAATACACAAATACAATAAGTGTAAAGATGTATCTAAGTGTAAAAGTAACAATACCAGGTCAGATAGGCTTTCTGCGCCTGAAATTTGGCTGAACTGCTTCATTGTCTCGAAGGCAACGCAGTAACGAGCCATCAGCCGGCCAGGCTCTGGGGGGAAAGAATTAAAAAGTAGTATTTTTTATTCATGTACTGCGCAACAGATTAAAAGATCCATGTGTGACCTGTAGGCTTAATGTTGATATCTTCATCCATGTGAATGAGCCCGATGGATGACAGAGCGTTCAGGTTTTTGAGGCATAGTTCTAAACAAAGGGAAGGGACAAAACTTGTTATACGAATATGTATTATGAACTTCACTTTGAAACTGAAAGAATTAAAAAGGATTGCAAAACTTAAAGCCACAATATGTAACTTTTAGCTAAGAAATAGACTAAAACAAAGCACGTTTTTTTCAATTTGATCCATGTTTATAGCACTGAAAAACTGAAACTGAAAAACATGCATCCTTACTCTGAGCAGGGTTACATCTCCACAAACCCGACTCTTATTTGTCTTGGGGGAAGGGCCCTCTACTCTTTGTCATTCCTTTGGCTATAATCTTCCTCATTATGTCATATTATGTATCTATGCCCATGGACAATGTTCCAAAGCCTGGTTTTAACTTTCTATTTCCATGGAATTATGTGGGTGACGTGCCACCTCCAGAAAGTTACATACTGTGCCTTTAAAGAAATGTTGCCTTTTGGGTGTCAGTGTTTTCAATTGCCAAATTTTTTAGCAAAAAATAGCCATCATTGAGCCATTCTTCTATGATCAAATCTTTCACTTTGATGTCAATGATATGAATTGAGGAAAAAAGTAACAAAAGAAAATACATTTTACTAAATATTTCCAAATAGAGCTATTAATTCAAATAATACCTGACTCTAATCAGTTGTGTGTGTTTTTTCACGCCTACCTTGTAATTTGGACTCAATCCCTTGTCTGTCTAAATCAGCAGAGAAACCTGAAATAAGAGACAATCAGATATACAGTGCAACACATAATTACAAACATTAACTCACTTCTATTGTATTTAAGGCCCCAAAAATTCAGGGTAATGTTGGCATATTTTAGAGTGTGAGATAGAACTGTTATTAAATAATTAGTAAATTGATTGATCGAGAGCGTACCATTGGGTTTTCTGAGAGTAAGTACAGACCATAGTGTTTGGGGTTCTTGAGGGCTCGTATGTAGAGAAATGTAGAGCGGATCCAGTCTAAAGCCATGTTGACATCACTTATGGTGTGGAGGACAATTTCAGCGTTCAGGTGCTCCACCAAGTTCCCATGTAAACTGTGAAAAAAACAGTGGTGAGTTCTTTAAGTTAGTTTATGTGAAAGCTTCATCTAAGAGTTGAGAAAAGGTGGCATTACCTGCTTTCAATAATCTCCATCCCGTTCATTAGAGACATATACTTGACTTTGGTTTGGTTCTTGGTCATGATCACGGCAGTCGCTGAAGTGTCAAACTTGAAGAAAAATGTGTGTGATAATTAAAGTTCAACTTGTAGCTTATTTATCATTACTCTACTTTTAAGCTTTGACATTTTGTTGTGTCCCAAAAAGTATATTATACTATATATATATATAGCTTCAGATATGTGTCTAAACTGAAATGATAATGACATGAAAAATGAATATACATTACTTTTCACAATACTCAATTTTTTTTTATCTTACATTTGTAAATACAGTAGCTATACTTAATGAAACAAAAAAGCATTTTTTATAATATTGGTTATGTACTGCCTGATTGTGTAGAATGAATGCTATCATTAATACAACATATAGTAAAACATATACAAATATTGCAGTTATCTGGACTTACCTGTGGACGTCCAGCTCGACCAATCATCTGCAGCAGGTCGGCCTCTCTGTACTCCTCACAGGCTCCGGCCACATACTGCGTCGTGGACTTGATCACCACCAAGTGAGCGGGAAGGTTCACCCCCATCGCTAAAGTCCTGGTAGTAACTACAGACAAATACATGCCTTTAAGCTACAACACTAAAAATATTTAAATAAATATCTATTTTATGTATTATGTGTTAAGTAATTTGGTACATATACATAGAAACAAAAATGTGATTTCACAAGTATTTATCTACAATGCAGTATACATTTTATTCAAATACATGCCATACTAATATGATTGTATTGAAGTGCAACATTATGACAAAATGTGTAAACAAATACCTTCCATTTAACACAATGAGCTGTGCTGTTGCCCATGATAAACTCTATTATCATGGGCATATTCACTGTACTATAACTACACCTAATTAGACATTATAAAGAATGAACAAACTTAATTCATAATGGACAATAGAATGTTTATGAAAATGTTAATGCTTCAGGCTTAGTAAGAAGTCAATGAATATTTTATGTCAACTCCTAGTTCAATCCCCTTAATTAAAAAAGCCTAAATCATTTCATCTTTAAAAAAAAAAGTTTTTCTTCATGATTTATAAAGGGAAATTAAGGTGTACTTATTAGTCTTATTTCTTACAAAGTACTGGAAGATCTCCCTCAATGAAGGCCGTTTCAATCAACTTCCTGTCCGACAAATCTACTCCAGCGTGATGATAGCCCACTCCAAGCACCATCATGTCTGCAATGGAGAGGTGCTGTCACTTTTGAACACAGCTTTGTCCTGTGTAAAAACAACTCTGTTCCTACCTCTTAGTTTGGAATCCAGAACAGAGTTGGCAAACTTCATCAGCCTGAAAACATGAGCAGATGCAGTTGTCGCTATAGCGATCAGCATGCAGATATAAAGGACAAACCTCTGCTTGTGCTCCACAGTCATCATAAACGCTGGGTCTTTAAATAAATAAAGCCAGTCAGTGAAAATGGCTGACTATGTGTGAGGGCATTGCTTTATAAAAAAGACAGAATTAAATCATGTCTAGGTTGCTGCCTGATGGCATACTCAAAGAAAAAAAAAATGAAAAATGGAAAAAAATAAAAGAATTTTTTTTTTATAAAAATAAAAAAATAAAAAAAAGGAGCATTAAAATCAGTTACATGAATAATTGTTGTAAGTGGTACAGTGTAGGAGGAAAATGGGGTTGTAGTACACACAACTAAAAGGTGAGGATTATGGTCGGGAGTAGGCTCTGGGATAGATGTTGCCACTGGTAGTTTAGAAGAGGATCAACACCTGAGAAACTCAGTCTGGCTTGGATTACAGGGAAAGCCCAGCACCACCTTCATCAAGCATCAAATGGCCGGGCGGTTTTTGCTCCATCACATGAGTTAAGGTAGAGTGGGCCGGGACGTGTTGTCAATACAACCAGTTCAGCGATCTGAGCACACCAAAATGAAGACGTCCATATAGGCACTAAATATTCCAAGTGTACTTGTGGCCCAAAAACAAGTATAAACATCTCCTCACACACTTGTGGCTTAATATGTAGTACATCCACCTCAGACGCATTGACCAATCTAGTCATAAGCAAACTGAGCACGAGAGTTCAGTCTGAACAGGGCTAGTAGTATTAGATAAAGTAATAAATGATTATCAATATTGAATAGGCCGATGGCATATTTGAAATTAGGGCTGCATGATATGAGAAAATATATATTCAATAACTATGATGGTATGGGGAACAACAAACATTATACATTGCGAATCTTTTATACTTTTTAGATGTATAAGTTAAATTTGAGTAAAACAAATAAAACTAATCGCCATGACTTAATTTATTAGGTTTTAAAACAGTCAAATCAAAATAGGTCAAAACAAAACCACGACCAATAAAGCTGAATACAGGACTTAAAATCTTTTTCGCATTTGTCCATTTTAAGTTTCAGAAAAAAAAAAAAACCTACATGTGTGTTGTGAATGTGATTATTATTAACTGGCAATATCAATTATTGCATCAGCCACTATTGCAATATTGTACTTTTGTGATTATATTGTGCAGTCTAATCTGAATGCTCCATCCTGCGACCACTGTCACAAACAAATAAAATCCCACTAAACAAATCTGTGCACAACTTAACCCTCTACTAATGCGAAGTGTCCATATGGGGGGCTTACATCAGTGCTCAAGTTTGGTATTGTGGCGGACACAGCCAAACAAATTATCTGGACAATCTCTCACACCACTCTGGGTTTCTACGATGTCCCATCAACGTTCAGGGGGGGGGGGGAACCGCCAGGATGGGGGGGACCCCACAAATCTAGGCAGAGTTGGCTCCACGGTGTGAATCCTTACAAAAAAAACCTAGGTTCAACAAAAAAACTTTACAGGTCGGCTATTAAGGTATTTATAATACAGTTATATAATTGGATAATAGGAAATATAGGGGAATAGGGCAACTTTTGCAAATATGGGAAATAGTTCATTGGAAGGTATATGATTAT
Source organism: Periophthalmus modestus (assembly GCA_019594935.1). Taxonomy (NCBI): domain Eukaryota; kingdom Metazoa; phylum Chordata; class Actinopteri; order Gobiiformes; family Gobiidae; genus Periophthalmus; species Periophthalmus modestus. The sequence continues at coordinate 26,243,138 of JAIEZT010000026.1, read as the reverse complement.
AAACCCAAATAATAGATATATTAATTTAATAAACTATGATTCTAAAAATAAAAATAACAAAAAAAAAAACATATATATATATAGGGATGTATTTTTGTTTACCTTTTTCAAGGGCATAAAATAAATAATATTTAAAATAAAAACAATCAATAATCAAATTATTTTTGGATTAATTAATTAAATATTAAGGGGGGGCCCACACAACAAAAGCAAAAATTTGTTTAATCAACAATTTCTTTAACCCACAAAAATAACATTTTTGGGGAATTTTGTTTTTAATACTGAATGGCTATATATACCGGGTTATATATGGGGTGTTTTCTTTGTTTTGCCCCATAATAACTGGGAAATCAAAAAAACAAAAAAAACAAATGTAAATTGGGATAATGTTTACCATGGGTTTTTACTGCAAAAAAAAAATTAAGGAAAAAAAACAAAAAAAAAAAAAAAAACAACCAAACAAAAAAAAAAACACAAAAAAATTGTTCTTTACCAATATACCTATTACAAAAAATTATATTGGACCAACCGCCGTACTGTTTTCAAACAAAACATGAATAATACCAGGGTATTTTTACATATTCCTTGATGCATATAAATTCTTTTTAACTTTTCATGGTGTTTTGGACAGTGGTTCTTACCTTTATTTTTTCGTTATGTTTGGTATTTCTCCACCTTTTTTGAATTTTTAGGGGATGGAAAAAAAATATCATGGGGGGGGGGGGGGGACTTTTTTGGGCCCTTTGCGGATTTTTTCACCCCACTTTCTATACTGGGGGTTCAAAAAAAAAACGGGTACGACTCCACCACCAAACAATCACAAAAGACACAAAACTGTACAAAAATAACCCCCTACGGGAAAATGAAAAAACAACTAAAGGGGCATCAGAATTATATATATATTATAATACAATATATATATATTATTTTTATATATTTTATATATATCCCTATATATAGATATATATAATATCATATAAATTTATATATAATATAATATATATTATAATATAATACTATATAAATTATAACATAAATATATATATAGTATATATTATATTATATATATGGGGATATATATGTGGGGGTATTTATCCAAGTACAATTTATTTTAACAGTGGGGGAGGTTTCCGTTTTATTTTGCGCCAAAAATGAAGCGGGAGCCCTCCGCCTTTAGACATTATAGTTGTTTAAATTTAACAAATAAAAACCAAAAATTTGAGGGGGGAAGTCGAGAGGAGTAGGGGAGGTAAGGTTAACCTTTTTCCATGGGGAAATCATTATTGACTAGATTCTTGCTGTTCATTTGGATGCAACCCACAGCTTAGGGTGGTTTAAAATTATAATTGTATGCTTTAAAAAAAAAAATTATAAAAAAATGGGGTTTATTGGATTGTTATCATTTAACAAGGGGGGCCTTTTAGGTAACCAAAAACCAAAATATCAGTTTTTGGATAAGTGGAGGGGGGGCAAAGTCCTTAGGGTATTTGTATTTTTGGGTCCGGGGATTGAAAATGTAGCTGGATAATTTAAGCATTGAATATTTTTTTTTTTTTGCATGTCCCAAAGTCCTCAGTTGTTTGGCCCCATGTCTTCTCAAATCCTAGTTTTTCAAGGGGCATTCAGAGGAAATCAGATTGGACTTTTAATTTGGTAAAAAAAAACCTAATTAGTGAAAAATATGGAATTCATATGTCCAGATACAATTTGTTTTACCTAATTTTTTACAAAAAAAAACTTATAGATTAATTTGTAAAACTTGGTAATCAGTAAAATCACGGTTAAGTTGGCCACAATAGGAAAGAGAAAAAAATATCAAGAATTTTATGGGCTCAAAAGAAAAATGTTAAAAAACCCCCACCCCAATATCAGGGACCATTCAAAAATTAGTAAAAAAAAATTTTAACACCTTCTTTTTTAGATCACATTTGGAGGTCTGGGGACTAAGGGGGGACACAAAAACAACAAAAAACAAACTAAGCACAGGGATTTTCTGGGGGACCCTTCATCAATAAGGGAAAAAGGTCTGACCAAGCTCCAAGGTTTTAGCAGTTTTCCTTCCATTATAGTTGTCATGCTTGTTCCCACTTTTTTTCTGTTAAAAACCAAAAAACAACAAAAAATCCACCAAAAAGTTTAAATAATCTAAAAACCTTTATTAAACCAAAAAACATAAGGTTCTGGTAACTTGATAAGCATTTGTATAAAAGGACATAGGGGCCTACCTAAAAAACAAAAAACAAATCCCAAAATTAAGTGGCGTTTAAAAAATGGGTGGTACAAATGTTAGGGAAATGTCAAGGCAACATTTGTAATTCGTACAAAAAAACCAAGTACTAAAAATAAAATATTGAAACATTCACAAAAAACTAAACATGTATCAAAAAAAAACTTGATACTCATTTAAGCATGTATGGGATTGAATTGATCTGGGTTGGGGGGGGACTAAAAAAAAAATTTATTTGTGGGGGGGGACCTTCTTCAACAGCTCATCTTGAGGTTTTAAATCAAAAACCCCAAACACTTACCTATGTCAAAACAAAAAAAAAAAACTTACTGAGGCCGGTTTAATTGTCATTAATTTTTGGGGGGGGGGCAATTCCTGACTGGGTCGTGTGGGAAAAAACAAAACCCCCAATCTGATGTCGGCAAAATAAGGGTTCTTTTTTAAACAGTCGGGGGGAAACAAGTAAAACAACTGGTTAGAATGGGAATTTATTCATTAAAAATCCCCCCCCCATGTCTTGTAACTATTTGTATTTTAGGGAGTGCAGGAAAAAAAATTAAAAAAACGTTACCCCATGGCCATGATTAAACAATGTACAAATAGATGTAAATATTTGCAATTCATCTGGTGCATAGTTTATTAAAAAAAGGTTTTCCGTCTCTTCATGGAGGGAACAGGGGAGACTTTGCTTGGGAAAACAAAAAAAAAAAAAAAACTTCCCCCCAACATGGCCAGGTGCAGGGGGGGGACTTTGAGTTTGCAAACATTACGGGTTTTGGCCACAAAACTAAAAGATCGAAAAAAGGCGGGGGGGGGGGGACTAAAAGAGTTTCTTTTAAGGTCGAGTAACAATCTACTGGTTTCGCTTGCAAAAAAATTAAAACCTACGTTTGAAACTTAAAAAACAGTTGCCAAAAACCCAATATGGACTAGGGGGGAAATTAAATCAATTTGTTAACAATACTATTAAAAAAACACAAAAAAAACCACAGTTTAGGGGCTCTAGGCAGTAAAACGGCGGACTGTTTGAAGTGGTTTAGTTCAATAAATTTGGAAAAACAACACTAATTTCTTTTCCAAGATGGTCAGTAATTTTGCCAAGATTTAAATTTAGGGTCATTTTTCCTTTTTGGGAGTTGGGTTTCCGTACAGAAAAGGAGTGGTTCAGGGGATGGATGGGCTCTGGGGGAATCTTTAAGGATCTATTGAAAGAAAAGTCGTCGATCTTCCGGACCCGTCACGCCTCCTTGCCAACTTTCAGTCCCAAGTTTTTGGGTTGCCGAACAACCTTTCCTTTTTCCAGTATTCCCAAACCACTGGCTGCACAGGGCCCTGATAAGGGTGGGGCCCCACTGTAAGCAACAAAAACAGCTTTTGTAAAAAACAACGGGGGGGCCTCTTGTACTTTTTTTTTTTAAAAATTTTTTCGCTCTCAAAAAAAAGACAAGGGGTTGGTCAAAAAAAACAAGGTTTATCATTTTTGATTTTTTTTTTTCAACCGACCCTAAAAAAGCCTAGCCATCCGAAAAAAATAAAAAAAAAAAAAACGGGGGCCTTAGGCATTTGAGCAAAGCTATGTACTAAAAAAAAAGGTTCACTTTCAACAAAGGGACAGAAAATGAACCTTTTCTGTGAACAAGCTGTGAAATGTTTGTAAATTCAGAAAGCAAAGTATAAGACCACAAGACTAGTATTTTACAACCAATGGGACCACTGTTTCTTGAACCTTACCTTTTATTTGGAAAAAATGGAGGATAACACAGATATAAGGGGTCCCACCATCAGGGGAATATAAAAGAAAAAGTAAAGTACTGTTTACCAATTTTTTAATTTTATGGGGGAAAAAAATGACAATTTCTATTGTTTCGAATAAAAAGTTCCCCCCCAAAACAAATCAAAGTAGTATCCAATTTTATCTCCAGTCAAAACATACTGAGCATTTGAGGGGCCCCATTTCCTTTAGTTAATTGAAAATTGAGTTCTGAAAAATAATTGATTTGTATTCAAGGATAACACCTATAACAACAAAAATGTGCATTTTAACAATATTAATTTTGGCAGCCTGCATTTGGCCTATAACATGTTGTGATGTCATCTGAAACACAGCGACATGTGATTCATGGAAAATGCTTTTAAAATTAGAATATAACTGGGCTAAGTATTGAAGACATTTTTAATTTCATGTTTACTTCTCATTTAGATCTAATATAGTCCTGGTTAAGTTCTAATTTCTATCTGTTTGTACTACCAAGCCACCAAGTTAATTTTTAGACATAAACAACAACTTCGAGGTATCTACTGACAAAAAGAGCAGACAATTTACATCTGCTGTAGTCCTGGTTTATCTTAGTCCAGATTTAGATTTCATCCATTTCAGAACCATTATAATCTTAGGGTTTACACCTCAGAATATTTACTGTATACTGCCTTGAAGTCGGCCCATGGCTCTGACGTCTCCATAAGCTGACGAATGATGGCCAGCTCAAACAACACAGTTTTCCCAGATCCAGTCGGAGCAGAGGCCACAAAGTTCTTCCCAGTGTAAAAAACCTGAAAATACAGAAATTTTTAATAATAAATAAAAGAAAAAAACTGAAGCGAAATTTTGTATTAGATCTTACATCGTCTAAAGCTTTGGACTGTACATAGTTGAAGAAGGGGAACTCAAAGACACATCTGAACTTGGATGCTGTTAAAAGTTAAGAAATCGATTCAGGTTAAATGTTAATTAATGTATTTGTAATAAGAAATTGTAGATATTAGGACTTGTTTAGTGTAGTAAAGGATACGTATTTCAGATACTGGTCTCAAAACTTCAGATGACCCTAGGAAAAAAGAAAAAAAGAACAACAACTGATAGTTTAAATTCATTAGCTAAACTTTAAAAGTATATTTTCTAGAGTTGTCAAAAGTATCAATAATGAGATACGAATCGATACCAAATCTAGGATCGAAACTAGATACTCATTTGAGCAGGTATTGAAAAAAAGACAAAAATTTACCTTTTCTGAATAGGTTTAGAATGATCTTGAGCTGTATCAGAAAAAGTATAAGACCATATAGAATAGTATGGACCACTATGGAACCTACCTGGACAACTGAGCGATTACACAGATATAAGGCCACATGGGAATATAAAAGAAAGTACTACCATTTAATGTTGAAAATCACATTCTATTGTCTAAAGAGTGTTCTTTTACGTCATTGTGGTATTGGAATTGTTATTGAGTCTATTCCTTAGTATCGAATCAGCGTTTGAAATTTTAGTATCGTGATGACAGTAGTATTTATTTTAGGGTCATAATAAGGGAGAGAATAATTTAAATACCTAAATTAAAGACCTACATTTTAACACTTAGTAAAATAGATTGAAATATTGGGAAAACCTGATCTAAAATGTTATGTGTTTAGAAACATTAAATGGAACATTAACTGAAATTAAACCTGAGAACAAAACTAACAATGCCAATTTTGACTTCTTTTGACTCCTCCCATCATGATTCATTACATCAATGGGTATAGCTAACCCCGGCGGTAAGCTCACTCAAACACATTGTGGCAGCTGCACTGGCTAGACACGTGCAACCCCATTACCACTAGCTCCACAGAGACAACACGTTTAATAATCAGTGCTAGCAGCCAGTGAGCCGTGTGTCAGCCCTATGTAATGTAATGCGCTGTGGGACACCTTGTATGCAGAGTGGCTGAGGTGTCATGGGCGGGACTAGCGCTCTCTTTGTGTCCTCGATCTCTGCCGCTGGTTGGAAGGGCGAGTCGGTAGGGGACATTGGGTCGACCGCCTGACTAATTGTTGTTCGTAGCGGCTGGAGCGGAGCTGTAGCCATGGCAACCTGATCGGGAAAAGTTTGAGGTCGAAATGCCGTCTGACTGCGGCTACAGGTGTCTGACAAGTCACCTCTGTCACCAGGCATCTGAGACCTAAACAGGCTATATCAGGACAGAGGAAAAAAGATTTGATTAGGGATTATTAAGATGGATGTAGTAATTACAAAAACAGAGCCATGTCTGGAGCTATTCTTCCTAAATGTCACTTTAGTAATTAAAAGATATGGTTGATCTTGGAGAATTTTTATTAAACATTTATCTAATCTACATTAGTCCAAAACTGACATAGAGGACTGATTAGAATTCTGGCAGAATTTGCTGATATATTGTCCCAGTTTATGATTAATATCTTTATAATTACTAGGCCAATACAACTGAAACAAAAACTGGCCCAAAGTTCAATGACAACAGTATAAATAACTATCAATGTAAAAAGTGGTGGAATTATTCAAACTCAAGTGAGTCATGGTTGTCAGTTAAAAGGACGTTTCGCTACAAGGCTAACATAGCTTTATAGTAAATAAAAACTTTTAATATTTTTGGATGCAAATTCTAATACATAATGATATAGTTCAGCATCTGTGATTTTTTTGTTTCAGATATTTTATTCAAACATTCAAATTGCCTTTCCTACAAATGTATATAGGCTCACACCCCCCATGCTAAAGTGCAATTTATAGCACCTTTTATCAATGGGATTTGTTATATTTTTGTAACTGTCTGATGCAACACAGTGGAGAATTTTACTAACTGGCACAGCAGGTACAACAGGGCCAGATACGCTTGTGATGTCAATTTTATTCATGTTTATGCTTGTACTTGTTTAGACCTAGTTTAGTCAGGCTTTAGTCCTGTTTTAGACATTGGGCCCACGTTTAAACAGAGTTCTGGTTTAGGCCCAATTGGAATTAGGTTTAGTTGAATTAGTCCTTTTTGAGTTGTTTTAGACCAAGCTCGTGGTCTTGGTGCAGTTGACATTAAAGGTTTTGGAAATCCCTGATACGTGACATATGTGGCACACTTTAAAGGTTTACTATGCAACTTTTCTGGTGGAGGGTCTTTCACCTGCTTGTCTTCATGGAGATGTAATTGGTTTGCCTAGAATGTTCCACGACATGGCATTATTCTTGTCTCTATTTCCATGGAGGCAAGAAGTCAACACTACCAGGATAACTTACAGGTCAGATCTGTGGAGAGGCGTCCTTGCTCACACTTAGAATGCTTGTTTTTGCAAGGTATTTTGAGCAATAAAATATCGTTAATTAAAAACATGTAAAATTGAGTAGTTTAAGTTTGCCATATGGGGGAACATTTCAGACTAAGCAATATCATCTCAATGAAAACCAACCGGTAGCACTACCTCCAGAGGAAAAGTTACATAGTGCCCCTTTAAAATCACATTAAACAGTTTAACATACAACTTGCCTTCTTCGTAGAGGAGGGCTTTCACCATAGTCCAGGGACATAATCTTCCCATCACCAGCGATACAACCAGAGGCCTGTGAGGTTATGGCTGTGGTTCTGCCAGCTTCATAAAAGTCCTTGAAGCCCTCACTTCCCCACAGATTGGCAGGTGAGTTATGGCCTTGGGGGACACTAGTCTGACTAACTTTAGTCTTATGCTCATCATTGTATGAAAGTTTGCTGATTGATGGCAAGATGGTCAAGTCAGAAGACCTTTTAAAAGGGGGTACAAATTTCTTTTGCTGAGGTACCTGTGAAAGACCTGCAAGAAATATTGAAAATGTTCAAAAAATGTGCATTTATGTAGTATACTGTATATGAGGTTAATAATAAATGTATATTTAAGCAATGAAATTGTTGAGTTGATTTCTGAAAACTGATACTGACCATCTCATACAAGTTAAGGAAAAATTAATACCATGTAAAAAAGAGAAAGCCTCTTCTTGCATGTCCTGAGTACCAGGAATCTGAGAGAAAGACAGAGGTATCTCCACCTGCCATTGACTCGTCTCTTGGGGTAAAGGCTTTCTGTTGAAATCAAAATGTTTTCATTAATATGACTAACATTTTGTATGGTGCAATAATGGGAACTGTGCAATAAGTGCAATGTGCAACTATGGGAACTGTGCAGTGAATGTAGTACGTAATTTTAACTTGACCCTTTTGTGACCCCATCCCCTGGGACAACAGACAGAAATTAGCCTTTGGCTATAATCTGGTATGTTTACATTCATGTTGAACCATGTCTGTTCATTAACATGCCTTGTCCCAGTCAAATAAATAAATAAATAAATAAAATGAATACATAAAAGATATGTTGTATCAGTATATTAATAACAATATTTTTCTTATACTCACACTTTATGAACAATAGGTTTCTCATAAAAAAGATTGTCCAGGGATAACGTGCAGTCATCTGAATCCAGCATTCTACCACAGAGTTAAGGGTTCATCACATTTGAAAGTGACATAAAACCACCAGATAGATTAAAAAAAAAAAAAAAAAAAAAAAAACCACCTATAATAAGCCACCTTCATCTTTATCGATTAATATATGTAAGTAATTGCTTCAAATGTATTTACAAAATGTCCCTACATTATATTTCAAATTGTTATTTTATTTTCTATTTTCTGAATAAGGAATAAAATTGCACTACCAGATCAGCCAACGAATAGATAAAAAAAAAAAAAAAAATTATTAGATTTTAATTCTACTTTCAAAGAAAAATCATAGGCCTACTACAAAAGCTAACACAGAACAGTAGCTAATTAGCAATTTGCAAAATACAGTTTGGTTAGTAAATGTATGTGAACATTGTTAATAATGTTAATGTTAACAGTTACGGATATATTTATTAATAAAAAAGTGTAATTAAACCGCGTTTATTACCTGTGTGTAAACTAGTAGGTCATTTGAGGTATCATGAGGACGTTTATAAAGGTTTGTTGGAGCAGTTGGCTTTAGCTGCAGCCAACACTGTTCAGTGTCTTTAGCTAACGGCTACATGGATTAATGGGGAAAGATGGAGAAAAAAAAACTTGGTAGGTGCGGTGGAGAACTCCTTGTACCAAACTAAAATTAACCTAATTTATTGACATACATTTTCTCATTTTCAGTGACTACCGCCTTATTAACATATGAATGAGAAATCACGTCTGTTGGGGTTTGAAACAACAAAGACCAAGTGCCACAGAGAGTGGGCACATCAGCTCTTTGAAGGGCCAACCATCACAGTCTTTTACAATAAAGTTTACTGGGTCAACATAACCGTGATATGTAGAAAGATAATCAAGCAAAGTATCAAACCAAGTACAGTGTGTTTGACCAATTAAAGCGGCAAAGAACCTGACAATGTGCTAACCTAAACCTAAAGCACAAGAGATGGTCATTAACTGGCTTTTTATGCCTCCTTTTTGGACCGTACCATTGTGCGGTCTGTGGGGGTGGGCGGCGCTAACACATTACAATACACGTGGATGCATAAAGCTATTTTGAGCATTGCGAATAACGTTTTAATATTTATACCACACTATATGGTGTGTAACGTTATTATATCCTTGTGTTTCGCTGTTGTATCCAAACCGGGACTTCTTTGTGCTGGTGCCTTTACAAAAATGGCTTGATCCACACCAGACCACCACGGAAAATGGCGACTGTGAAATAGATGGAAGACGAAAGTAAGAAATTATTCAATGCTGCATTTAAATTGTTCCTTGCCTGCATCCACACCGATCGGAGGTAAGGTGTAGTTGTTTTTCGCTGCTTCATCGGGGTGTACGTGGGTTGTGGCGTGAAATAATGGTTATTAGCTGGGTTTTAGCCTGAGGAATAGGTTTTGGTGTGGAATGGTCTGCAGCTCCTGTAAGCAGCATCCAAAAACACGGGATGATACACACGTTAATAACGTGTAATAAAGCCGGCACAAACATGCAAAAGCGATCGAGCTTAATCTGCACATTTAGATCTTTGCGGACACCGTGTAACTTTGCTTTGTACTAGCTTGTCCCAAACTACTGGGCTGAAAGTTGTTGAAGAACATATCTTTTTAATTTACAGCCATTTTCACATGGCGTTCAAAAGGTCTACCTCTTTGTTTATCTGGTTATACCGCGCAATATTATAAAATACACATATGTTTTCTGTTGCAGAGCATCCTCAAAATTTGACACTTTTATTGCCCTTCAAAGCCTTCTCATTCCTGTCATCCTTGTTCTGATAAAAATGCCATTAATCCTGAAATGATGTGAGAGGTTGGCTGTGTCTGTCTGATAGTTGGCCTTCTCATTATTAGTATGAACTTTGGAATTTTGCTGTAAACAGAATATGGGGTTTATCGTTATAAATCTCATTATAACATTTCATTATCGCTTTTTCATCAAACAGTTTTATTGATAGAATCGGCAATATTATTATTTTAATATTTTATGGGAAAAAATCTGTACAAAAATCTGTGTTGTAGTACCACTCCAAACCTAGGATGGTAGTATTTACATGTAACCATCAATGCCCATCCAAAATTCAAATACAATTTAGACTAAAGCTAGTCGTTAAAGCTGCACTGTGTAGCTTTTCTTGTGAGGGCTGCTCCGGTATCTGCTTGTCTGTATAGCGATGTGATTGCTGTGCCTGAAATGTTCCACAGTATGGAATTAAAGTTGTCTCAAGCATTTATTCAATGGAGCACAACAGTCCCGTACGCTTCGAAGCCTGGAAGTAAATTTCCCCATTTACTATTTCCTTAAACTTTTTGACAAAAATCCAAATAGTAAGAGTAACCAATATCCATGACATAATTATTTTTAGTTTAAAAAACATATTGAAAACCTAAAAAAATGTATATTAAGTGCATTTACCACATAGCTTATTAGCTCCCAGCCAGCTTTCCACCTATTAAATACTTTTTTATTCTGAAAAATACCTTGAGAAACATGCTTTCTTACAGTGTGTTGGGTCTCCTCTCCTCCTTTTTGTCCATGGTGGGGGAGAAGGGTCTCAGCACCAAGATAACTGGGTGTAGCCTGGTCAGCATTAAAGTCTGGGATCTCACTCTCAGGTTCATTTAGATCTGCCTTCTATAAAAGTAATTTCTATGATGCCGTACTTGATTTTCTTGCAGGTCATGGCAGCAGAAATGTCATGTCTGACAGGTGTTGATGCAGAGGACAAGGATGCTGACCCCGAGATCAATGCTCTCATGCTCATGCAAGAGCCGCTGAGAATGACCTCCTGCACAGATGCCTTCAGCAAGTCTTTGGGCCAGCCAAACAGTGTCCTAGATGTTCTCTCCAGTGAAGATATGTTATCCCCTGTTGGTTTGGGGAATGGACCTTCTGTACATCAGCCAACTGAGGCCCATGAACTCAACAGCTTCTCCAATGATAAGGAGGAGGAAAAGAATATCACGCCACTTAAAACAGTGCAAGAAATTGGTGGGATGTGGGATTTTGACATAGACTCTCCTGAAGATTCTTCAGATAACTTTAATACTCCTAGTAATATTCCTTGGGATTCTCAAAAAGAGCTTATGCAATTTTTGTGGGACAGCCATGGAGACTCTCCAGGCGAAGAACCTAAAGAAGAGGCCCCTCCCGCTGATATCCCAAAGAGACGGAAACGGAAAATGGACATGGTTGTAATGGTGGACCCATCTGAAGAGCTGTTTCCATCAGAAGATCAAGAAGATGAAATTCCAGTCATAAAAGTCTGCAAACCGAGGATGTCACCATCAAGGATGTCCCCCTCCAGAAATGTTACGAAGTATACCAATGGCACAACAAAGCCCATCAAACATATTCTTTATAGTACACCAACAACTAATTCAAAGCAAAACAGTATAAATCATGAGCTCTCGCCATTAAAAAGTCGACTCACAATAAACTCATATTCAGAGAAGCCTCAAGAATACACTTGCACAAAATGCAAAATAGTTTTTAAGAAACAGCACTTGTTGGATTATCATATGAAGTCGCATACACAGCAGCTGAAGCCTTATATTTGTAAAGAATGTGGCAAGTCTTTTAAAAAGAGTGGCTTTCTTATTGAGCACATGTCAGTCCATAAACCCAAGACTGTAGAGAAAAAAAGTAGCACCCCTCAGTGGCTTTACTGCCCTCAGTGTTCATTTGGAACCACGTGCCCCAATAAATTTGTACACCATGCAAAAACACACCAGAAAGATAAAAGAAAAATAGTGCTAAAATGTGAAAAATGTCACTTCAAGACTGAAGATGAGTCTGACTTTAGGAAGCATAAAATTATGCAGCACAGCGTTCCTACTTCAAAAAAACATGAAGAGAAATCCTCATTTACTTGTAACATTTGCAGTTCATATAAAACATTTAGCAAACTTGTTTTCACGAAGCATTTACTGCGACGCCACGATCAATCTCTGGAAGTCTATGAAGCAAAATATGGTTGTCTTACATACACACAAAAAAACTTGACTGTACCCACTTCAAAACCTCACTTGAGAAATGCACAGTTTTCATCCAAAATATCCATTGGAAGCCAAAATTCTACTAAAGTGTTGTCGCACGATTCCAACAATATTTCAGATTTATTCAAAAATGACAAGGTTAGGAGAGGTCCAGGGCTATTTCAAATAGAATCAAAGCTTGACAAATCTATCAATGAACTTTTATCTCGGCAAAAGAAAGGACCAGTGCCCACTGATCAAAAGAAGGAACCCAATCGCAATACCAGCGACAAAGACCCTTATGAGTTGCCTGAGTCACCTTTGTCTGAAAATGACCAAGTCCAATCAGAAAGCGATCTTGATCCTAGTTATTCCCCAAGGACCAGAATAGTAACAATTATTCAGAACAAAACCTACTCTAAACGCAAGGCTGCCACTCCAATTCACAGCACAACAGAAGAAGACTCAACTCAACCAAAACCGTCAAGTCCTAATGGTTTGGAGGAAAATGGTGAAGAATTTGAGAAAAGGGACTTGTCGCCATTTAGGGATATCGACAACAACCACGTAGACATCTTCAAACGACAAAAGCAAATCATTTACACATACAGTAGAAGAATGTCTATGAGGGGAGCCCTGCAGGCATCGAAAAAGTTATACGAGAAAATCAAAAGTGAGGAGCACGACCAGAGCGATGTTGAAATCAAAGACGAGGACACAGATGAAGATTTAGTGATTGAAAAAGAAACTGTCCAACCTCAAAACGTCATTGAAGAGTTGCCAGAAATCGATCCCAACCGCAAGAATTGTCCATACTGTTCTGCTGTTTTCGAGTCAGGTGTGGGACTGTCCAATCACGTACGAGGACATCTTCATAGAATTGGTCTGAACTACAAGGCTCGTCACAAAGTATCAGTTGAAGAGGTAGCTACCACTGAAGAGAAATCTCCCATTGGACCACGAATATCAACACTAATGAAGAAAAGAGGTAAGTTTTACTCTACTTGATATTGCCTCACTGTGATGTTTCCCAATTAGGCCAATTTTTGAAAGCACAGTGATTGTTTCTACCAATTTGATGTTGGGCTTCTTATAGTAAATGTTAAAACTAGGCTAAAGAAATGATTCAAATGTCCCTTCACGTCAGTTAAGGTACAGAACATGTTTCCATGAACATTACCATTGTTGTAAGAGTCATATATGTAGTCTATATGAAGTGGGAGTTTAGGCTGTCCCTGAGTTTGCAACCCAAGTGTAATGTAGGACCTTATTTATTTAGCCCTACTATGCTTTCTCCTTTCTGATGTTAACCATATAAAACCATTATAATCCCAAAATAATCTGTCAATAAATAACAATCTTGGTGGACTATGACACCATGGACCAACGACGAGGCCTAAAGCCCAAAAGCCCAAATCTCTAGTTGGTCTAATGTCCACACACAAACTGTTTAATATGAGCCATCCTGATTTTTGAATGAATGACTTTTTCCATCTTTCAGAAGAACTGCAGCAGAACACGGACTCTGAGACTGTGAAGTTAGTCCACTCCTGTCCATTGTGTGGGGATTCCTTTGACAACAGGACAGGGCAGGCCAACCACATCCGAGGCCATCTCAAAAAGCTCGGGAAAGGCTTGATATCCAAACACAGATCGCCAATACTTCTACTCCAGGAGCTGATGCGCGACAAGAAAGAGTACCAGAGGGCGCTAGAGATCATAGGAAAAAACAACCACGTCCAGTACAACAAAGCATCGTCCAAGTTGTCAGATTTTCGGACTTTTACACCACGCTACATAGACTCTGTGAAAGAGGACTGCTCTGATGCCAAACCGCTCACACCCAAGTTCTCGTTTGATGATATTGTTTCTGAAAAAGGCCAACTGGAGACTAATTCGGACATCAAAAACAACTCTGCTTTGATAGGAATTCTCAAGAAAAGGAAGTGTCAGGAAGACAGTGAGCAATATTCAGGATCAAGACTTGCATCATCACTGCCACATTCAGTAACAGGTTAGTCATGCCTTATGAAATACTATTATGCAGCTAGACAACACATGTCTAGCAGCAGCCTTATGGCTGACTGAAATGTGTGCCCACTAGCCCTTTTTATAGGCACCATTTTTGAGTATCACCATTCACCTTTTTTTTGAATTGTCAATTGCTATGGCAACAATGCTATGAATGGGTTTCAGACAAATGACTCATGCAAATGAAATATTTTAATTTGAATTGTGTTATGGCTGTAACAATGGAGGGCCATTGCCTTAGCAAATCCTTCAAATCAGGAAGGAATCCTAATCTCCCTTAAGGGCTTTTTCCCCATTCAAAAGATATATTTAGTTTTAAGTTGTTCATCGCTATGGCAATGGTACTAATTTATCGTCATTCTGAAACCCATGGATAGAATAAAGGTATCCACAGGGAGGTATGGGGGGGGTCAGTTTAAGGAGGCAGTTTTCAACATCTTCAACAGACAATAAAAGACATGCTCTTGTTGTAGATGGTGTCATACATTTTGAAATTTGAGTTAAAAAATATTTGATCTTTCTCACATTAAATCATGTCATGAAAATCGAAATACTACACTTTTTTTCCATGTTGTGCAAATAGTTAAGAAGTGAGAGCATATGAAACTTGGGTGTTTGCAGAAGCCAGGATTTAGCTGACATGCCTGCATTTCAAAACGTAATGTTCTTACAAACTTTTTTATTGGGTGTATAATCACGCTAAAAGCAATTGGTTCAATCTGTTAGATAAGATTAAGTGTTTTACTGTTTCTGTTTGTCCTGATCACAGAGAAAGATGGATTCAAAAGAAAGACTTGCATCCATTGTAATGCATCGTTTCACAGTGGAGTGAGCCTCTCCAACCACCTTCGAGCATGTGCCAGGCGCAAGAAGAACGGCTTACCTGATGGAAATGGTACTCCAGTTTTTCTGTTGTCTCTGACCATTGGGCTTGTTTTTTGTTTTTCGTTTGGCATATCACATTCCCTATAGCCTAAACTTTGTCTTTCATTTGGCTGCTGTGCAGCTTGTTTTTTGAGTACTCGCTTTGCCTTCTTGTATAAATGTTCAGATTCAAAACTTTTGAATGTTAAAATTTTTTGGTTTGCAATTTGTTTTTTTTGTTTTTTTTGGTTTGCAATTTTTTTCTATACTTAGTAAGAAGTATTTGGTCTTTCAGGTCTTGATGGTAAAGTGAGAAGACAACGAATGAGGCCAGGCCCAAAGAAGAAAATCATGCCCCTGCCTCAAACCCCAGAGGAGATGTACCGACTCACCTGCAGGTAATTGTTTTAGCATACAATAAATAAACTAAGTTTGGAGTGCAATTATATTAATTATATTACATTATGAACAACTACCTCTAGTTTTCTGTTTCTTGCACTTATATTTGAGTGTCCGTGCATGCGGAGCTAAAACTGTCACACCCATGTCACCCATTGCCTGCAGAGTTTGCATTAATTGCCCAACAGCTGTGCTGCTAAAAGCCCATTCGAACATGCCTCAGTACCCTTTGGTGCCAGAAGAGGGCGATATCTACTACATAAAAACATTTCCCACATACATTTTATAAGTTATAAACAGCATTACATTACTTTCTTACTCTTCTGGAAAACCTGTGTGAAGCTCTGTGTGAAATAATCATATGTAAGACAAACATAATATATGAACTCAACTGATGAACTTTGCCGGTTGTTCAGGTAGTTCAAATACCGGAAAATACTTGGACAAAGGTCTTTTTCATTTATAAACGTCTACATTTAAAACTTTTTTTATTGGAATGTCTCCCAAGGATCAGTGCTAGGGACCTTTCCTTTGACATACAGCCTTTGTGAAAGACGATGCAGAGGAGCGGGTGGCATCCCCTGAAAAGGGACAGCTGAAAGGAACAGAAGATGAATGAAAGTGACTGCATGACCGAACATTTCATGACACTGCTTAGACCTCAGTGTAGAGTTATTAAGTGATGATGTCACTTCGGGTCCAACCAGAAACTTCACAGCTGATTTCTAGTTTTGTTTTTTATTCATCAAACAAGAGACGGTTATCTTTCAAAAGCATATATTTAACCACAAATTGTATCAAATATGTAAATAATGTAGTAATAAGCATAACTGTAGTAATCTACTATAACATTGGATTACCAGTGTGTATCTCACTAACTGCCACTCACCGCTAATGCTAGCTTAGCCTAGCCTAGCTTCTTACCTTGACCACACTCATACACTTTGTGGCACAGTTAATAACCATAGATTCATGCTTTAACCTTGTTGGCTTTGAACAACTGCAATTTCTATTTAATGTGAGATTGCTAAAAAAGTGGAAACTGTAAACACGTCCATTGTTTTCAATCAGCTGTCGGACCCGGAAGTGACATCACATTCAACAACTCTATAATGCTGCTGCTGTTCTGAGGGTGAAACATTGAAATTCACCCTGTGCTTGTGATCCTTGTAGGTTCTGTGACTTGGTGTTCCAGGGCCCTCTGTCAGTGCAGGAGGACTGGGTCAAGCACTTGCAGAGACACATTATGAACACTAGTGTGCCCCACACCGGCCTGGCCATGATGGAGGTCAGCTCTGTGCCCAAAGAGCCCTACACCAGGAAGTATGAGCAAGACAGCAGCACCGGCGCCTCCTGCTGAGGCCACTGGACCTGTACGCTTAAGACTGTATGTGTATGTACATTGGATGGTCTTCACTTTTATTAGATTAAGAATTCTGGCCAAAACAAGATCTTGAACTGCGGCGTCAACTGGATATATGTGACATTTTTTTAATGCCGATCTGTTACCAATCTGTTTTACATGTTTTAGGGGAGGGGAGGGTTCATCTGCAACTGAACGACTGTTTTGTTTTATGCAGTAATTATGTAGTGTGGATCCATTTTTAACAAGACAACTTTTACCTCAGATTTTCATGGACTGTCCAGCACTCTGCTCTGTATGAAATTCACATTTATAAAGATGTTAGTGAATAAAAGCCAAATCACTGTTTTAGACTGTAATCTGAAAGGAACTCCGCACAATGAGAACAAGAACTTGTTACATCGACTTTAGTAACTGCATTTTAATATAGATTCAACTCCTAATACGCACAGACTGCTCTTCATGTCACATATTTAATGTTTTAAATATACCTTTTGGATAAATTAATTTTCAAATGTACTATATCACAAAACATTTGTGTTGTTCTAAATAAAAAACAAAGAACATTTTGGATGTCTTCTATTCTGTAAATGCAAACCACTAAGTTGGGGGAAGTAACTTTAATAACTGGGCCACTTCTGATCATGTTGGTTTTCGGTTAAAGAGGAGGAGCAAAGCTGGTAATGTAATTTGTCAGAAAGTAGACCAGTTGTGTCCTACATGTCTCCCATGTATGAGATTGGTTAACGCTGTTATCTTTAAAGAGACAGTATGTAACTTTAATAGAAAAAAATAAGACTTAAAAAAGCCTTTAAATTTTTTATGTTTTTATTCCACTAAAAACATCCTTACTGTGAGCGGGCTTGCATCTCCACAAGCCTGACTCTTATTTGGCCTAGAAGTTCTCCTCCAGCTTATTTCCATGGCCATAATATTCCAAAGTATGCTAGAAAAAGTATTTATCTCCATGGAGGATGTTCTAAAGTAAGTTACATACTGTACCTTTAAAGCAAAGTCTTAAACAACATAAATTTGGTCTAAGTAAAAGGCTTCTGAAGGAGAGCCAATGAAGTCATTCCTCAACATTTATACACAAAGACTATTCACAAATGGGCGACAGTACAAGGTTGAGTGTTTGTCCACTGATCCGAAGGTTGGCGGTTCAAATCCCGCTAACAAAAAATCAAAAGTGGTTAGATCATGACTCGAAGGTGGTTTAATTCCTCCCTAGGCAGACGAATGCTGTCAAATCCTGTCAAGACACTGGACCATCCCCAGCCCTTGGGACAACGGGTGAAATTAGCCTCTGGCTATAACCTGGCCTACATTCATGTCTGTCATGTCATGTCTGTTCATTAACATGCACTGTCCCAACCAAATAAAATAGAAAAAAAAAAAAATGAAACAGACAAATTGTACTCTGAGAAAAGTTTTATTTAAAAAAAACAAAAAGAATTTATGGTTTAATTCCTCCTTAGGTTCCCAGTCATTCAAATGGACTTATACCCTGTAGAAAAAAAAGATAAATTGTAATTGCATAGCACATGTGTATCAAATAACATCAAATACTCTGGCACTTTATGTGGACAACTGCTGTCTAGGCATTGTTTTAATTATAGTGATGCACATTACATATACAATTCTAAATATCTAACCTAAATATTTAATTGTGTAATAGAAGCGGTGAAAAGTTATGTAATAAATACTGCATTTTCAAAATCACCAAAACAAATAAAATTACCGCCAATATAAAAATAATTAATGATTAAACAAATGGTCAAACAGTCTCTGTGAAAAAAATGACAGGAGTTGGGTCATACTTTTCAGCCTAGTAAAGTTTAGAAACTGTTTCAATTATCCTGATAAACGACGCTGTACTCCTTCATTCTTTCAGGAAGAGTTCAAATCCTGATACAGTGAGTGTAAATGAAACAATTGCTTTGGCACATTCATCCCAAACTAGGTAAAAAAAATACCTTCACAAAAGACTGAAACTGTGGAGTGAGCTCGTTTATCATCGTCCCGGCTTTACTCAGGCACAACCGTCTCTGTCGATCTTTGAACCCCTGACAAAAATGAGAAAAGTTATGTTTTGTTTCATTCACACATGTTTGAGTAACCCTGCATAAAGGCAGTGGCAGCAGTTTTAAAGTGGACAACTTTCAGCCTCAATTGAACTAATTTACTCTTACTTACTTATAATACACTAGAATGGCCTTAACTTGTTTTTTTCTTGTTTGTTTTTTTTTTTTTTTTTGTTTTTTTAAAGTGAAGAAGTTTCAATAAGGCTAAAACTTTAGCTGTAGGTTCAGAGTTCTTCCTGTTCTTCCTGACGTCATAAGATTTAGCCGAGTGTTTTCCCTTTGAGCCTAAATGTGCAGGGTTTGTGTGTTGAAACCAAACACAAATCCAGGTATATTTTTGATGAGTTAACAACATAACAGATAAAAAAAAAACTGCACAATATAGGCCGTTTTTTAAACTGGTAAAACAGTGACATTTGTATTAAACCAGAGTTAGTAGCAGCAGTATTAGGTGCTACCTTTGTGTTAGTGATATGTCCTTGTGTGGTGATGTGATTCTGGACAGCGGAGGCACATGTGGAGACAAAGGTGTTACAGGCCGCACAGTGGAACATTTCCACCTTGGTCATGTGATCGTACTCCTGCAGTGCTGAAAGACACAACGTGCATTTTGTCACTTAAAAATAATTTCTGGGGAAAGTTAAGCCGTAGGCAAGTAGCAAAATGATGGACATTACTAAATTTACTCACCTTGAAGTGCAGTGTCTTCAATTGCGCGACTACACTTCCGGCTTTTGTACAGCATCACATCCTGGAAAAATATCACTTTTTAAAATGGTTATTAATTAAAATGTTAATTACTGAGGTCACTCAGAAATGACCTAAACAAATGTTTAAGTTGTCTAACACGAAAGTAAAATTATTATTAGAAACTTAACTAAAATTTAAAAACTAGAAGAAAATCATCAAGATTTCTAGTAAAATGCAGTTATGTTTTTGTGACATGAGTAGTCTAACCTGTCGTATGCACTTAAATATCTTGTTTTGCATTCTTTTGTCTAGTAGTTCCAGTGCAGAGTGGTGGTACCTGGAGGAAGGCTATGGTCATGTCGTCATAGTTGTTGTGCTTCTGGATAAACTCCAGTGTGTCCCAGTGCGTCTTACTGTCCAGGTGCTCCTCCAGCTCCTGCCCACTCGACAGCTCCACTTCACACAGGTCACAGCTTATCAGGTTCCTACCATTCAAAAGGATTAAATACAAATTCAAAGCTGCTCTCCATTTGTACAGAAAGACATTATGGTTTTTTTTTAGTATTTCGTACAAAACTGAGGCACCGTCTTTTCATAGTGGCATTTTTATTATTGACAAATGTGAGACTTTTAACCCTATAACCTAATGTCTGAATATTTGGTGTAGGTGAAAACCAAAGTTATGTTTGTAACTACGGTTCTATGAATCCCAAATGACCACCACAGGTGGAGCTTCAAGCACTGAATGATCACTCTTACGCGTGCTTGAGGCACTGCCTCTGGGGGTCAGAAGGGATTAAATAGAAGAGAAATTTTCTGAGCAGTCAAGCTAAATCCAATGAATTACTCAAATGCATGAAACACAACTTTAATCTAAAGAAGAGGAAACACCGTCATAACTTTAAAGCTCAAACTCTCATTAGCGATTAAAGCTCCCCTTTAATAAAGATACATAAGTAAAGTGAGCCAGTGTAGTTGATTTTATCCCTCTGTGACAGGTGGCTGGAGCCTAGTATGACACATACACAAGATACTGTGTACACAAAGTCCAACTAAATAAACGGAAAAATAAACGTTCTCTTGGCAAAAGTGGCACGCAAACTAATCTGCCCAACTGAAAATGGAATTAGTAACAACACTGTGACATTGTGACCTTTAGTGTAATAACATAGTTGCATTTACTTATCAGTTAGTAGTTCATTTTTGTTGGGATCCTTAACTTCTGGTCTGGGAGGTGGCAATCGGATCAGGTCCTGTAAAAAACGTGTTAGTTAAATGAATGAGCAAATTTCATTACTACAAAAACACATTTTATGCATATTCACCTGAAAACCCAGATGACTGTTTGTAGTCACATTCTGGGTGTAGTTGTGGTCCTGGTAGCTGTTGGGGTGGTAGCTGTTGGGGTGGATGTTGGAGTAGTGGAAGTGTGGGTGGTTGTTGTTGGTGTGGCAGAAGTGGGGGTGGTTGTTGTTGGTGTGGCAGAAGTGGGGGTGGTTGTTGTTGGTGTGGCAGAAGTGGGGGGGTGGTTGTTGTTGGTGTGGCAGAAGTGGGGGTGGTTGTTGTTGGTGTGGCAGAAGTGGGGGTGGTGATAATCGAACCATAGTGGCAATCTTAGAAAAAAAAACCCAAACAAGTCAAATGTCAGTCGGTATCAATACGCAATATGACAAAAACTATAATTTCTTTTGAACTACATAATGAGGTTGTTTGTTTTTAAGTATTTTTTCCAGAATAGCAGATCACACTTAGATATGGCATTCAATGTAATGTCCTTATACCTCGAGATGTGACTGAATTAAAAATATCAATAGGTTGTGGTCACTTTCCACAATTTGATGATGTATAAATGGTGGGTGACAGGTGGAGGGGCCTATGTAACTTTATGGGAGATTTCTTGTTTGAAAGAAATATATATATAAAATGAGTTAATGAAATTAATTTGATCATTATTTGTTTGGGATGGGCTCCATAAACTTGTCATATTAATCTTATGGCTTAAAGTCCTTTCAACTGACACTTTTTGAAGCTATTATAAGAAAAATAAATTCACTCATGTTTACTTATAGTAAGGACACTGAACTTTGACTGAACTAGTTTTTGTTTCACATTGATAGGCCTAGTAATTACATAGATATTAACCAAGACCAAATCTGCAATCTGACAGTTAAATGGCAAATTCCACAATACAATTGTGACTGACCCTCCAGCTCAGTGTTAAACTACAGGGAGTCTACGATGGTGTGAGGTTACATGAACACAGACTGTACAATTACCTCTGGTCTGTAGTCTTCTGGTCTGTAGTCTTCTGGTCTGTAGTCTTCTGGTCTGTAGTCTTCTGGTCTGTAGTCTTCTGGTCTGTAGCCTGACGCCCTGTGCTCCGACGCCCTGTGCTCCGACGCCCTGTGCTCCGACGCCCTGTGCTCCGACGCCCTGTGCTCCGACGCCCTGTGCTCCGACGCCCTGTGCTCCGACGCCCTGTGCTCCGACGCCCTGTGCTCCGACGCCCTGTGCTCCGACGCCCTGTGCTCTGTTGTTTTACTTCCAGAGCTGTAACCAGCTCTTTCTGCAGGTTCAGTGTCTTGTGTGGTGAATCGTGGAGGTCCTGCACTTAACTGCTGCCTCAGAGTGTCAGCATCAATATCCCAACGGCTGCGAGACTTCTGGCTTTCCTTAAGAGGTTCTGGGGATGGGTGATCATCAGAGTCACTCTTGATGGGTTCATAGGGGTCATACAAGTGAGAGCTGAAAAAATGAGGGGAAAGATTTGTCTAAATTTAATGTCACACACAAATATGTCCTCTGCATTTCAACCCATCCTTCAATGCCACGGAGCAAACTCAAATCTTGGGCTAGTCTTTGACCTATTGTGTGTTGTCAATGTTATGAAAAAAAAGGCTCATTTTGGGCAATATAATGTAATTTTTAACACTAAATAATAGTTTTTGCTATGACTATTTTTACTAAACTAGATACTAGAGCACATATTTTTCAGTATTGATATGTGCTCTAGTATCTAGTTTCAATATTAGTTTTTGTATCGATTAGTATGTGATTCTCTCTTTGGTAAAAGTTCATTCTGTCTTCTGTTTTAAACTTAGAATTAGTATTTCTTTTTGTCAGACGGGAGCGTCCCCTCATATGTTTTGTTGAATGATAGACAAGGTATCACATGTATTACGTCACATTTGTGTACTCGTTGTATTCTTTCCCTACTGTTCGGCAAGACATGTCACTACACCATCATGTGACTCAGAAGATACAGGAAGTAGCCAAAACATGTAAAACAGGTAAACAAACGCTCCTGTGTGACAAAACGAAAAGCCAATTCTAAGTTTGTGATTCTTTTGACAACCAAAATTTTATGTCAATATTGATGATTTTTACTGTACAGGGAAAGTACAAGAACAGCTACATTAGCATATTATTTTGTAGAATTATTTTTGTAGAAAATTTACCTGGGTCTACTGGTGTCTGGAGAGCCTCTTTTGTCACAGCTGCTTTTCGTGCCCTTGTCATCTTCATCGACTGTTGTGAACGACGATTTCCATTTCTTAACCTCTGGGCCAACTGTAAGAGAAAACATGCTGTCTTATGATTAAATCGAGGCTGGCTTTAAATAGTAGCTATCTGTTAGAGTAACGCACATGTTTTTTTAAGAGCTGATGGTAGTTTTGGAGCTTGAGGTTGATTGGATTTTCCTGCATCTTTATTTTGAACACGTGGTGGTGGTACATTCTTTCTGAAATCGTCTGGTGCCCTGTTTGAAATATCATGCATGAAAAATACATCTTTATAACATACAAGATAGAGTACATTTATGATATAAACTGTGTGTGTGTGTGTGTGTCTGTGTGTCTGTCTGTGTGTCTGTGTCTGTCTGTCTGTCTGTGTGTCTGTCTGTCTGTGTGTCTGTCTCTGTCTGTGTGTCTGTCTGTCTGTGTGTCCTGTGTCTGTCTGTGTGTCTGTCTCTGTCTGTGTGTCTGTCTGTCTGTCTGTGTGTCTGTCTGTCTGTGTGTCTGTCTCTGTCTGTGTGTCTGTCTGTCTGTCTGTCTGTGTGTCTGTCTCTGTCTGTGTGTCTGTCTGTCTGTCTGTCTGTCTGTGTGTCTGTCTGTGTGTCTGTGTGTCTGTGTGTCTGTTTCTGTCTGTCTGTCTGTCTGTCTGTGTGTGTTAAAGGTGCAGTATGTAACTTTTCTGATGGAGGGTCCACCACCCGCATCTGTCCATTGTTTGCCTAGAATATTCAACAGTATTGATACTTTGAAGTGGATTTCCTGATGTGATGCTAACTGTAGGCATGCTCTGTCTGAGTCTCTTTATTTTAACACAATCTGACCCTAAAGAACTGATTTATCTAGAACTACAACAGGTGAGATGATTTGTGCTGTTAAACAAGTCATTTTTACAGTCACAAGCTAGCTAGCATTAACCAACCTTTTTTCAGTTAATCGCTTTTTGTTGAAAAAAACCCTAAACTAGACCCTGAACGCTCGTATTGATCACAGGCTTCTGAAAATGTGTCGTTTAAATCTATTTTGTTTGTTTTTTTTATAATTTTCAGACTATCTTAAAAAAATTTTGACAGTGTGTGCAAATGTGTGCATTGTGTCTCCATGGTAACTGGTGAACATTCCACCATAGAGATACATGTAGAACACCCCCGGTGCGATGTGACTTTACACTTCTATCTCCTCAGAGACAAGCAGGTGATGCAAAGTTATGGGTCAGATCTCTGGAAAGGCGACCCCACTCACAGTAAGAATGCATGTTTTTTTCAAGGCATTTTTGATCAATAAAAAATGTGCAACTGAATGAATGCAATAGAGGGAAGTTTAATACTATACTGTGGGATATTACTACTTCATGGAGACAGGCAGGGAGTAGACCATCGACCAGAAAAGTTACATTGTATACCTTTATTCATTTGACCCTGGGGGAAACAAATAGAGTATTCAAACTTGAAAATAAAATGCAACAACTCAGTAAAATATACATATGGTAAAGAGTCAAAAACTTAACAAATAGTAACAATGAAATCGTGGAATGAAGTGCACTTTTCATTTAGTTTGACCGATGGTAACATCAATGCTGTTGGGTGATTGAGATCTAGGCTAGCATTGATAGCCTAGCCACTTTTGCTATTGCTTTGTTTGCACCTTTTACCCCATTTATTTCACAAACTAATTCGTCTATTAGTTACATATCTTGTAAGTCAACGCACAAGACCCAATACAAACTCTAAACACAGCCTGAATGCTCATGTGGACTAAACTCTTCAATGGTAAGCTAATGTTTTTCTAGCATCCCATTAGCTTCCACCTGTTTATTTGTGTTTTACTCTTTACCTCCTGCTGTGTCCGGGTCCCAAATGCTGTCCTCTGTTGTCTCCACGCGGGACGTTAACGCGTGGGTTATTTTGACGGTACATTGTTAAAAAACAGACCAAATATAGTCGCAGTTTTACTGTAAACGTCTTTCCACTAATAGCTGCCAGTCAGGTGATTATTGGTCTGTCCACTAGATGGCAGCATTTAGTGTTATTGTTTGTGCAGAGCAGCTCAAAGGTGAAAAGGAGCCAAAACATGTACTCAAATAAGACAGACTTAAAATTAATATTACTCAAGTAGAAGTACAAAGTAGTGGCCCAAGAGATTACTCAAGTGTTAAAAAGTATTTTGGAAAACTACGACTCAAGTAAGAATAACTTAAGTCAGGGGTGTCCAAACTTTTCTCATTAAGGGCCACATATAAAAACACAGACAAAGCTGAGGGGCGACTGAGGGCCATATACTGGTCATCAATACAGTGAATACTTAAATCTGTTTCATGCTTACATCCTCAATGGGACACATTAAATATTTGATATGGGTTTGTTAATGTAGATTTTCAGAAATGTACAGTAAAAAGTGCTGTTTAGGCTAATATGGGCCAATTCACCTGGAAGCTTGAGGGCCAAGAAAATTTGTCTGAGAGCCACATTTGGCCTGAGTTTGGCATATATGCTTTAAGTCGGGCATGCCCAAACTGTGGCCCGGGGGCGAAATCTGGCCCGCGGTGTAATTATATTTGGCCCGTGAGAGCTGGGCCACCGGTATATAGTGCATGCACCACTAATACTACAAATCCCAGAATGCTTTACTAGTATGCCACAGTCGAGACCAGCAAGCGCCCCTCCTTTTCTGTGAACACTCATTAGCAACCAAGCTCCTGGTCACCTCGGCCAAATTAATTTCTACAAAGGGAGACGTCATTTATTTATTTAAATAAGAAATTAATACAACTGATGTGTCTTTTATTTCAAATTTAATTTCTCATATGTCTGTAATATCAGGCTTGAGTTGTTCCAGATTTTGTGTTTAAGCAAAACTAAAGTTTGTTTCTACATGAAAAGGTTAAACATTACATCATATGTCAGGCGCAGTCAATTTTTCAATAAATATTATGTTTGGCCCATAAATTTGTCTTAGTTTTTAATTTTGTCCCACTGTGAATTTGTTTGACACCCCTGACTTAAAGAGTAACATAAGCTTTACTATAATTAATAAGTTGATGTAATTTAAAGAACAAAACATTAAATAATGCACAAAATTAGGCATTTTCAAAGGATGGACACAAAAAAGTGAAAACGAAATCATATTTGAAGGAGCAAAAGACACAAATGTTCAAATCATTTCATATTGTCGACATAAAGCTTTTGTCATTTGTAGATTTACTCATAGTGGGAAGCTTTACTCAAGTAAATTTTTGCTATGGATCAGACCTGGATGACTAAAGGATTACACAGACATCTACTCAAGTAAATGTAACTGAGTAAATGTAAATAAGTAGCCGTCTAAGTACCTCTGTCAGTGCTCCAGTTTCTAAACTTTACTGCTCATGTTCTTGGATAAAACCAAGTTGACAGATAAACACATGAATGATAAACTCCCTCAGATTATGTTGGTATGTTTCATCTGTCAGAGAAACGCGATCCTTAAAATGTGGTTAAATTGGATGAAATTTGTGAAAAAATATAAGAAATATAAGATCCATGGAGAGAACATATGACAGAGGATTTCTTTTTAGGACTCCTTTGTGCTAAATGTTTCAACTTTTTTCAAATTTCCTTCACAAACTGTCACTGGACTAATATAAAACTATGATTTATTCCACCAAAAGAACTAATAGCCTAATTTACAGATCAAAACGTGTCTTATGCACTTCAAATATCCACTCAGGGAGCATTGCGCTGTCTTGTCTAATTCAAGTTGCCCAGAGGACTATTTACGATTCTCCGAAAAGAAATCTGTAATCTAAAAATGTCCTGACATGCAGAAGAAGGAACTCTTAAAAGCTGCATCAATCAGAACAGAAAGGTTTTTATTCACAGTTTATTAAAGCTATTGAATCACTGCACATGCAAGCAGAGGTAAAGGAAGAGTAGTGTCACTTCAAAATAAAAAAATAAAAATAATATTCAAGTAGGAGTAAAAGTATGTGGCTAGAAAAGTAAAGTGACTCACATGTATGTAACTGAGTACTACCCACCTCTGCAAATATAGACGATTATATGTGTTTACTGTAATATGATAAACTTCAAGGAGTTATCCAGTGCATTTATAGCTCAACATTTATGATTTTATTGTGCCATAAAATCTGAACTTTGACTGCAACATGAGCACAAAGTATAGCCTATTTTTACACATGATTTTCTATAAATGCTCTAGTTAATGAATCACACTTGCAGTTAGCTGTATTTGGTTATAAATCCAGACTGTGGGGCCCGTCTTTAAAGTGCATATGACAGGTTAAAGTGCTTCTTCACTAAAACATAGTTAACAATGTCATGCAAAACATTGTACCTAGTTTTGTCAAATTTTCTTTATTTTTTCTGGTTAAAGTTATTATTTTCCTGGCAGGTATGACATATGTAGAAGTGTGTTACCTCGCAGGGCCAGTTCTAGCCTCCTGAACATGCGTGGGCAGACAGAAATTTAGGTGGTTAAATATAGAGGTATACATGTATTTGTTTCAGGTAGTAGTGCTGATTGAGTGGGCAATGCTTACCCTTTGTTTATAGCTATACCCGGCCCTGTTACCAAGCGACCAAAATGTTTAAAAGGGCAAAAATGTGTCTAAATTTCACCATAATTATGATTAGACTCATACAAATAGAGGACAACACCTTTACTTTGTTAAATCATTGGCTGTAGATGTAAAACTATGATAAATATTTACCACAAGTACTATCCCTAGAACTAAGTAATAATGAGAAAAATAATAAAACCTGTCATCTATACTTAAAAGTGCATCAACTTGCTTCCTTGTTATTAAAAACATTTTGTCTCGGGACTAATAAAAAAAAAATACATCAGAAATATTATTTGGAGACAATTTATTACATATATTTTTTACATAATTGATAATAAGAAAATCAGTCCTATTCATTTCTAATTCTATCATACATTAAAATGAAAAAAAAAAAAAAAAAAAGAGTTTCCCTTTTGTTGCTCACACCAACCTTGCGCAGGCCTCATCATGACATTCATTCTTTATATTGTGCATCTTTATTATTACAGGCTTTAGTTGACAATCTCTATTCAAGGACGTGGTGCTTGCTCTCCTCAGTTTGACAGTCTGATTGAAGGTTCATGCTAAAATGTCAGGTCTGGAGGGACGGTGTGCTGTGATTGGTCATTTCAAGTGAAGTTTTGGAACTGGGTTATTTTTTTAAGTTAGTAAATGAGTTATGTTTAAGGTTAGAAAAAGGGCCTGCATTACACTGTTTATTGCTTTTAAATATCAAAACATTTTCCAAACCCTTTCCTTAAACACAGAGTTGACTCCTCTGAGCTTGTCAGGTTATAATGTTTCCTCCTCACAAACAGACCTGGAGCTGTGTTTTGTTTCATTCATACGTTTAACACAAACACGCTGCATATTTAGATGGAGTTCTTCTCTCAAACTGAAAACACTGTGTTCCACCTTATGATGTCATCTGGTAATATAGGAAGTGCTCCACTGTGTTTTTAAACTCCACAGACCGTCACTAGAATCATTTAGATAATTACAGCCTTGGAATTGCCAATATCTTCTGAAAAAATGTCAAAAGGGAGCTGTAAACTTGAGATCTACCACTACATAACGTCACAAGCAGGATTACTCAAACATCTGTGAATGAAACAAGCATCTCCAGGTCTGTTTGTGAGGAGGTAACAACATTATAACATGACAAGCTCACAAGAGTCTGTTTGCGTTTAAGGTTAGGGTTAGGTAAATGTTTTGGGGTAGTTAACACATTAGCAGAAGTAACTTTAAAAACAATGTTGTCATCTTCTAGCCTTATCTCAACTTACGCTATAAAATAAAACATAAAAGTGTAAAGAGCATTATTACATTTTATAAAGCTGTTTATAGCAACAGAAGCTAACACATTACCGTGGGAACTAGAGCTACGTGATCACTTGTCCCTCCGGACCCAACTATCTGGCGCTGACCCTGATAAAATAAAATGTGTCATGATTTCTCTTCTGCAGTCGAAGGAAGTTCATTCTGGTATTGAAGTATGGCATTTGTGTAGTACTCTTTTTTGTCAAAGAAAAGGTAGCAGCGGTTAAGGCAAAAGATTGTTCCCATGGTGTGCGTTGAATACCTGAGTACCTCTAAACAATGACAATGACAATGGAGCAGTTTTGGTCGTAAAAGCAGTGCAAAGCTAATTTTCTAATGTTAAATACTGTGCACATCAAAATATAACACAAAGTGATTAGTGATTATCAAAATAATGATTAAAGATTTAAAATCAAATACAAATACAACATAACAAAACAATTACAAAAATTAAAGTTTTTCTTTTTTTAAATGAGAATCTACTCTGCTGGCTTGACCACATGAACGCCAACGTAAAACGTGGATTACTACATTTAAGTTGTAGGACACACACATAGATTTACAGAATAGCAATAGGCTATACTAGTAATTAACAATTAAGACTGAAGGAGACACTCTTTTAAAGAGTCCTTTGACTCCTGATCAGTGAAATCTGTCAAAACCAGGGATCCAGTACACACTTCAATACTTTATGAAAATGTGTGTCTGGTGTAGGGATGCACCAATATTGATATTGGTACAGAATATCGTTGCCAATACTGAACATTTTCCTGGATTGGGTGTTCCATGATATTGGCCAAGCTGATATCCTGGCTGTGCCTTTAATTGGATGTAAAAAGACGATTTACAGGCTGATTTTGGCCTAGAATGTTTCATATTGTTTGAACTTTTATTCATATAGAATTCGTCAGTAGTCATTTGAAGGATAAATAACAGTTACATAACACAAATGGATCTCTTGTGTAATAAGTCAACTGTGTTTTAAGGAAATAAATGTTATTTTCAGTCCCTACACTGGTATTGATTAATATCAGGTATCGATATTCACTTGAAGCAACAAATATCGATATCGGAACTGAAAAAAGTTGGACTGGTGCATCCCTAGTCTGGTCACCGGTGAATCTCCCCGTTTTCAGATTGCCGTGATTTACAAGTGATTTACAGCAGCGATTATGGCTACTTACAAGGAAAAAGAAAGGAATATTGTAAGAGACTCAGAAATCATGGGTTTCTGTAGAATCAATGAGTGAAGCATGATTATGTTTGGTTGAGCTTGAGACGCAGCGGAGCGTGTGGCTATAAAAAATACAGAGATATTCTGGATTTGCCAGTCAATGTCTAAGATGCTCCTACGGTCACTTCAGGGTAAAGGGATGAGAACTTTTTGAGAGTTGAGAAAAAGGCTGTTCATTATCAGCTGTTTTTAGATTATACAATGTGAAGATGTCACACGTAGGGGTTCATCATTGTCACAAAATGATTAATCAGATCTGTGATATTACATTCATGAAATATATCATACCAAAATCCTGCACATTGACGCTACAGATTTTCCTGCCCTCCATCTCAATTTAACATTATAAGCCCTAGAGCATTATGGTGTCATCTGAAATCAAGTAAAGAAACTACACAAACATAAATGATCATGCTCAACATCTGTGGGTTTTTCTTTTGCATATTTAGGCCACAGTTGTAAGATTACTACAATCCTCGCTCCTGACGGTCATCGGAGTATGTGAATGTGATACCATCACAATGTAGAATCTAGAAAGTCCCACTGTGTAACATTTCAGCCAAATAATAGATCAAAATGTAATTATTAAAGGTGTTTTGTGCTCAGGCTTGCCCGTCCACAGACACATAACTTGGCCTGGTGTCGGGCACACAAGCTACTTGTCTCCATGGAGATGTTATTGCTTTGCCTGGAATATTCCACGGTATGGCAATGTATGAAATAACATTTTTTAAAGTATTGCTTTAACTTTCTGCCTCCATGGAGTCGTGTAGGTGGCGTGCCCACTCCCAGAAATCTTACACAGTGTTGCTTTTAGTTCTGATTTGTTTGTATTACAGCTGCAAACCAAAGTCAGCCACTTTTTACTCAAGATCAACCAATATGGGATTTTTTATGGCCAATGCCAAATCCAGAGCAACCGATTTTTTATTATTTTTTGGATGATATTGATTATTTTCCCCAAATTATGTAAGTTATATTTACTACAAACTCATCCACAGCCCCTCTTTACCACAAACCTTTCAGAGAGCAGTGTAGTCATATTTTGTATAGTTATCTCTTCACACTAAAGCAGTCAAATAAATCTTTATGTGTACTCTTTAGGCAGCAGGTCGGCCAAAACAAAACACCAGCCTGTGGCAGAGATTTAAGGTTAATAGCTGATACGCTAAAATGTGCTAATATCAGCCAACTGATATATCGGTCTATCTCTAATTTTTACTACAAGCCGCTGGTAAAAGACACATTGGTCTCCCTGCTAATGCTTTCTTTCACCTCCAGGGGCAGTGTGTCAAAGAGATGGTCCTCCACCACCAGTCCACTCTTCCGGAGCAGTCGGCAGTTTCCGAGTGTAGCTGGAAGCCTGTCCAGACAGTTCCCTCGGAGCTCCAGTTGAGTCAGTTGAACCAACTGTCCCATGGTTTCGGGGAGACTCGTCAGTGCGTTGTGGGCTAAGCATAACACTTTTAGCTTAGTACATCTGAACAATTGCTTGGGTAGCACTTCAAGCTTATTCATATTGATGGCAAGGTATTGGAGGTTGTGAAGGAGGCCAATGTCAGGCGGTAGTACCGTGACGGAGTTGTGACCCAGATCCAAGTGGCGAAGCTTGGGTAGAGTGAACAGTGCGGGGGGTAAGGTCTCCAGCTTGTTATGGTTAAGATGGAGTGCTTCCAAAGACTTGACTTGTCCAATTGATGAAGGAATACTGGTGATTTTATTGTGCCAAAGTTTCAAACAAGCTAGTCTCTTTAGATGTTGAAAACTAATGATCTCCTCAATAGTCCGGATGTTGTTTGATTTCAGATCTAGCTCTTGCAAGTTGGTCAAGCTAAAAATAGCATGAGGAATTCGTTCAAGTTCGCAATTGTGAAGTTCCAATTCAATTAGACTAGTCATTTTCTTTAGACTATTCAAAACCAGTAATTTTGTGCCATCATTGTGGATAAACAGTTTGATCAAATGTGGTGAAAGTTCTGTGATGTTCGTAGGCATTTTTGTGAGGTTGCTTTTCAAACATAAGGTCTTTAGGTGCCTTAAATCCCGCATAGATTCTAGTCCGATCATTTTGTTATTTTCCGAGTTCAAATTTCCGACAAGATTTAGCTCCCGCAAACTTCTCAATAAGTAAACCCAAGCTGGGATCTCGGCAACATCAGTGAATTTGACATGAAGGCACCTCAAGTGATCTCGAAGAAATGCAAAGCCGGTCTGCTCCACTTTGGCGGGACAGTGGCATAGATGCAGCTCTAGTAGACTTGTCATTTGCGACACTTTTGCTGTGAATCTTGCATCGGGAATAAGCTCTAGTTTAAGTACCTCCAAATCTGTGAGGTCAAAAACAGCATTCGGTAAACCAGAAAGCATGAACAGATGTAGCTCTTGTTGGTCTTGAGTATTGCGGGTCACAAGTTGCCTTAATTTTTCAAACGTCCATTCGTGATTTAAGCTAATCTCTCTCAACTTGTTCTCGCTAACTTCGGATAAGAAAACACCAAACCTTTTAGAGTAGAGCTGGTCGTATTGGTCGACCATGTGTAACAGGAATGCAAAGTCGTTCTTGACGTCTGGAATGTCACTGAAGCTACTCTCTTCGCGAACTTTTTCGAACGAGTACTCCTTCAGCGGTCTACGAAACACCCAAAACAGTGAATACAAACACGTCATCCCATAGATCAAAATCAATGCCACGTAGCTAATTAGCAGCTTGTTTAGCATAAAAGCCATGTTGTGCGTGCAGTAAAATCTACTGTAACCTGTCAGATGCTGAATATCTGGTTTACATTCATGCTTGAAGTTGATTTTAACCAAAAATGTCGAAGTGTAGGACAAAATCAAAATAAATTTGGCTGTTTTGACGATGGTTTGAGCGACGTAAAGCTTGTAAATGAAGTCACTGTCCTCCACGTGAGCTCTGAATTTCCGAACCTTCTCAAACAGTGCCTTGGCTTGCTCTCCGTCCTTCTTGTCCAGGATTGTCATAGTACTTGGAACCTCTGTGATAGGTTTGTCAGCAGACACTTTGACCCCAAGCATTGGCGTACTGGGATTTGGAACACCACTGTCCTCTTTTTCTTCTAGTGATACTTGCTTTGGACCGGATGCCGCGTTGGTTAGCCTCTGCTTGTTCTCCTCTGAGTCCTCACAAGCAGTTTCGGATAACGCTTTTGTCGTCCAAGGAGATTCAAAGCAACGTCCCAGAATGGAGACGAAATGTTCAATCTTTGAGCTAGTTTTGGGATACTTGAACCAAAAGTTGCTGCTAACCATCAGAACGATTGTATGGATAAGGGTCAGATATGGGAAATACTTGGAATACCAGGGCAAGGCAACGTGGTAACAGATTTGGTTAATAAAAACATACTGCTGAAAGTCTAGGTTGGTTTTCTTGCCTGTTGGTTGAGGTTGAGTGGTGTATTTGCTAGATTCTACATGGGTGTTGTGGATTTCGTGAACAGCTGAATCCGGTAAGTCTTTAGTCTCCATAGAAAAAGGGGTGACAAGGGGGGCAGAGGTGGCCGGTGACGTTCCCTGTGGCGTGGATGGGGCGTGTGGGCTGCTCTGAGGCGAGCTCTCGGAGTCCTCCAGGTAAGGCAGACACGCCACCTGGTCCTTGGTGATCTGCATGGTCATAGCAAAGATGGCCAGCATGAGCATGACCAGCCCCAGGTAGTCCATGAACACATCCCACCATGGCTTTAGGATGCGGTACGTGGGCTGGATGTCGTTCAGCGAGGCCACCTCCGTCAGGGTGAACATCACTGAAACAAACAAACAACGAGGTTATTTTTGTGACAGCAAGTGTGGCCCAAGCTGTACCTTGACTCAGGATAGTTCAGTTTCTATTAGGGTTATTAGAAGTATCTAAAAAACAGACGCTAATCTACACTAAAACTAGTATTGAAACTGGATACTCATTGGAACAAGTATCAATACTAAAAAAGTCACTTTCACAGGACAGATTTAACCTTTCCTGAATACTTAATAATAGAATAATCTTGAGCTGCATCAGAACAAGTATAAGACACATACACTAGTATACATCTATGGACCACTATGGAACCTACCTGGACGACTCATGAATTACACAGATATAAGACCAAGAAAAAGAAAGTATTATTATTTAATGCTGAAAATCACATTCTATTGTCTAAATACAGTGTTTTTTTATTATAATCGTGGTATCAGAATCAGTATTGAGTATCTAGTCTATCCCTTAAAATAGAGTTTGAAATTGTATTATTGTGACAACACTAGTTTCTAGTAAGGCAGCTAAAGGAAGCAGGTAGTTTAAGGTACAGTATGTAACTTAATGGAGACTTTACTTTAAACTCTTAGAGCTTAGGATTCTATAAAATAACCATTTTGACAATACTTCTGTGCCCACATTAACACAGACACAGGTCAGTAGCATCTTCATTTTAAACTGTTTTAATGTTTAATAACTAACCACCTGTTTTAGACTCCTTTTTAGCTTGATGATATCTAACGGATATTTATATCTGCTAAAGTTAGTCATGTTAAATAAATACAACTAACACTGGGTGTGGGACACACCATCATACTTTACTTGACATACACTTGAGTATGTTAACAAAAAGGAAAATTATGGGTAATATAAAAAAAATCTGTTTATTTCCACTGCAGAGAAAGACTCTGCCTTTTTGTCTCATGGTACTTCTAATGTTTATGTCATTGTATTTGCAATAGTTTTTGTTAAGTACTTACAAACTGCAACACAGTATAACACCAGAGTGCCACAGAACCAGAGGGCAAGTTAAAGAGCAAAGAGCACATGGCAAGACAACAAGAATCCAGGCCAGCGAATCCAGTGTCTACTGACTATATTTTAGTGATGAATTACAATACTACACTTACCAGAGACTGGTGTTGTCATGATACTAAAACTTCAACTTGATTTTACACTCAATACAGTTTCAGATACCATGATGATGATAAAAAAGCACTCTATTTTATTTACACAACAGAATGTCATTTTCAACTTTAAATAATAGCACTTTCTATTACCATGTGGCCTTATATCCACTGTTGGAAAGTAACTGAATTCATATACCAACAATATGTATTCTGAATGCTAAATTTGAATAACCTGTATTCTGGTGCAGATAGTTTTTCATTTGGTAGTATTCAGAATACAGTTAGTTTTCTAGAAATGATCACACAATTTAGGCTTCAAACTGCTCAGTGTTAGTGAAAAATATAGAAAATGCAGCTTTTGTGGTGAGTATGTGTGAGTTTTCCTTCTCCAATGATAAACAAATGTAGAACATATAATGAAACAAACACAAAGCTGTAGTCTTCCTAGGAAGAGGAAGGTTACAGGAAGAAGCTGAAACATGTAAAGCAGCTAACCCTCCTGTCTGACAAAAAATATCACTAACTGTAGTTTTAGTATTGATTAGAATCTAATTTTCAATACTTTAGACAACCCTACAGGAAAGTAACATAACTAAACAACTAATGTGTAGAGACTGCATTTTAGTGATAAATCACAACTACACTTTATTACCAGGGACCAAAATTAGAGCACGTTATAGATCTTTCCTCTTCCACTGTAGAACTTTGACAAATGTCCCAAACTGGCAGAGAGCAGAGACGTGGCGCCTGAATGTGTAAGGCGTAGATACAGAATAGAAGAGTCATTGTTGTCATTATATATCATTGGAATGTGTCTACATACTGCCCCATTGAAGCGGTCATACCCCGATACAATGGCATGCAGGATTAGAGGTGTGTGAACCAAATCCACATGACTCCACTCATTCTGAACATATTAGTGTCAAAAATTGTGTAATTCATGAGTTGGAAGCAAAAGTGTGTTCTGCTGCTGTGGTCAAATCCCCTGTCTCGCAAAGTTGGATAGATTTGCTTAAAAATTTGAAAATGAAATTATTCGAAGAGGTGAAGAAATTTTGTAACTAGTTGGCAACAAATGTGATTTCCGTGGGGTCATCTCTATGTTCCTGCATTTTCTGGGTTGCTGGGTCATGGTTACGGTGAGGCCCAGGGTGGGGGTTATGGATTTACTTTGAAATATCCTTTAAATGTGAGAAAACAGGACCATGGGAACATAGAGCCATGGGAAGACAGATATACTCTCATCTCCACATAGAGCTCTAAAAAAGTGCACTCTGTAACTTTTCTAGTAGTGGCGAACCACTTGCTTTTCTCTGGAGATATTAATGCTTATGTTATTCTGTTGTATGGCATTAAACACACTATTTTGCATTTATTCAATTACAGTCGTGTTAAAATGTACATTCTTACTGTGGGCAGGCTTGCTTCACTGCAGATCTGACCTGTAATCTAGCCTGCTTGTCTCCATGGAGATTGATAAATTTACTGCCATACTGTTACTGTGTAGTTTTTCAGGCAAAGTAGGAAAAAAAATCAAAGGTGTACTGGCAAAACCAGACTTGAAGAGACTTATTCATGTATTTGTCTCCAGTAGGTTAAACCACTGTAACAGTCTGCTCCTTGGCCTCTCCAAAG
This sequence comes from Periophthalmus modestus, assembly GCA_019594935.1. Lineage (NCBI taxonomy): Eukaryota > Metazoa > Chordata > Actinopteri > Gobiiformes > Gobiidae > Periophthalmus > Periophthalmus modestus. The sequence goes on along the minus strand of JAIEZT010000026.1, from coordinate 26,206,138 downwards.
GAGCGTTAAGACAGCTGCAGTACATCCAGAACACTGCTGCTCGGGTCCTGACTAGAACCAGGAAGTACTTCACACATGTGTCCTGTGCTCAGGTCTCTGGCTCCTGTGGCTCAGAGAACAGACTTTAAAGCAGCTTTGCTTGTGAACAAGTGTCTCCATGGACCAGCACCAAAGTACATCTCTGACATGTTAGTGTCATATGAACCATCTCACACTCTGAGGACTTCAGGGACCCAACTCCTGCTGGTCCCAGAGTCAGGACTAAACCTGGGGAATCAGAGTTTCAGTTTTATGCAGCTAAAACCTGGAACAGTCTGAAGATGTGAGACAGGCCTCAACTTTGACATGTTTATATCCAGGCTCAAAACAGTTCTGTTTAGCTGTGCATATGACTGAAAGGTTTTTATTCTGCACGCTTCTCCTTTAATGTTTAATGTTAATTTTATGATGATTATTTATGTTTTGATTTGTGATATTGTGATTTTCATGTCTTTCTTATTCTGTAAAGCACTTTGAATTACTTTGAGTACAAACTGTGCTATACAAATAAACTTACGTTGTCTTGCCTTGCCTAGAAAAAAGTAAGAAAAAAATCACCGCACAAAGGTCACATGTGGTTAGCGTGCGGCTTTTCTGCCCTGCTTTTTGGTTTCAATTGTTCAAACCACGCACAATAAGGACTGTGCTTTTTTGTCATTATTACACCAGACTCACCACTTGTTGAGTCTAGAATTGCAGTTTTATGTGCCTGAAGTAAGCTCTCTTTAAATATTTGTACACTGCTGCTTTGGCAAGATGATTTCAAACAGGAAGTCGTCATTGGAAGCTTATAAAGAACTTGTTTTATCCGGGCCTGTCAGCTGTGATGGTTCACTTCCTGTCTCCCTCTGTCATGTTATATTTGGTTAACTCTGTCCTCGTGTGTCTACCCAGTACCACGTGTTACATAAATGTTACACAAATAGTGCTCAAGCTTTGGCCAACTGTTGAATCTGGCCTATGATGCTAACATGGTTTAACTCCAAACACAGTTAGCTGCCTGCATCTAGTGCGTCATAGTGATAAGGCTACATGATTATAATTTTAATATCAATCTTTTAATAAAAAATACTCTGAAGGTTTGAGTGTTTAACTAATTGTATTACTGATCTAAAATTGGCTTAGTTTTTCCAAACCAGGTTCAACTTAACTAAAATTTGAAGGGTGAGGTTTGGTTAGAGAAAATGTAATACAACTTAACAATTTGAACTTTAAAATTAGACTTTAATTTCCCACAAATAGCAAACTCTCTTGTCTTAATCCTTGTAGTTTCGATCAGTACCAACATGTGATTCTTGTGTTAGTTTGTCAGTTCATATTTCAGCGTCTGTCAATTCTTCTAGACTCTTTGAAAATATGTAAAAGAATCCTATTATTAATATAGCGCAATTAGACATTTCTCACAAATCGTTCAAGCCTATTAAGCCTGCTTTAAAACAATATCATAAGGAAAGCACTTTTCTTGTTTAATACTCATTTTAAGATGATTACTTCTGGTTATTTATATTTTGATTTGTTGTATGGTGATTTTAATGTATTTTTTTATTCTGTAAAGCACTTTGAATTACCTTGTGTACAAATTGTGCTATACAAATAAGCTTGCCTTGCCTTGTACCATAATCAGTCAAAGGCCACATGGTAATATAACAGAAAGTACTATGATTTAATGTTGAAAATCACATTCTACTATCTACAGAGTGTTGTTATTATCCTTGTGATACTGGAGTCAGTGTTGAGTATCAAGTCTAATCGTTATAGTTCCCTTTTTTGTCTAATTGCTTGCTTTGTTTAGTATTCTCTTTGTTTAGAGAAGTCCTGGTTTAGTCCAGTTCCTGACTCCAGATGGTAAAAAGTCTTTCCACAATACTGTATTCAAATCAGAGAATCCACATCCAGGCCATAACAGTGAACATGAACCTGTGCCAGTCCTATGTCTCAACAGCACCAGTCTTCTCCACTTATCATCTCCTTTTGTGCCCTAGGGCCGCCGCACCTTTATCTCCCTTTGTTCTGGGCTCGTGTTGAAGACTGTTTGTGGTTTAGGGTGGCCCCCGGAAAAAGGCGGGGCCAAAGTCACAGAGGCGCGGGTCCTAAGTCCTTATTATTAACGCGTAATGACGAGTTATGATGACTTTACGCATTTTACGCACGCACGCAAACTCCAGTAGATGCGATATTGGCTGGAGCAAATACTTTCTTCTGTTAATAAAAAGCGTATTTTAAACATTCTGACAATTTTTTTATGCTTATTTCTTTTCCTCATGAAGAAAGATGCTGTTTTTCTTCACGTGAACGGCGCAGAGGAGTCAGGTGACTTGTTGAAACACGTGAAACTGGCAAGAACTGCTTTGTCTAGCGTTAAACATTGACACTGGGTACCCATTTTCTGTAAGCACTAAAACCTGGTTAACCTAGGCCTGTCGGCTGAAGGAATAAGCTTTAAATGTTAAAAAATAGCAGCTCAAAAAGAAGATATTAGGATAATTATGAAACGTTATACTCACTGCCTCCGTGGCGTTATCTCAATCCAATTACTCCTTCGGCCCGCATGCCACTTTATATGCTCTCCTCAGGTGCGCTAAACCTAATTCACCACCCTCTTTCAGCTATCCAGACGTGCTAGGTGAGCTTTCCGTGTTCATAGCGGCATCACTGGCTCCCTTCGCCGCGAGGCAGAGCCGGTGCGTCGGCCCTGACTGAGCTGCCGCTATCTGCGCACTAAGAGCGTAAGGTGCTTCCAAGAAAAGTCAACCAACATGGAGCTAAGCAACCGAGAGTGCGCTCGCGGGGAAGGGGCGGGGCTACCGGCACAGGGGGAGCGCTGTGATTGGTGGAAGAGGCAGAGAAGGCGTGGCTGGCGGATTAGAGCGTGCGGCGTTTACGTCACACGGAAGAAGTCGGGTAGCAAAAGTTAGCAGAGAAACCTTGGGGAAAATGAGGAATAAAATGTAATTTATCAGTTGTAGCCTATTTTTTTATTGTTTGTATAATAACCAAATCAGGATAACAAAAAATAAATAAATAAATTGTAGCCTATTTTGTGAATTATTTGGATTATATGAATTATAAGACAGTGACTGTATGTTCTTGTCATACATTTTTGAACTTGCACCAGAATAAAAACCAAAAAAAAAAAAACCTTCAGAAATCAATAGCCTTGTTATCGCAGAATCCTGAATCTAGGGCAAACTCAGTCACAATGTTCTACTTTATGACCTGAAATAAACAACACAGTGAACAAAGTTGGTGCCCAAAGTAAAATATGTAAAATGTATACATTTCTATTGGCAGTAAATTAAACAAAGCTAAATTTATCATAATTGCCTCAGATAGAAAAGAGGGCTGTAAAAATGAAAACAGGAAAAAAGGAAAAGAAACATGACCCTTGACCCTGCCTGTCATCGCTTAAGAGTATTAGTTCTTAAAGTACATATCTTACTTCTTACTATTAGTACTACTACTACTACTGCTGCTGCTGCTACTACTACTACTACTATTACTTGTACTAATACGACAAGGCCTACTACTACTACTACTACTACTACTACTACTCCTGACTTTACTGATAATGGCAAAGCACTGCCTAAAACTCCTCAGATAATATATATTTTTAATTTATGGCAATTTGATCACTAATAATTTGCTGAATTTTGACTCTAACCTACTGTTGGTATTACAGGAATGTGTTTTGCTGCATTCCGCTCCAGACGCCAAATATATTTAGCACCTGTTTCTGTAAATGTACAGTATACATTTCCTCTGGGTTCTTCATTTCCCACATAAAAACAAGTTCAAGTTTCCTGTGATGTCTAGACTCAGTAACATTACAATAAAGCAAACGGGGACTTTCCTGTTTAAATAAAAGTCAAATACAATAAATTGTCTACAAAATGTGGCTCTTGATGTTATGGTTTCATACGATAGTCACATGAAAGTTTATGTATGAGGCATTTTCTAAAACACGAGGATGTCCAATACGTGAACAACCTAAATGTATGCCTTTTTACTATCATTTGTTTTATTTTGTGCTAGTGTCACGATACATAAACTCAATTTTAATATAGACTTGATACTTAATACTGATTCTGATACCACAATGATAAAAACAACTCTTTCTTTAGACAATAGAATGTTATTTTCAACATTAAATCTCAGTACTTTTCTTCTATATTGCCATGTGGTGTTATATTTATGTAATCCCTTCATTTCAGTCCTGTAAATGTGACTTTTTAGTATCGATACTTGTTCGATGGGATTGGTTAGTTTCTGATTTTTGATACTTTTGACAGCTCTACTCCAAACTCCGAACTTCCATACTTTATTTTCTCATAGCAGACATATCCTGGACATGTCTTCTGCATACCAAAAATACCACTTCTGTTTTATAGTACCAGACTTACCCCAGTGCTTCTATATTTTTTGCAGTTTTAGGAAAAAGCTACGTAATACAGTTTCACTTCTGCATTTCCGACCAAATGTATGGGTGTGATCGAGTACAGTCATGGGGAGCTTTTTCTTAGTAAAGACCAAAAATCTGGATTCATTTGGGTTAAAGTAGGGTCTATAATTAAAGAGGGAGTATTACAAATCTATGGAGTATTAACTGCTAGCACATAAGATCACCATGTTACCTTTTATTGTTTTGAAAATGCTATATTCACCAAAAATCAATGCATTAATGTACGTATATTGAATAAGTTTCACTTTTGTTTTTGAAGCCACCCCCCCTTCAGAGCACTATCACAACACAATCAGTCTGCATTTTGCTTATGAAACTGCACATTGCATCATGTTTGTGAAGATGTTTTGTATCATGCTTTTTGTACATATATGGCAAACTGTCGTGCAGGCTCATGGGTGATGTGGGCTTGTGGGCAGAGCATGGAAAGAACTGACCATAAGAAGGGTTAGAATATGGCCCGAGAGAGATCGCTAGATTACTCAAACATGCAAGGATGACAGCTACAACCTCTTCAGGCATGTTTTTGATGATAAGATGGTAGAAAGCTCCAAAAAAAAAAAAAAATCTTGCATAGTACTCCCTCCTTAAGATTAAGACAGTATGTGTGTCTGTGTGGGTGTGTGTGGGTGTGGGTGCATGTGTGTGTGTGTGAGACTGTGTGTGTGTGTGTGACTATGTGTGTTTGTGTGTGTGTGTGTGTGTGTGTGTGTGTGACTATGTGTGTTTGTGTGTGTGTGTGTGTGTGTGTGTGACTGTGTGTGTGTTTGCGTGTGTGTCTGTGTATGTGTGTATGTGTGCCTGTGTGCGTATGTGTCTGTGTGCGTGTGTGTGTGTGTGTGTGTGTGTGTGTGTGTGTGTGTGTGTGTGTGTGTGTGTGTGTGTGTGTGTGTGTGTGTGTGTGTGTGTGTGTGTGTGTGTGTGTGTGTGTGTGTGTGTGTGTGTTTGTGTGTTTGCGTGTGTGTGTGTGTATGTGTGTGTGTGAGAGTGTGAGACTGTGTGTGTGTATGTGACTGTGTGTGTGTTTGCGTGTGTGTGTGTGTGACTGTGTGTGTGTGTGTGTGTGTGTGAGAGAGAGAGACTGTGTATGGGTGTGTATGTGTGTGTGTGTGTGAGTGTGTGAGACTGTGTGCGCGTGTGTGTGAGTGTGTGTGTGTCAGGCAACACGTTCACGATCATTTGCGTTGGTTAAATGTATTTTCTTGTGGCCAACAGAGATCCACACATGCAAGAACCAAGAGTCCTTTGTCAACATAGGACTTAGGCCTGGACAATATATAATTTAATAATAAATGTGTATCACATCAACACAGAGCTGGACAAAAGAAATTGGAAAAAGTTTATTTTGACACAGTTTGACCAGTAAATGAAGGAATGTAATTTTTTTAATTCAACTGTCCTTATTTTGCCAAAAAGTCTATTAAAATATCTCAATAATATCGTTATCGCAATACAAAACATAGTTATCAAATATCGTATCCTTTTCTCATAATAGAAAGATTAGTTGCAAAAAGAAAGTGTCCCTCAGCCAAAATAAACACATTTTTATCCAACCAAACAGCCTTGAGAGGTGAATGTGCCAACAGTCACAACTAACACCCAGGAAAGAACGGCTTTGTATCGAGTCCTGCAACTGTGGAATACTCTGCCGACGGAAGTTATGATCATAGAAAATAAAAACATGTTTAAAAAGTCATTAAAACAATACTTTATGAAATGTGCTGCATAGTATACACTGTTAGGTACAGTGTTAGTTTGCTTTTTAACCTCTTTGTACAAAATAAGATGGCACATTAAGTGATATATCTGTTTATTTTAGAGTGTTTGAAATATAAAATATAATGTATTATTGATATATATTGTGTATGGCGTGGACCACTGTAAGAAAAGAAGCAGCTCTGGTCCAGCTAAAAGTGGATCCAATAAAACAATAAATCAATCCAGCTGCGGGTTCTGTGTGGAGTCACATCTGGTGTCAGAAAGTGAAATCTTTTTTTTTTTTTTTTTTTTTTTAATGTTAATGATTTAAACTAACTATCAGTATAAACCAAAACGGATGTGGAGCTTGCAGAGTTCCCCTCGTCAATGGGACTCTCCATCGGCTGCAGCCAGACGCTTATCCCATTGTCACCCGTGGTCCCATTATCTGTCTCTAGGAAATTAGCTTGAGTATCAATAAAATAAATCAATATTTAAAGGACCCACAGCAAACAGTGAGTTATAGATAGATAACTTTATCAGGGGATACAACTGTGTTCACAGAAGTAGACTATGGTGTTCTGTCTCTAAGATGAGGATAACTTAAATTCAATTGAAATGTTAATGCTAAAATAATACAGCAAGCTTAACTAAACCTCTAAACTATAGATTTGGCATGAAATATGTTCTTTCAGCAAGTTATTTATTTATAGTTAGTAGTTAATCTAGTTAGTAGTTAGTTATTTGAAGAGCCGCACTTTTGAAGCAGCCATAACTAACACGGTGGAACTGTGAAAAGGGCCTATGTATGTGACCCAGTATAAAGCAAAATGGTAGAGAAAGTTTATGTAACTATAAGATATTTATGTACAGAGGAGCATATAGACAGAATAAATAGATGGTATATGGACAACATACAGATTGACCAAAGATTATAGTAAAAGTATTGCATTTCTTTCCACTGTACTGCTCCTTTAAAGCTTCCTGTGTGTTTTGTGCCTTGCGTGTGTGTAGTGAGGAGGCCCTTGGCTCGTGCTCTGTCTCAGATATTATATTGTTGGTGATGCACAGAGAGAGAGGCGGAGGTAGAGACAGGTCTGAACCGGTCCAGAGCAGCTCTCACCAACCCCAGCCCAGCCAGAGGTGGGCACTGGCCTGGTACAGACACGCAACTCTGCAGGAAACCCAATGCACTTTAGAAACTCTGATTGCCCTACAAGATGAAGATTAACAGCTCTATTTGAAGGGACAGTATGTGAGATTGTGATTTTAAATATCTTAAACATGACCTATTTGTGTCCAAAGGTACGAGGTAAACATGTTCAAATCAAATATGGCTTTTTCTGGTAACAACTACAAAGCTGATTCATTTGTAATTACAAAAACAAGTTGTTTATCTTATAATCTGGTGTTTTGGTTGAATCATAAAGCAGAATGAGCCTCACATGTGTCTCTCATTTGGGTCTCTAGTTTCAGGCCTGAAATCCATTCGGTTTAAACCTAAAAGGACTCTCTCAGATCTGAATCCTCACTACCTAAACCATAGCACCTGCAGTCAACCATTAGTCAGTGCAAGTGCAGCCTCTGCAGCTCAGTGAGTGAATTCTGGAGGTGAGTTTTCACATGAGGCCCGTCTATACACTGAGAGAGACATGTATGTGTCCACTATATCCAGGTGAGGTTTCTGGCAAGCTAAACTCCATAGTGATAGTAATACCTTTTAAAAAAGTGCAGGCTACATACAGTTTCTTTAAATATTTCTGAATGTTATTAGGTAAAACATTATTGGTTAGCTTGAGTGCTTTCTTCTCCTATTACTTTTTCTCGTACTACCCTTCGTTGAAGCACCCTTCAGAACATGTGTTTAGCTTTAAAAAGTCACCTTACCTTTACAATTATTACCAATATAGTTTTGTTCCAACATTCAATCATCCCTCTCAGTCCCACTGGTGCAACTTCTGCAGATCAGCGAGTGACTCTCAGACTCTTCTCCAGAACCAGGAACCAAGACCAAGCCCATACCTGGAGTTTTAGCCAAGGAGCAACAAACTCTACATCATACTGTATATCAAACCCAGATGTCATCAGTTGACAAGCAGTAAATAAATGCTTGGATTGATGGTGCTTTATGAATTTGTCTTTTCTCAAAGTGCTGTTTGAAGTAACATACAGGTATTAGTTAATCTAATTGAGATGTGGCAGCTAAACGGTGACTGTCTAACCACAGGGCAGTACATATCCAATTACTCAAGTACTATGTATATTTAGAAACTGAAATCAGAGTGGTTTACCTTCACTTACCTTACCATAACTTTACTTATATGAGTTATATGTTTTGCAGTATCACTTGAAAGAACATCTTGGTTACTCTCCCCACTAAGTCTGCAAACAGAGGTGCTCAGTTACATTTATTTTATTTTCACTGAACCGTCCTAACAGTACTCTTACTTGAGTAAAAGTTTTGGTTCCTCTTCTCACTGTGAGTAAGAGACAAAAGCTTTATGTCGACAATATGAAATGATTTGAACATTTGTGTCTCTTAGTAATTTCTTCGGTCACTGCCTTGCACTTCTACTTGAGTAATGTTATTTTAACCGTTCTTTTACTACAGTTTTTGGCTAGTCACGCTCCTTAAACTGTGTCCACCCTCTGCTAATCCCTCATGGGCCACATTCACACAGGTGGGAGTCGACTCGGCCCCAACAGTCTAGTTATAAAACCAGCCTTGTTAGCCGCTGTTGCCCCGTGTGTCCGTCCTCGTGTAGACTTTGGTGCATGAGGAGCCATGATGAGTGCCTCTGGTCGCTGTGGGCAGTGTCTCCAACAGCAGAAGAACCCAGGGGCCCTAGCAACGAGAAAGAGCTGAAGAGGCCATGGCTGTAAATTATTAATGGACCTCCTCCCATCTCAAGTCTGAGCTATCACGTTCCCAAACACTGGTGCACAGGCCACACACGAAATTCTGTTTACAAATGTGGACTAATAAAAGGGTCTAACTGTTAAAGGTCCTATATTACGCAAAACGGACTCATGGGAACTTTTAGTCAAGTTAGAATGTCGTTATCTCCTCAAATACATACTACCCCGAGTCGTGTTTTGCTTCATTCACACATGTTTGAGTAATCCTGCATTATTAGGGTTTACTGTATACATCTCCAAAGCCCTAAATACTCTGTTCCACCTTGTGATGTCATCAAGTGGTAGTTTTAAAGTTAACAGCTATTTGAATTGAACTGATTAAACTAGACTGAACTAATTTCAAAGAGGCTAAAACAATAGATATAGCTTCAAAGTTTGACAGTAATGTAATTTTGGTGAAGGTGTATGGACTTTAAAAATACAGGGGAGTGCTTTCTGTATCACCACTCAATGACATCACAAGGTGGAGCAGAGTATTTTCAGTTTAGGAGAAGAACTGTCACGGTTCTGCCTGATTTCTGCCTGTTTTGTTTCTGTTTCAGTTCTGCCTGTTTTATCCCCAGTCCAGTTTCGTTCCTTGTCTGTTCCGCTCCTCAGTTTGCTGCCGCCCTGGTTTTCCCTGCACCTGACATTCATTGCTAATCGGGGGGCAGCCTATTTGTTCTGGTTTAGTTCAGTTTGGAGTTGCCGGATTGTTAGTTTGTTCTTGTTAGTTTGTTCGTGTTAGTTTGTTCTTGTTAGTTTGTTCGTGCTTTTGGTTCTTGCCACTTGTTCTTTTCATTTGTCACCAAGAGGACACGTGAGTCCAGTTTACCACCTGCGTGACAAGAACACAGCTTAAATATGCAGGGTCTGTGTGTTAAACATGTGTGAATGAAACGAAACACAACTCCAGCTGTGGTTTTGATGAGGAAACATGATTTTTTTTAATGATTTATAGGCGCTCTTCGTAACTTTTCTGTGAGTCACCCTCCTGCATGTCCCTGTGGAGTTATTATTGCTTTACAGTATAGCATTAAAAATATATCCATCTTGCATTTATTCATGTACCTTGTAAAACATTCATGCCTATTATAAGCTTATCCACAGATCTGACCCCTTAACTTGCCAGTATGTGACATCTGCTTGTCTCCATGGAGATAAAGATGGGGAAAGATAAGTTTAATGCCGTACTGTGAAACATCCTAGGTAAATGACGTCTAGAGACAAGCAAATGTCAGAACCTTAATCAGTTACATCTTTAACAGTGCCATATTAAAAAAAATAACAAATAAAAATCTGCATGTGATCCACACCTGCAAAACATTGTTATTGTGTTATACTAAACAGTCAGATATTAGAATTAATTTTTAGATTATAAAATTGTAATTCCCCAGGGCCTCCTCCCTCCCGGTGGGACATGACCAGATCAACGCCTTAGGGTCCCACTGGAGGAGCTGGGGGATGTGTCTGGGGTGAGGGAAGTCTGGGAGACCCTGCTTAGACTGCTGCGATAAAAGAAAATGGATGATAATTGTAATTGAGGCCGCACCAGCGCTGGTTCATGTTTGGCTGCAGGTGCTGGGGTTTAGGTAGTGCCCATTCAGATCAGAGGGAGGCATTTAAGTTCAAACCAACTAGATCTCAGCGTTGAAACTGGCAACCCAAATGAGCGACTCACGTGATGCTCATTCTGCTTTCTGATTGGACAGTCGTCTTGTGACCCAAAACGCCAAATTATAACATAAACAACTTGACCATCATGTCCAATGTTTTTGTATTTAAGCCTTACCATTGTTATCAGTACAAGCTTTATTTGATTAGTAAATGCTCACCTCAGATCTGGGCACACACAGAGAGCCCTTCTTTTTCAAAACCACTCACTGGTGGCCTGAGTTTCCTCTCTGTGTCGCTCACAGCTGTCTCTCCGGGCTCAGTGTATGGGCTTAGTGCATTTATTTAAGGCTAACACTCATACAAACTAATCTGCTACACAATTCTAACGCTACAACAACAAAGACAGCCGTCCGCTCTCAGGCTCAGCTGTTTGTTGAATGAGTCTGTTTGCACTGAATAATCTAAAGTGCATACACTCTTAGTATCATTCATTATCATGCAGGTGACATGCCACCCCCAGAAAGTGGCACATTGTATCTTTAAGCAGTTGCAAACCTCGCCCAGTCACTGCATGTGCTTTGTTGTAATCAGTGATGGAGTAGAGAACATTATAAGGAGTGTAAAATGACCTAAACAATGTATTTTCATATCAAAACTTTCAAATATTCAACATCTGTCAGCGTAGTAAACGATGTAACATTCTACTTGACATTTCCACTTATTTGAAAATTCACTTGTGGAGTTGTTTTTCTCACACCTGCTGTTTGTATCGGGTCATTAACTCCAACCCCATTCCACTCTGTTTTTATTACAAACACTATTATTTTCAAGGCAAGCTGTTATTCTTCCTTATATCACACATCTCCACTCTCTCACGTTAGGTTCGGTGTGGTGTCGACTTGTGCAAACAGGTTTTAAACAGCAGGACGCCCTCATATCAACAGCATCACACATCACTGACCCAGAACGTTCAACAGTTCACGCCTGGTCAAGATGGTCAGAGCACGGAAATGTGAAGAAGGATTGGAAGAGGGGTTGTCAAAATCAATACTAAAACTAGAATCAAAACTAGATTCCGTTTGAGGAGGTATTGATACTAAAAAAGTGGCATTCACAGGACAGAAATGTACCTTTCCTGAATAGTTTGAGCTGTATTAGAACAAGTATAAGATACATAGACTAGTACACACCCATGGACCACTGTGGACCCTACCTGGACGACTGAGGGATTACACATATATAACAATACAATATAATATAATGGTAGGTAGGTGTCTTATTGGTGTTGCTCTGAGTATGACTTTATATTCAGTGGTAGACAGCATTGGTAAAGGGAGCAAAAACAAACTCAACTTTAATAGTCATTTTAGCGCCACCTCCTGGTCAATTTGCACATAAATATTAAAGGGAAAAAAAAAACTATTTCTGCCAAAAATCCTTGTAAAACTCCTCCCTGATTATTTCCCATCAATCAGGTTTTTCCAGTCAACTATTGAGAAACAACAGAGCCAATACTGAACGCATTTACCAAAAATACTACACTTCTCAATATTCATTTAACCTCCTGAGACCAGAGCTCTTACAGGGCTTTATTAATTTCTCTTTGCTATTTGGGCAGATTGGGACCCGATGAGTGTAAAAACAAAGAATTATCTTTTTACATTATGTAGTTTCTGAGAAAAGTAATGTCCACATATGAGGACATCCATTCTACATTTTAATCATTTTGATAGAACATTTGAATAATGATTTGCAAAACTATTAAGTGCCTGAACACAGCAACATTTGTCCTGAGTAAAAACAATTGTTCCTCTTGGAACAATGTGTCTCATTTGAAGTGCTGCTAAGAGGTGCAAGAAGACATACGCCTTTACAAAAAGAATAAAAAAAATAATGAACATTCTGAACTCTTAAAAATATAAAAAAATTGAACATGTTTGCACTGTTACTGTTCTTGTGTGCTGTTCTTCTTCCAAAAAATTTGCATTGTGGCCTGGACAACCTAAAATGTGTCAAAATGTGTCAGGTCTCAGGAGGTTAGACTCGGCCTGCCTGTATTCTGATACAGTTACTTTTTCATTTGGTGGTATTCAGATTACAGTTACTTTTCTAAAATCAAAGGAATGACAAACAGTGGAACAAAAATAAAGTTTTTTATAATTTTATATCATGTTTTTATGCTAATATAATTCAACTTGGAGAAAAGCGTTCAGAGTATTCAGATTACAGTACTCTGATTGGCTCAGAATATGTTACAAAATACATTTTACTGTAGGTATTCAGTATTCTGTAACTAAATACATTTTCACAATTTTCTTCCAATAACTATTATTAGGCATATATGTCCATTATTGCCTTATGATTTTTGTTTTCTCATTGGCTGTGCCCCTAGAAAGATGAAAAAGACCAGGATGACAGGATGATAGTTCAATGCCACATTTCACATCATAATACAGAGGCCTACTTAAAAAGTGAGCTATTGAAAAAACGCCAGCCTTGTCTTTAGAGCCACGCTGCAGCCCAAATGTGATCAGGGGTAGTAGAAAACATTTCAGATTATGTTAAGGGTGCAGTGTGTGGGTCCACTACCTGCTTGCTTGTCTCCATAGTGATGCTATTGCTTTGCCCTCCACCAGAAGCAGTTAAATAAAGCACCTTTAATACTTTAATCCCAATGCCAGACATGAGAAAGGATGCTTTGTGTCAGTCTGCAGAGAGCACAGGGCCAAGAGCAGGAGAAGTCTCAGACTGGTACAGAGCAGTGTTATAACAAATCTGCAACAAAACAACATCTCCCTTCAGGAACTTACCCCTGAGGTCATTTTTGTAAACTGTCAATGCACCATTTATCTTTTGTTCAGCATATATCAGAATATTTCGGCCTTTTGTAGGAAGGAAAGAGATAAAACTATATTTACACTGATCTGCATACAATTACAGTTTTAACGTGTGTTTGGATAAGTGTCAAAAAAAAACCAAAAAAAAAAAAAAAAAAAAAAAAAAAAAACCCCCTAAAACACCACGATTTTACGATTATTCACGATTCACTGATAACATGAACAGACAACAGGGAAATCCCCAGTTTTCTTTCATTTTCGTGATCTTATATGTTACATTTGTTGTCTATTATATTGTGACATATATCACCACTGTTGCCTTGACAACCCTACGGCCTTTTCTAACAAAGCATCAACGCGCAATGTATCTTTTGTTAAGCTTATATCAAAATATTTTAATAAAGTAATAAAATAATGAGAAGAAAAGAGACACAGGAATAACGATATTTACTCAGATTTTAATACGAATTGACTTTTAACATGTGTCTCTTGTTTATTGTGTAAAATTACGTCTTTTTCTAACAAACCATTTTGAGATTCGTGAACAAAGATCGTACCTCGTACTTTTTGGCCCTTTTTGCCTCTCGTCATCTGCAAACCATGTGACCACCAAAATCTATAAATAAAGGCTGTGCAATCCGTGTTTCTTTACATAGAACAGAGGAACGACATGGCGTCCACAAGCCGGTGCGTACTTACTCCAATAACGCTTTAATTCTACCGTAGACCTTCTCGGATCCTTATGTGTCTTTATCCCGTCCTTATCGAGCTGTTTGCCGCTCTAAATATCCACGCTGATCTGAAGATTACTGATTTTTATTTCGCCTCAAAGACTGCGTAGTATTGTGCGGCTAGTTAGCGGCTAACGTTTTTCTGGGCTGTAGCTGATTGCTGAAATTGTCTGTATGTGTTCAAATTAAATCATAGCAAGCGCTTCCTATTTTTAACAGTTTATTTAATCATTATGCTATTAGCTAAAGTAAAATTACCATGTTTAGTTTAGTTGATTTGCTGGTGGCTCGTCCTAGCATGTCAGAATGCTAACTACATCCTGGGAGAGAAGTTGTTGTTGGCAGCTTGCCATGTCATCGATTTACTGTTTGTCATTCGTAAACACCTTAGACACGGGTGTTTCCCTGTTGTTTTACTCATTTAGATTTGTTTTGTTGTATATTACACATGACATGGTCAGTTTTGATTATCTCTCATTGTAAGTATAGTACATTTGTATAGTTTTACTCCTGGTTGGCATAACTGATGTAGCTTAGGTTAATGTCACCTTTTTAAATATAACGTGAAACAAATTTGACAAACTGCTTTTGCCCTTGTAATTTCAAAACATGCTCATAATGATGCTTAAGGTTAAGTGTGCCTTTAACGTTGTTTAATGTGTTATTGCTGTAATATTTTAGAGAAATCCAAAATTTCCTCAAAAATCTTAAATTATCATTAAATGCAATAAAACATTTAACTGATGTTCAAGCTACATATATACTAAATGGTAGTCGATTGAAAGAGTCACCACCTATAAATATCTTGACAAAAACATACCTTTTAAAAAACATATCTCAGAATTATGTAACAGTTTAAAATCAAAATTATTATTTTATTATAGAAACAAATCCTGTATCCCATTGAATTACATAACAAATTGTTCAGGCAACCTTTCTTTAATACTAATAATAATACATTTTATTTATAATGTACTCTTCAGTCCATAGAATCTCCGAGTGCTACAATAAAACAAGAACTTTACTTACTACTAATTTCTGTTCTAGACAATGGAGATATAATATACACGTAGACTTCATATCTCACTGTTTGTTGAAACTTTGAATTCAGGATAATGTTTGTAATAGCAAGATCTGTCATGATTGTCTCACGTAAGTCAAAAAACTGGCTGCAAACTAGAACTGAAAAAAAAGGGGAAAAGAAGCTTTTGGTTGTTTTGGGGCTTCCCCTAGGTGGAGGTGAAATTACATTTCAAGGACCATGCAAAAACTGGGCACAGGACCAGATGCCCCTACTAATGCACTTTAATAATCTGAGGACGAACATTTATAATCACACCTGCTCCTGATTTTAATGTTTTAAATGGATCTATGCAGTTGCGTGTTTTGTTGTTTTGTTTTTGTTTGTATTGTACTGCATTTTAACAGGGTGATCATGAAAAAGAGTCTGGTACTCTTATCGGGCTCTCCCTGTATAAAGATACATGAAATGAAATTTAGTAACGTTGTGGTCGTAATATCTCAGATTTATTTTACTGGTTAAAAACATGTTGGTACTAATTTTAAATGCTTAAAATTAGGGTTATCAAAAGTTTTGAAAATCAGATACTAATCAATACTAAAACCAGTATTGAAAATATGTTCTCAATTTAACAAGTGTTGATGCTGAAGAAATCCCATAAACCATGAAACCTTTTTTTGTGCTGAAAATTACATTCTGTTGTAAGTGTCTGTTGTATCAAATTGGTAGCAAGTATCAAACCTTTTCCTTAGTATTGAAATAGAGCTTAAAATTCACTACTTGAGAGTAACCTGGGGCTGTTGTTTGTGTTGTTGCAGTGGAGATGTGCTGTCCCTGCCCAGAGTGACCTGTCCAAACCATCCGGACGCCTGTTTGGTGGAGGACTACAGAGCCGGCGACATGATCTGCCCAGAATGTGGCCTTGTTGTTGGTAAGTTGTACATAAGCTTGTACATTAACATCTTCAGTTTGTGGGTTTGCCTCATTTAAAGTGAATTTTATCTACTTTTTTGTCCTCCTTTGGATAATTTCTTGTTTAGAACTACAGCAGAAATGCTGTAGTTCACTTTTAGACCTGGTGTAGTCCCAGATTAGACCTGGAACAGTCTTGTTATGTACTTGATTTAGATCTGGTGGTGCTCGGAAAGCAAAATCTTTTCTTTGGTGGTACTTTGTGTGAAACATATGAGAGCCACTGGGTTAGTTAGTTTAAAATGTCCAAATGATAATTTTATTTAACAAAGGATTAGATAGAGAATATTCACAAACTGTATTATTCTCCAAATGTTTGTTCCGTTTTCATTTAATGCTGCCGTCTTTGATATAACACATCGTTTGGCATGTCTTTCGTACTTGGTGTTGTCCAGATAATGGTTAACAGTTATAAGTCTTTCAGTTACAATTACTCATTACTAGAGTAAAGTATGACATGGGCCTTGAAAGCAGTTACAACATATCTGGAGCATTTTTGCTTTGGCTGTTTGGCAAATGTAACAAATTTGTACAAATGTAACTGTCACTAACCATCAATTTCAAATACCCCTTTTGTTACTATAATGGGGCATTTATAGTGTGTACGTATATTTTAGGTACTGTAGATATATATTAAAGAGACTTGAGGTTTCTTACACTGGATTCTACAACAGCTAACAATTGTTGCCTGGCTTGACAGAACTGTGTGTGGCTACACAAATGTGTTGACAAGGAGCATTCATTAACTGTTCTGAAGAAGGCACTAGTTTGGGCGTTTCAAAAGGTGGGACATAAATGGTTAAGTGTTGCAGTATTTCCCAGGAGCAATCAGAGGATTAAAAAAAAAAAAAACAAGGCCCCGGGGTCTCTCTGATTGTCAACCCGGGCTCCTCCCCTGTTTGCCTCCTCTCCGCAGCTGCTCCTCCCTTCAGACAGGCACAAAAAATGAATGGGAGCCGATAAAAAAAATGGCATGATACAGGTCACAAATGATTTGATTACTAACCACATTTGATTTCTTATGGGCATCACCAGTGAATCTGCGGAGGTTTTACGTTTAGTCGGCGATTACTCTGTTCTATGTGTGGTGTGGGTGACGGGGGAGGCCACACAAGTGAATGATGGTTTCTGTGCAACTTCAAGTGTCTCCCAAAGAGGGGTCATAAAGGGCACATAGGTGGTTTGGAATTAAAAATATTTGAGAAAAAATTGGTTAAATAAGTGCAATAAATAATATATCCGGCAAATTGGCCAACAACCAGAACAGAAAATCAATAACACCTTACCTTAGATTGTTTCTTGCGGCTGGTAGTTGATTAAGGAAAATTCTCTGTTGGACGCTAAAAAAAATTTCATGTCCCTCCGCGATTCCATCAGTCGGCTACAACAGCTCTTCAAGCATATTTGGCGGTATCTTTGTGTATCTGCCGGGTGACCGACCCAAAACTGCATTCCACCCAAGACTACATACTCTGCAGGGGGGGAGTTTCATGCAAAAAACAACTATTTGCGCAGAAAAAAAAAGTACTAGGAAACAAAAAATTGTCATTTTATAATAAAGATTTTCAATAAGATTTGATTAAAATTTATGAAATTACAAGTTTAATCTGTCTTTTAAACAAAACAGATAAATACTGAAAAATGATACCTCATCTTTTAGCCAAAAAATCTTTCAACATTGCACTCGACTTCTCCTGGCTGTTGCCCAATATAAATCCTGATAATCTAAAATTAAATGATTAGTCACGTCAACTCTAATTTCCAATGTCAATGCCAGTGGGAGTATGTGAACAAATGGAAAAAAAAACAACTGAATCTGCTTACACTTTTACTGGAGATGTTTCCATTTTTTATGGGGGACATGAAAAAATCACAGATGGAGTAAGACTTTACATGTAGTAGTTTTGGTTTTTAAAAGTTGGGACATTGTTTGTAATAATACTGTCCAATAATCTGTAAAATCAACGCTTGGGGTATAGTGTGCTCTTATAGCTCTTTTTTTGTATTCCTCTCAGGTGATCAGAGTAAATCGACGTAGCTCTGAGTGCAGAACGTTCTCAAATGAAAAAGCCCTCAAAATGACCCATCTCGAGTGGAGAGGGGGAGCCGCTAGAAACAAAAACCCTCTCCTCAACGGAGGAGAAACCTTTGGGGAAAAACACAATGATCAGAGCAATGGTCTGTTGCTCCAGAGGGGACGGAGGAGAAGGAGGGAGGACAAGGGGAAAGGGAGGATGGAGGGGGGGACAGGAGGACAGTGGGGGGGACGGTAGGATGTGAGGGGGGGGGGACAAGGAGACAGGGGGACGGGAGGGACGGAAAGGGACGGAGGGGAGGGAGGGAACGTCAGGAAACCGCGGGTGGACCAGGGATGGAGGGGGAAAAAGCGGGACGGGAAGGGCAGGAGAAGTGCAAAGTGCACAGTGTTAATCCATGTTCTGTGTCCACAGGGAACAGGAGCAGCTAGTTTTGACGAGGGTTGGGTTTGAAAAACTCAAAAAAATATCAAAACAAAAAGACGGAACATATGAGCAGCTCGTTTCCGCGCCGCCATGCTCAAACGCTTCTTTCAAGAGAGATCAGCACACAATGGGCCGATTTTCCCCCGCATCAACCTGGCCCGGGAAAGGCATCGTGGTGAGGTGCATTTAAGGGGGACTGCAGTAAATCAAGGAGAACCCTAACCCAAAGCTTGTAATGTGTGTAATGTCTGTTGCTGTTCAGGAACAGGAGCAGAACTAAAACTTGCTGTTCTCAAAACAAACAGGTCTATGACAGAAGATCAGAAGAGGAGCGAGTCTGAAGGGAAGAAGCCAAACGGACAAAACGATGAATTGCCTCAAGCCTGCCCTCTACATAGCCTGTCGACAGGAGGGCGTTCCACGAACATTCAAAGGTCCGACAGCCTGCTCAGTACATAGTCTTATTTTATGAAAGAAACTTTCCACTATTTCTTGGCAAAATATAAGAGGGGTAGAAAATAATAACTTAAAAAAAACAATATTCTCATTATCATTGATTTGATGTGTTGGTTTCTGCAGAGATTTGTGCCGTGTCCAGGATCTCAAAAAAGGAGATTGGCCGCTGTTTCAAATCTGATCACTGAAGTCTATCTGGAGTGCTCTGCAGACAGTGGATCTGATCTGAAATCACCAGTGGGGAGATCTTACTTGTATGTCCCCAAGCCTTTTCTTTGCTCACGAGCCAAAAACTGGGCCTGGAGGAACGTCCCCAAAACAGGTGCAGCAGATGGCAGGCCAACCTAACATCGCCCACGCCCAAGGCCGTGGAACATGGACAAATAAAAGACTGGTGGGGCCTGGGACGCAGCCCCCATCTCTGTGGCAGCCGCTGCCATCTACATGGCCTCTCAGGTCTTCAGCTGAGGGGAAACGAGACAGCAGAAAGGTAAGAAAATCGGCAACGCCACACCACAGATACGCGACACGTAAGCACAAGGAAAGAGCGCATGCACGGGGGGGACACACAGAGACACCCACACACAGACAGGCGCAAACGCTACCAGCAGCGGCATTGCACCAAACATATATGAATAAAACAGACCAACTTCAACTAGGACAAAAAAATAAAGGTTTAAAAAACAAACTCTGATAAGCCGAGCTGTGACTATGTACATACATGTATAACACGCATGTCTGGACTATCTACATTTTTGTCATTATTTCGTTTTAATAATTAAACAAGTTTAATTAAGTTATTATAACTCTCCCCGTTTACCTGAATGGCTCCTCTGATCTCTTCCTGTGCTCTGGACAGAGATTGGGGACATCGCTGGTGTGGCGGATGTGACGATTCGACAGTCTTATCGGCTGATCTACCCTCGCGCCGCAGAGCTCTTCCCCACAGACTTTAAGGTTTGGAAGTTGACAGTCAACCAGTGGAGAAGTCTGCTGCCCCCGGCAGCTGTGATCTGATTAAAGATTTTCCTTAAAGTCCTACAATCAGCATCTCGTTTTATTGGAACATTTATAACTGACAGTTATGTTAACGGTACAAGTTTTAAGTACTGTAGAGTTACACACCAGCTCTTCTCTTAGATATTGTGAATATTTGGTCACTCTGGATCACTGTATTCTGCATGCTTTATATCATTCTTACAGTATTGAGTGTGCTGCTGGAGAAGCACTATATAATTATGTATAGTAATATCTGGTTTTCTACATTCTCCACAATTCTGAGGTAAACCATTGCATTCTACATGTTGACCACCAGGGGACTCCAACTGAAAACCAAGGATGCAAAAGAAAATTCACAAGTTTTTGAGTGAAGACGTTTTGCTGCTCATCCATGCGGCTTCTTCAGGTCTGGTCAGATGCTGGTGGACTCTGTGAAGGGAGGAGCTAACAGAACAAAGCTGCAAAATTTGTGCCCGAGTCAAAATTTGCAAAATATGACTCGGGTACAGTTCGCACTTATTGTTCCATAGACCGAGCTAACAAACTGTAAAGTAATCGCTGTGCTAGTTTAGTTTAGTTAGTGCCTCCCTTCAGACAGATATAAGGTACTGTCCAGCAGTGATCTTCCAGAACTGAAGAAGCGGCTTGGGGCGGACAAATATCTTCACTATTTACTTTCTTTTGCTATGGATCATACCGACTGAGGGATTACACAGACAAACCAAGGATCACTATTACAAATGTTTAATTGTGCATTTCGATAGGCAACAACTGTCAGCACTGCCTTGACTTTTTACACCGGTGTGAACAGTTCAGTGATAATGGTGTACCATCCATCTGTCCTGACAACATGCACAACAAGCAAAGAATAAAAAACAACTTTGTACAATCTATGTTCATCATTAGAAAACGTAGATAATTCAAAACTATGGATAAAATTAGTGCTTTCAGCTTAAGTGTGTATACAGTCTTTATATAAGAGGCTCCTTTAAAGTGATTGTGGACTGTTCAAATCGAGCCAAGAATTAAACAAGATGAAGGGAACATGTCAGTCGATGTCATTTTAACCACTTTTGCAGCTTCAGGAAGACGCGGGTTTGGTTGTACTGCTGTAGATACAAGTCTTTAAAGTTGAGGTATTGAAGCTTGTCCATAAACAGTTTGATGGAAATTGCAAAACGAACACAAAAATCAAGCAGAAATGTCATTGTCATCAAACAGAATGAGTCAAATTCTGTTGTAAAGACCAGCTATGAAACTGTATAGTGCTTTTCTTGACAAAAAGACAGTAAATCTCATTAAAGAGGCTGTTACACTTCTGTGGGGTATTAGCTGCTAACACATAACATGTAGATCACCACCTTTTATTATTTTGAAAATGCTATATTCATGGAAAACATAACATTAATTATTTTGTTTTTGATGCTCCCCGCACTCCCTTCAAAAACAAAATCGTTGTGTAATGAAACTACTACATATTGTATCAGGTTTGTGAAGTTGTAGTATATCGTTTTGTTCGTTCTGCTTTTGTATATTCATGGAGACTCGTCGTGTGGGAGCATGGATGACATAGGCTCGTGGGCAGAGCTTTGGACAGGGTCGTACTGTGAACCGTCAGGAGGGTTATAACAGGGCCCGAGAGAGATCACTAGATTAATCAAACATGCACGTATGACATAAAACCTCTTTAGGTAAACTGTATTTTTGGTGAGGACATTATAACATGGTAGAAAGCTCCAAAAGGTCGATTTTGCATAATACCCCGTTTAAATTAGATGACAAGATCAACACTATGTCTAAAATGTAATTATGATGGACCAAACGGCAAATGGCATCTACGTGATAAATGTATTAATTTAAAATGTAAAACCTTTCAAACATTTAGACTGAGATATTGATATAATAACTTCATATTTAGCTCCAAAAAAATACAAGTTTATGTTTAATCTTTTTTCTTATGCCAAGATATTACTGCAAAAGTTTTCTAAATTTGGTATAATACTGAGGTTTGTCCCAGTGGGTTTTGGTGAGGGCACATACCGGATTATCTGACTACCTATATATATCATATTCAATCAATAATTTATACCAAAATCAATCAATTCATTATATCTAGCCTCATTTACAATTATTTTTAGTTCATTGTAGCAGCGTTTTGATTACTGTCACTTGCAAAGGCAATATCAAAAAAGCACAAATATTCAGACTCCATATTAGTGAACATTTTTAGCTTTGGCACTTTCAAGGCATAATTTTAGAATAAAACCAAATCAGCGAAAAAGTACAGCAATCTAATGTTAAAAAATGATAAACTGTTGAGATTTATGTTATAACAAAATTACATCTTAAAATGCAATTTCCAATCAGTGGTCTAAAATGTTCAATTTTGGTATTTCAAATTAATCTAACTTAAAAAAAAACAAAAAAACTACAGAATTTTTTTAATTTACACAAATATTTGATTGGCTATCACTCACTCAGTTATGAAGTCATTGTACTGGTCACAAGTATGAATTAACTACAACTAATAGCTTATTGATACTTTGCAGCTGATGCATCAACGTTCTCTGGGGCCGTGATGCTAACTGTCTTAAGTTCTATTACTCAAGTTCGACTTTAATCTGACCTTTGTTTTAATACAATCTGATCATAAAGAACTAATTTAACTGGAACGAAAACAGGCGAGATTATCTGTGTCTCTCACACATCAAATTATAGTCACAAGCTAGTTAGCATTAGCCAACAGTTTCAGTTAATTGTTGAAAATCAAACACTCAAATCTGACCATGGTCGTGGATGCTTGTATTGATCACACGCTCCTGAAAATGTGTTGTTTAAATCCATTTTATATTTTTCTTAAAAAGTTTTTTTTTTGGCAGTGTTTGCTAAAGTGTGCATTGTGTCACCATGGTACATGCTGAACATTCTGCCACAGACATACATGCAGAACACTCCCAGTGTGATGTTACTGCAAAGTATCAATCGTTTCACTCTAAAATTACATCTGACATTCCAACAATAGGGTTTTCTTAAATTTGACACCTCATTTCATTTTTTGCTTGAAGGCAGTGCGGTCTTCTCCATAGTATCATACAGTTCATGCACTTAACACTGCTAGGCTTTAGGCTACAGGTAGAAATGATTGTCTGCATTTGATATGGAAGACTTTCAGAATTATACAAAAATATGTTTATATGGAAGCAACTGGGCTCAGACATGTAAGTAGCAGTTCTTGTCGTGTTTGGGTGGCACAAACTACCTCTCCTGTGCATTTCTGGCTCCTTAAAGAACCCATATTACGCCATTTTCTGATCTGTGTTATAATGTTCTCTCCTCATCAAAACATACCAGGAGTTTAGTTTTGTTTCATTCACACATTTAACACCAAACTACTGCATATTTAGGCTTTACGTTCTCTCACACAGAAAACACTCTGTTCCACCTTGTGATGTCATGTGGTAATACAGGAAGTGCTCCACTGTGTTTTTAAACAGCATTCATCTTCACTAGAATCATTTGGATGATTTTAGCTCTGGAATTACCAATTTCTACTAAACAAGAGGCAAAAGGTAACTGTTACTTTGAAAACTGCTGTTTCATGACATCACAAGGTGGAACAGAGCATTTTGATCTTTATAGATGTAAACAGGCTAATAATGCAGCATTACGCAACCTATGTGAATGAAACAAAACACAGCTCCAAATATGTTTTTGAGGAGATATCAACACTATAACATCGCTTAAAGCTCACAAGAGTCAATTTTGCGTAATATAGGACCTTTAAAGTGTTTCGGCAGTACACGGATAAAAACATACACGTAAATACAGTATACTTTGTACAGACAGTGACATGATTGTAGCGTTGCCGTAAAGTTCATCTGGAACATTCGCAGTGGTCAAACACTTAAAACTGTTCTTCATTGTGGTAAAAAAATCGGGCTCTCGTTAGTCTTCAAACGGCACAGATAGTCGAGTTCATTGAAGCCTGTATTTGAGAGTCCCTGGGTTATTTTCAAAGGCGTTCACAGTGCGCTGGTTCGCTAATGCTAACACCAGTCCGCGATGTAGTCAAAGTCCGCGAACATGTCCTGCTCGGTGACAGAAAGGGGGCGGGGCTCTCGTGGCGGGGTCAGTATGGGCGCCTCCGAAGTGAACTCATCGTCGAAGTTGCTGACATCGTTGGCGCCTTGGATGGTCGGGACGAAGGGCGGTTTGACTTTCTTGGCGAGCAGACCGTTCCAGTCCATGTTCTGGAAAGAAAACAGTAACAAGGGTTCAGTGAGATCAATGAGAAAAAACAATTTACTCATTTTGTGTAATATCAACCGGCCCTACTTAGGCCCTGTTACTAAGGTTTAAAGAACACTAGCGCTGTATATCTCCATAAACCTTAAAACTAGGCCTGGGGAATATTCGATTCAATTTATTTTTGTAAAGCCCAAAATCACAACAGCAGCTGCCTCTTGGGGATCATAGATTTAACTGAAATCGAACAGAAACATAGAAAGTCCAACAGTGAAACAGACATTGGTAACAGACAGATTAACCAGCATTTATAGAAAACAAACTGATAACTGTCCCAGAGTGTTCCCTGTCCTTAGACTCCTGCAGGAACAACTCCAGTGGGAAAAGGAGAAGCCTCAGTGAAGGAAAAGATTTACTCTACACCTGGACTACACCTGGACCACACCTGGACCACACCTGGACCACACCTGGACCACACCTGGACCACACCTGGACCACACCTGGACCACACCTGGACCACACCTTGACTAAAGCAGGACGAGCAGACTGCCGATGTGTCTAGGACTGACATGCATCCATTTGCATTCACATATATTTCACATCCAGTATGACAAAAAAATTATCAAATTTTTTCTGTATATTGATCTCAATATTCATTTCCTAAACACAAACAATTCAGACTTTTAATGAGTGATTTAATACAAGAAAGTCAAATTTCTTCCTCCAAACCACATGCTTTTACTGACAGGACTGTAGATCTCTCCATTAGCTCAAGCTGATCACTGACCATTAGAAACGACAAAATCTCGATTAAAATCTGGTTAATTTGCACAGCCATAGGAAGAAGTATTGTGGGGTGGGCATTTTGGTTTATAAAAACAGTACAGCTTCACCTCTAACCTGCATCAAGCTAAACAAATATGAAAGACTTGATACACCTCACTGGACAGTCCAGACTGTAGTGCAAAAGAATGCAAATAGTGACTACATAAAAGTGATCCCAGTGACACGCAGTCATAGAGGCAAATGAGACCTCACCTGTCGTCATGACAAGTACAAATAAACAAGATCAACGAGATTTCTCTTTGTCCTCCCTGTGGAGAACGACCAGCAACCAATGTCAAATCAAGCACAGTGGGGTATATCCAATCCATCCGCCATGTTTGTTTTCAGTGAGCGAGCATAGATGTTTATTTGCCAAAACTAGAGCAAACAGCTGTTGCGTCACTAATTGTAAATGTATCACACTTAAGGGGCCACATTATCATATTTTCTGATCTATGTTATAATGTTTCCTCATCAAAATCATACTGGAGTTGTGTTTTGTTTCATTCACACATGTTTAACACACAAAGCCTGCATATTTAGGCTGAGTTCTTCTCTCAAACAGAAAATAGTCTGTTCCACCTTGTGATGCCATGTGGTAATACAAGTGCTCCACTGTGTTTTTAAACTCCATACACCTTCACTAGAATCATCTGGATAATTTCAGCCCAGGAATTTCCCATTTCTTCTGAACTAAAGGTAAAAGGAGGTGTTAACTTGAAAACTACCAAATGACATCGCAACGTGGAACAGAGCATTTTGATCTTTGGAGACTAATAAACCTGGATTACTCATGTAACGTGTGAATGAAACAAAACACAATTTCAGATATGTTTTTGAGGCAACAGATTCAATTTCAAAAGAATCAATTTTGTGTAATATAGTCCTTTTAAGAGTCAGAACACCAGCTTGAGTATCTGGCCTTTTTTCATCGTTCATTCTTAGCCCGAGTCCGACCATAAGTTCGCTCTGTTGGACCAGGCTGGGTTCATGTATGAGCTCTTCCACTCCCAGCGAATGATTGACAGCAATAACATCTCCACAGAGACACGCAGTTACATTGTGCACCTTTAAATTCAACTCGGATCACCATTTAGCTAATTTAATTGTAATAACATAATACCAAGGTCTATAGGTACAAGCATTTGTGTCTTGTTTTATCCCAGATATTAAGCAAACCAGCAAATATTTGAAATGCTTTTCAATAATTTAACTGACGACAAAGTAACATTTCTCACCCTGAAGAACAGATGCTTCTTGACTTCCTCCGCGTCTCTCTCTCCTGCTCCCAGTCTCCGCTCTGGACTCCTCCTCAGCAACTGCACAAACACACACGAGCATGGATACAAGCGTTAAAACACGTACCATCGCCTGTCACAGACTCTTTAATGCATTCTTTACATAGTCTCCTTACCCTCCTCATGATGGAGATGGCCTCTGTGGACAGGAAACGTGGATACCGGACCTCGTCATTCACTATACTGTCAAACACCTCCTCCTCATCGTCGCCGGGGAACGGAGACTGAACAACAAAAAAACAATCAACTCCAGTCCAAAGTTAAAGCTACACTATGTAACTCTTCAGGTTAAGAGTGAGCCAGCTACTTCATGTTTCCAAGTCTAATGTTATGATATGTTATTGGTTTTTGCCAAGAATGTTTCACAGTATGGCATTAAACATTTCTATTTTCATGGAGACAAGCAGGAGACAGCAAAAGACAAGTGACTCCGCTCACAGTAGTTTTTCCAAGGTCATTTTTGAGCAGTAAAACCCTTTGTAATTGAATAAATACAAAATAGTTTAATGTCATACTGTAGGAAATTCCAGTGTTGTCATGATACTAAAATTTAAACTCTATTTCGATGAGGAATAGACTCGATACTCAATACTGATTCTGATCCCATAATGATGATTAAAAACACTCTTAAAACAACAGAACGGGAATTTCAACATTAAATGATAGTAGTTTCTTTTATATGCCCATGTGGCTTTGTATCTGTGTCTATTTTCAATTAGTATCTGATTTTCAAAAACCCGAGGGGACACTCCACCAGAAAATGTACATAGTTTATCTTTAATATAATAGTTTCTTTTGTGTGAATGACTGACCTCTCCCACCAGCATCTCGAATATGAGCACGCCCAGACCCCACCAGTCCACCGCCCGCGTGTACGACGTCTCTGTCAGAACCTCAGGGGCCAAAAACTCCGGGGTCCCACAGAATGTGCTAGTGCGGTCTCTGAAACCCATTCCTGAGAACAACACACAGCATGTTGTAAGCGAATTTATATCTGAGCTAACTGTGGACAATGTTCACTATTTGCATAATCATAAGTAGGACTGTAGACTTTAAGTTGTAATTTTAGCATGTTTTTTTTTTTTTTTTTTATTATAATGAAAATTGAGCGAAAAAGTATATTAAAATACCGCAATAATATAGATTGATAGACAGCTACATCGCAGAATTTTTCAATATTGTGTGCAGCCCTATTTCCTAGTACTTTTTCCAGCATAAATAGTTGTTTTTGCATGAACTCCCCCTGCAGGTGAGGTCTTGTGAGTGCAGTTCGGGTCAGATACAAGGAGATGCATAATAGTTTTAAGAGCTTTTGCCACACCCCCTTTTTAATCAACAGCTCGATTGGCAGCACGTCTTTAGTCGACCAAGAATTTCTCTAGTCGATAACAGCCCTAATTAAAAAGGGGCTATACCAGAATTTTGTTCATGTAATTAAGTAAAATGTGTCTTGAACCAGCACAGATATTTTGTAAAAGCAGCTCTAAGGCTCACACTGAGACAGCTGTGTGTAATCTGCAGCTTATTATAAAGAAAAGGCTGGTGCGCTGTTAGCATGCTAGTTGTTGTTGGTATTACTGTGATGGTGAAATGCTCCTCTGACTTCTGAAAGTTGTGAAACATGCTTGTAAACTCATTGTGAAGAATAATGAGGATGCTAGGAATTCGAAAAAAGAACTGAATTGCCCTAATTAACCACGAGGAGTTGGTTACCTTCTTTACAAAGGCCAAAGTCCGCGATCTTCACATAACCCTCAGTGTCCAGCAGCAGGTTGTCCAGCTTTAGGTCTCTGAAAATATCATCAAAATATTATGTGACAGTACAAGATAACAATAAAAAAATGACTAACTTTGTATTTTCATTACAAAGCCATGTTTAATCATTTTTAAAGGAACAGTATGATTTTTATTTTAAAAGACCAGGGCCGTCTCTGATGTCTCTGAATGGTCACTACTTAAACCCCAGCACCTGCAGCCATTACTGAGAATGAGGAAACTGTTTGTGTCCTCTGTCTGCAGGTTAAAGCTCTGGCATCTATGGTTCAGTCATGATTTTACAGTATTTCTTTTTACTGTAAGAGCGCAGGCTACATACGGTTCCTTTTACACGTCTTCTGTTGCTAAATTAATAAAATCTTAAAAATACACCTGCAAAAGTTTACCTGTAGACAATCTTGTGGTCATGTAAGAACTGTAATCCCAACACTACACAGGCTGCATAAAATCTGTGTGAAAAAAAACAAACACAACATGAGGATTCTGCAAAACTAAAATTTAACAAGATAACATCTGTAACTATGATTTTATTTTGTACCAATACATTCCACTCTAGTGTTGTCATGATAATACAATTTTAAACTCTTTGATAGTAACGAATAGACTTGATCCTCAGTGTCTCTCAATGTGATTTTCAGCATTAAATGGTAGTACTTTCTTTTATAATTCTTATGTGACTTTATATCTTTGTAATCCCTCAGTCGGCCAGCAGGTCCATAGTGGTCCATGGGTGTATACTAGTCTATGTGTCTTATACTTGTTCTGATACAGCTCAAAATCATTATAAAGTTTTCAGGAAAGGTCTGATACTAGCTTCGATCCTAGTTTTAGTGTCGATTAGCATCTGATATTCGATATTTTTGACAACCATATTCCACTCACACGGCGCGCGGCTCGGAGAAGACGTCCGCGTGGATGTGCATCATGAGGTCGCCCCCTGCTGCGTACTCCATGACAAAGCACACATGCTCCGACGTCTGGAAACAGGCAAACAGGTTGACCAGGAACGGGTGTCGCACACTGTTCACCGTCTCAAAGATCCTCTTCTCACACATCAGGCTGAGGAGGGGCAGAGGAACAGACGGCTTTGGTTAACACAAGGTGAAAGTGAAGTCGTTCAAAGTGAGTTAGTCTGACACTGCAGGGATAGAAGGTACAATTATGACAGTATAATCTTAGGACTAGTAACAGTATAGGTAGATGTCTAATCTAAAATGCAACTGTGCCCCATCTTCATAGAGTTTGCGAAGGAATTAAAAAAAAAAGCTGATGTTACCATGGAAATCAGACATGTTTGTGGCAGTCGTGCAAAACTCTCATAGATATTAGCCAAAACAATGGTAAAAAGTAAACAAAAGTGCGGTACAACAACCCGATAAGCTGCTGGGTCACTGCTGATAAATGCATCTATCTCTCTCTAGTGTCAGAAAACATTTCTATAAACGCTAAAGCGAGTGTTTAGCATCTTAAAATCTCCACTGGTTTAACATTCCCAAGCTCTATATTTCCAAATACAGCCGGCTTAAACTTGTCAAAAGAAGTTAGGGACAGAACGATGCATTGGCAGAAACATTTTTAGGCACCTCACCAAGAAAAAAAAGCAAAGTACAGCACTGTGCACTTTCACAGGTTTGGCATAAAACTTGGCTGTGAATATCTAAAAATCCATGATCTAAGCTAATATTATAGATAAGATATTTTACTTCTTATCCGATACAGTGGTAATATAGTTAGGGAAAAATGATCAACATCGAACCAACAATATTGGTAAGAATTGTTGGCCTTAGGTGGCACTAGATTCTAAAAAAAATCTGTATTCTTTCACCATCAACGATTAAAGTAAAACCTAGTAGTAGTTCTATGTGTGGAAGTAAAGACTAAAAAAATACCCCAGCTGTGCAGCACTGACCTGTCGACTTCATCTCGAGCCACGATGTCTCCTTTCTTCAGAGCTTTGATGGCAAACATCTCCCCTGTGGCTTTATACTCCGCTAACAGCACCTGCACAAAACAAGGACAGCTCACACAACCACAGTCCTCTGATATTTAAACTCTCTATGTATTCATATTACATTTAGATTTGATAAATAAGAGCCAGACCTTCCCAAAGTGTCCGCGTCCGAGCACTGCCACACACTTGAAGTCCAGTAGACTGAAGTGAAACTGCTCCTCTTCCCTAAACACAGAAACAGACATAAAAGATGATTCGAACACAGTGCTACACCAATCTTAAGTTATAATATATGTCTTAAAGTGACAGGTTTTGACGATTCTCTAATTTCTACTTAATGTGGTGGGATAACACCTGTTGTAAATATACATTATTTTAGTTTTACACTGATGAAGAAGCAGTTTGTGAAGAAAAGTTGAAAAATATGTTGAAAAGGAGTAGGAGTAGAAGTAGAGTCTCCATATTGATCACGTTAAAGAGAATTCTATCCAAACTTTTGGCACAATTTACACAAGAAAGACAATTTTTTCTGATACTTTAAACATTATTTCAAAAAGATAAAGGTTTTTTCTTATAATTTTATTTGTCAAATCATAATTTTTGTGCATGTTACAGTATTGTCAAGATTTACAACCAGGAAGTATTTAAACTTAATAAAACGCCAAATTGGTAAAACAACTGTATTATTTTTTCTTTTGTAAAATTTTAACTCTAAATGATCTTAACTGTGTTTTAGAGTAGACCAACCCGTCATGGGCACTTTAACTTCATCTTCGACGATCTTGCCACTAGCTGGCAGTATGATTGTCAAATGCATCGACATCCAGATACTAATTGATACTAAAACGAGTATGGAAACTAGATACTCCTTTGAACAAGTATCATCACTGGCAAAAAAAAACTTTCCTAAATACTGTAGTTTGAGGATGGCTTTGATCTTTATTAGTACTAGCACAGTCACATGGAAATATATTTTTAAATGTATATTATTTTGTGGAGAAAATGGCTGTCAATGGTCTAAATAATTATCAGTGTAGTAGGAAATCGCTATCCAATATCAAGCATTTTCCTTAATATCAAAATAGAGTTTGAAACCTTTGACTATATAACACTAGATGACACTAGATGGCAGCATTTCCTTTCTTCAGTTAGGAACATTGCATTTTCACAAGAGTAGACCTTGAGACCAAGACAACAGAAAGTGATTGTATGGAAAAAAAAAATCGTCTTCTGGCAACAAACAGATTTGACTATCAGCTAAAACCAAGGACAACTGATAAACACAGACATGCTGGCTTCATGTTTTCTGCCTTCTGCGGTTTGGTCTTTGCTTCATAGTATTTTTATGAATGGAACAATAACAAAATCTCACAGTAAAATAGTATCATTGTATTCAGTTTGACCTCACAGTACAGTATTCATTACAATATTATGGGGTAGGGTTGTCAAAAGTATAACAAATCAGACACTAATTGATACTTAAACTAGAATCAAAACTAGACACTAAAAAGTCACATTCACAAGACAGAAATGAACCTTTCCTGAATAGCTTTAGAATGATCTTGAGCTGTATTAGAACAAATATAAGACCACATAGACTAGTAGGACGGCTGAGGGATTACACAGATATAACGCCACATGGGAATATGAAAGAAATTACTATGATTCAATATTGAAAATCACATTACATTGTCTAAATAAAGTTTTCATTATTATTGTCGAATCAGAATGAGTGTTGAGTATCGAGTCTACTCCTTAATATCGAAAAAGAGTTTAAACTTTTAGTCTTGTGACAAAACCAGATGTGTGTAGTATTTTTTGCTGCAGTACCTTATCTCTTGATCCTTCTGGATAGAGGTGAGTTGGAGGTCTTGGTGTGGATCGTCTTGGTCCACGCTGAGGTCCAGGTCGGGCTTCACGGCGATGCTGTTCCTCTGGTTCAGAAAGTCGAATGAGGCAAGCGCGTCCTGCACACAACCAGGATACTACACTAAACATCAAATAGTTTCAGAAATGTAAGTATATTTTTTTATTAAAATGTAGCGTTTGAACTTTTCTTGAATATTTATTAACAGACACTTTTATAAAGAGCTTTTCTACCTCCAATGGGGACATTTTCCACCCATTCATAGGCCAGTAGACACACTGTGCAGACACTGAGGCGGGTTAAGTGTACTGCCCAAGGACACAACAACAGATTTGGCTGCTCTATCAACTTGGGATAGATAATTGGATGGCATCACAGAGATTTCCTCAGCAGTTCCTGAATTAAGTCTTTAGTCAACCAAGATACAAGAAAAAAAATGAAATGTACAAATACACTACCGGCCAAAAAAAAGTCGCTACCTGGATTTAACTAAGCAAATAGGTCCGAGTCTATAGGTACGAGTCAGGTCTGGGTTCAGCAGCAGTCTGTGCTCAAAGAATAAGGTCAGCTGACTCCCTGAATATACTGTGCATCGTGTCATCATGGTAACTGCTGACCTTTCCGCCATAGATACACATGCAGAACAACCCGAGTGTGAGGTCATTGCAAAGTATCAATAACAGTTCAGCGACACACAAGCTTTGCAAACCAAAGCTCCAAACCCCACACTGAAGCCCCCTGTGTCAGCGGCCTGTGCGGTTGGTCTTACGGGAACAGAGTCTGGATTTAGACTGTTGCTGCCAGTGCTTACACTAACTCACACGTCTATGTAAACAGTCAGTACCTGCACCTCCTCTTTGTCAGGCACTTTGTTCTGCACCAGGCTCTGCAGCGGCTCCGGGTCGTCCTCGTCCTCTGGGCTCGGGTGATGCTTGGGTCCCGGGCTGGGCTCTTTGTCAAAGTCCAGCTTGGTCACCAGAGGGTCACTGTGGAGAGGGCCATAGTCATTAGGACTCGTATGTTTAGCGGTATGCAGTTATGCAGTAGTATGCATGTAGTCATATTGGCCCTATTCCGCCCCGCCCACCTTTTATGTAAATGCAACTAAACTGCACTTTCTTTGTAGTAGCACTTCTGTGGAAATCCCGTTTCTTTCAATGGAGAATTTGGAAAAAATGTTGTTGCTAAAATATCTTATAAAGTAGTTTGGTTGTGTCAGATGCTCAGTGTTTATGTGCAACAAGTCAACACTGCACTGATTCTCTGGGAAACTTCAAAACGGCTCTGTAGTCCTTGTAGTATTTGCTACAACCCAAGCAGCACAACCCAAATGATGATGGCGGCGCCCAAAGCAAGTACTTTTCCAAGGGCTTGATATTTGGAAAAGAAACTCTAATCTCAACCTTTCTGACCAACAAATCAATATTGAGTGTACAGCTAGCATTTTGAGGACATATCAGACATATTTACTGTCATCTTATATAACACTACATGGTGGCAGGATGCATGTTGTATGTAAAGCAGTTTTCTATTTTGTAAACTGAGGCCTTTGCAATTTGCCAACTGCGACCCTCGAGTTGCAATTTTGCCACTATCCTGCATATTTTGGTCACGTTTCACATTTTTAGTCCAATTAAGTGACGATTTATGAAATAACTTGTTGGAGTAGCTTCAAATGAGCTTTTGAATATTATCTTACTCACTTTTGAAAAGGGACAAAGAGATGGGCAGGCATTGTTGAGCAGAATAAAAGTTTCAAATGGCAGTTAAGCCCGCCAACAACAGTAGCATAAATAAACACACGTATTGATTGATTTAGGTGTCAGTGCCAGTACCTGCACGGCGTAGGGGAGCCCGGCAGACTGCTGTGCCCGCTCTCTGCTGCCTGAGGACTGAAGGAGTTGGTGCTGACTGTGGGAATGGCTCTGCGCACCAGCCGACCCCACGTGGCGATGTTTATGTTCATCTGAGGAGCACGCAGGAACGTCTTACCTGGGACACAAAGCAAAACAAACATTTGAATTTTTGGGAATTCTGTTTGGAGGAAAATAAGGTGTGTGGAAAAACCAGGAAGCAGGGACAGACCTTGCTGCTTAGAGAAGATCTTCTTTTGTCTCTGCAGCTTCGTTCGCCGCCTCTCGATGACTGGATTGAAAAATGTCACCTAAAAACAAGTAATCAAATTAGAACTGCGAAAATAAATACATAAAAGTAGACTTATAAAAACAGACTTTCTTGCTAACAATCCATGGGTTTCAGCTTCATGTTGTATGGGACGATTTGGAGGACAGTTGACCATCCAAAAATATACATTTGTTTTGAATTGTTATGGCAACAGTCCTAATTTTTTGTCTCGTTTGTGTAAGTGCCATGCCACACCCCCTTTTTACCCCTTTGTAGCCGATTAATCACCAGGGCATGTCTTTAGTCGACCAAGAATTTCTTTCTTAGCTGCACTACAGTTACTCCACCCTGTGCTGTATTGTTGCTGTGCACTAGTTGTTGTGTACCTCTGCAAACAGCATGCCCTGTGGCTCCAGGTAAAGGCACATCCCGTGACGCTGATTGTCCAAAAAGTCCTCCAGACGCAGGAACTTCAGAGCACAGAGCGACCGCCAGTCCCTCCAGTACACAGAGATCTCCAACTCCCGGGACTACACACACACACACATTACACACATGTGAGAACTCTCCTGTGTAACTTGGTCCTACGTGTTCCTGTGTGTCCCTGTGTGTTGCTATGCGCTTTACCCGGTCTAGCTCCAGGGTGAACTTCTGGTCCCAGGCCTGGTTACTGACCGGCCTCCAGCTCGTCTGATCCACTACCGTGTTGTCCAGCTTCAGCACTGCACTGATCTCATCTGGAGCACAAGAAACATAAGGAAACATGTGAGGAAACACTCGGCTACATACAGGACATGCAAATCAGGCATTACACGATAGCTTCTGACACACTGAGAAATGGGCAGGTGAGTGGCTTTTGAGTATGATCGATTGTGATGGCCAGACTTGGCAACGATGGCCAAACTTAGCATTTTTTTACATAGTCATGATCAAAAATCGTTGTGGTTTTTTGCTAACATCCAATCATGAAGTCTAAAATCATGGGGTTTCAGGTAAATGATTCCTTCCTGATTTAAAGGATTTTGTGAGGATCTTTGCCAATTCAAAAGATATAATATTTTAATTTGAACTGAGTTATTGCCATGTCAGGGTAGTAGCAGTAGCGAGTAGCACTCACTGGACAGATCGTCGCTCTTGGTCAGGTTGCGGGAGCTGACACTGCGGTTGCGGTTGGCTCTGCTGATGAAGGAGGAGCGGGTCTCACTGGGGCTCCATCCGGGCAGAGGGACCGAGGCGGCTTTGGACCGACCCGGGACGTTCTCCAACAGATCCTGACAACCCATGAGCCTCACGTCTAATGTCCCTGTGGACGACACAAGTGAGCCTGTCACACATTTTGAAGTACGACATACTGCTATACAGACAATAAATGATAATATTGAAACTGTGTTACTGTGTTATGGTGAACTAAACTGGATGTATCCCCCAAAAAGTATTCTAAAAGTATAATATGGTTATAAAACACAAACTGCAATAAATAAACAACAGAATGAAACACTACAGTAGTCTGAATCTATAATGAGCAAGAAGTTATCTATTCAATCCTCTACAGCTCAAATTTTATAGTATAGAAAACAAAATGTAGTCCAAAGAAAAAATACAAATGATAAATATTGATCCCCCCAAAATCATTGTTTCATCTGTCATGTATTAAACAATAAGTCGATATAGGTTTTTAATTCTTCTTCCTATTCTGTAAAGCATTTAAATTCACTGACTTCATCGTTTATGAATTGTGCTATACAAATAAACTTGCCTTTCCTATAGTAATTATCATGTCAGGCCAAGTACAAGGGCAAACACTCATTTATCCAGTTAAGCTCTGGAATAGTTTGTACTCAGTTCATCTGTTACTACAAAGGTCAAAGTGTCATGGCTCAGTTTGAAATACTTGGAGGACATTTCAGCTTTGGTGTTATATATTTCATAGCTATAAATAGTCTGTGTATGGAAACATTTCCCACAGGATTACTCCATGCATGCGTATTATAGCAACAATACTACAGCACAAACAGATCATCATATTTGATATTTGCTAGTTTGAACAAAACTCCTGGGTAGGTCCTATATAAAGCTAAACAGATTTTAGCATTATGTTGTTTATTGACAACAACTGTGCCTTATTTGATTCACACATGTTCAAGTGATCTCATACTTTTCAGACTGCAGAGCATAAAAAGCTCGATTACACCTGATGTCATTAGGTGATATTTCAGCATTCTTCAAGTATTTCTTCATGTGCTTTGAGTCTTTCCGTGTTACGGTTAGGTAAGGGATCATTTCAGCGCTGAAACTGCATGACAATATAATGCAACTCAACTTCAGCAATAAGGGTTCAATTACTTTTACAAGACCTATTCTAAAATAGACTTTTTTAACCATGTTATAGTTGTTTCCCCATCTCAAAGTTGTATTTAGAGCGATTTGAGCACGTTTGAGTAATGTTTATACTGTTTTCAAGACATCATTACTCTAGTCAATCCCCATTTTCACCGCCACCGGCATACGCCCACTGCGCTGTATTAACTTTGTTCTCCAACGTTATTTTCTTAATCAGTGATACGTGTTAGGATTCGGCAGTGTCGCTGTGCAGTTATCCATAGGAGGTGCCGACAAAATCGCAACTCTTTGTTGTGATGGTACTGATGGCGATGTCAACTCCCATTGGTCACCTCAGTTTCCTAACGCAGAAATCTGTGGACTTGTTTTGTTTTATCAAGTTGTTTTAGATGAAAATTACGATTTAAAATGTCCAGATTATAACAATGATCCACAGGTGTCATAGATTCTAACTATAAAGCAGACTCAAGCGCAATGTGCCTTCTTTAAAGTCTAAATAGATAAAATAAACGGTAAGTACTGTACCTGTGAGTGCGGCGGGTTTGGTGACTGTGCTGTACTGGTTCTGTGTGGAGATGAAACTGGAGCGTGGACTGAGGGCTGGACTGGAGAGTAGAGACAGCTCCTCCATGATGACTGCGCTGCTCGGGTGGTTCTTGGGCAGCTCATTCAAACGCTGTTCCAGGGAGTAACGCAACAGGTCCAACTTCTGACTGGACTCATTGAACCGGGCCTGGGCCTGGAGGAGAGAGAGAGATGTGTGAGGGAGAGGTCTGGAGTAATATATTATAACTCATTATAGTGAGAACTCCAATGGCTAACCGTGCGTTAATATTGCATGACGCACAAGTCGTCCGCCGATGGTTAGATCACATTCTACATCACTGCTCTGAGGCCATCACCATGACATCACCACAGCAAAGGGTAAACAAATGCTCAACGCCAATGCCTGCATACCATCAGAAGATATATAGCCCACTACATACAACATTTTTATAACTAAGATCTTTATTAAATCAGGACAAAATGAATCAGGAATAAGCTAATACCAACCAGTACAACAAAGGATATATTTTGGTCAATCTAAGGTCTAGACTATGCCAAAGTAAGGACATAACAAAATCTTAAAATGAGAACTTAACAACAGGAATCAAACTTGTACTAAAACTGTAACTAAACCTGTACAAGGCAAGAGCAGGACTTAACCAGCAACACAACAGGACTAAGTAATCCATCTGTATTATTAAATTACCAGAACACATTTCAGAATTAACTGTTAGTCCTATCCACTTAACCCGTCTCTCACTCTGATTTTAAACATTGACAGAGAAACAACCACTGGCAGTTGCTTCCTTATGGTTCTCCTCCAACAAAATTACTTACAACAATGTGTATAGGCACATTTATGCCACAAATATCTGCTTGTACAAAAGACTTTATGGAGTAAAAGATGTTTTTCCTAGGGTTCTTTAAACGGGGATCATCAAAAGTGTTTAAAAACAGAACTAAATCTGGGGCAACACCGGTTTCTTTAAAATACACCAGCCCTTCTGAGTAGCTTGAACTTGTAGTACCAGTGTACACCACAGTAGTACAGTGATCCGTGTAGCTGCCAGTACCTCTGAATGTGCCTTCTTCTCTGTGACTTTCCCAGTGCCCAGCAGCTTCATGACGTTCTTGGCTCCTTCGGCCACAGCGGACTCGATCCGGGCATGGTGACACAGCTCCTCCACGCGCAGGTCCAGTGGGCTGATGAACGGTTTGTCTGAACACACAAAGAAGAGTGGTTAGCAAGTCAACCTTTATAAAGTCTATATTAAAAACAAAGGAACTGTTGGGTTTGCAATGCATTATGTATAAATGTATACAATCAATAACTTCATAATAATTTCATCTATGGGCAACTAATCATATCTACACTACCAGTCTAAAGTTTAAACACACCCTCTCATTCAAGCTTTTTTTTTTTCTTTATTTGTACTACTTTCTAAATTTTAAATACATACTGAAGACATCAAATATATGACGCAAGATATATGGAATTATGTAGCAAGGAAAAAAAGGTAAATAACTAAATAAAAAAATTAGAAAAAAAGCTTTAGCTTAGCTTTTTTCTTTACTACATAATTCCATATATCTTCCTTCCGTATTTGATGTCTTCTGTATGTATATAAAATTCAGAAAGTAGTCAAAATAAAAGAAAAACTTTGAATGAGAGGGTGTGTCCAACTCATAGTGTATATGGAATAAGTTAAGTGTAAGAATCAATTTTTAGTATGGTCATGGTGATATTCTAGTCTGACTTTGTTGTTGTGCAAATTTCCCAGCCCTACTTTAGATTAGTTAATTTAATACATCAATCATAAATGGTAAAAAACATGATTGTATTTTGCTTCAATGCTTGAGTAGTACAAACAAGGCTTTATAGAAAAGTTCTTCTATTTTACATTATTATTCTATCTATAGTCTATCATGTCACATTTTTGGACAGTACTAGAGTCTGAATACTGTTCCTGCAGTGTGCACAGAGTGGAGGCTCACCCACAGGCCTGCCACAATAACACATTGTGAAGTACAATATATTGCAACAGAAAAATATCCAGATACAGAATAACACTCAAGGATAATCGTAGTTAACCTTTTTTTTTTTTATTAAGTTAATCATATTATAAAAATGTGGCCTGTAATACATAAATAGCACCGTTAAACACTTAAACACTAGTAGTTAGCTGGAGTATCTATAGTATCATAGATACTAGATACTACAAAAAAATAAGAAATATCCCTGCTGGTGGAAAAGGCACTTGTGATCTTTCTTCTTTCTATCATATATTGAATGATCGGTCGCCCTGACAGGCCGACTCACCCATGGCATCATGGTTGTCGAAGCTGAGCTCGTTGGTCTGAGTTGCTTTGAGGATCTGCATCCGGATGAACTCGATCTTCATTTTACTGTCCTGGAGCATCTGCTGCGCTGTAGCCAGCAGCTTACGGTCCTGAAAACACACAAGAGACGGGTTTACAGTTAACTTCTTATTTATATGACTCAAGTGAAATATCCCTGGAGTAAGGATGGGCCATATGGATAAAAAGAGTATCCAGATAATTCAGGCAATGCTATGAGATTGGACAGAAATGTGCCAAAATATGCCTTAAAATGTTTTGGCTGAGGCTTTAATGAAAAAGTTCAAAAATAATACTCTATAGCCTTAACTGGATATTTCTAACATTTTATTTCTATTTGCATTTTTGCAGATTTTTTTTTTCAATTATAAACAATACATCAGTTCTTAAAATTCTGCATGACTTCAAACAACATTCACAAGCAATATTTTTCCCCTTCTACTTCAGATGTGAACTAATATTTTGGGGTAAGAATGAACTTGGAAGACACTGCACCTGATTTTTACTCAAGATCAACTAGTTCATCTGTTCATTGTAATTATTCACACTCAATGAGTTTGTAAGAACTTTCAGAGGCCAGAGTTGAGTTTTGCTATCTTTATGTCAGCTAACAACATCAACTAGCATGGTAACAGTGTACTTCCTGGTTTGTGGAGATAAAAACACTTTACAAATGGATGCAGACAGAACACATCTCTCATTTGGCCCCTAACAGCTGCTTTTACAATACATCTGTACTAGGGCAAAACTAACTTTACTTTTATTACATCCAGCACGACCCCTTTGACCTATTGAACTTGAACTCTCCTGATGATGATCATGTAGTTATTTGTTACACGGACCACATAAACAACAGACCCATGCCCTTATATGGAAGCCAAGTCCAAGTGAGCACATGGAAAAGAGTATTCATAGAAAGCAGAGGAATGTCATTGTGTTGTGGCGGTGCAGCCCTTTAAACCCTATCAGCGGCATTCCGGTGACGTTCGGAAGCCCCTGTGTCCAGCCGGCATTTCCTCCTGACGCGGTCCCTCGGCTGTCGGAGTCAACGGGTATTAATGTCGGCTAGACTACAGGGATTGTGGGTTCTGTTGTTGCTGTGGCAATTGCAAAGGGCATCTTTAGAGTGGAGGAAAATCATAATTCTAATAGAATATGATAAGAAAAAATAAGACATGTGTATTAAATAATAACTCCAACCAAAAAAGCAGATGGCAAACCCTCGCCTATAAAGTCAAATAGTACACTTTTAATAGTATATTTGCGGTCATAATAATGCAGGAGGTCTGACAGTTTCTCTCTGAATTATGAATTGAATAGTCACTGTACAGGTCTATATTTATGCAGAATTAAACTTTGCTTGTGTATCAATACAGCACATGGACATAACCATTAATTTGCCAGTTTATGTCCCGTTTACTATAAAAGAAGAATTTATTACTTAAAATGATCTGTTTTCAAGATGCTTTCACATGAGTTTGGTAGAACACGGAGACCGAATTAAGTACAACATCCCATTATCTCCCTGTACTTTCTATGAGTTCTTGAGTAAAATATCACACTGAGAACATGGCTGCTGAACTGGATGTTGGTTACTATCGGTTCCCATGGCAACAATCTCTCTAGCCTTTATTAATGGCTCGTTGGTTGGAGTTCACTGGACACAACCTCTCCTCAGAGTCATGTGGCAGAGCAGAGCAAGCAGCCAAATCATGCCTCACCCCTCCACAGCTCTGCCTTTGATTTCAAACTTGAGTACACCCGGAAAGTACCCTGAGGAGCCCTGGAGGGGAATGAGATCAACAGGAGTTTAAAACCGTTACAAAGTGAATACAACAGGTTCTGCATTTGAGTTCAAGGTGCCAGATGTAGGACATGAACTCTCCAGGGGTGTTCAGGGAATCCCGGTGAAATATATTAGTTTAGTAGATCATGTGGACACAATTATATCTTATTTTTAAGGTTATATTATTGTTACACAATGTGTCTTGCCCCAGTACAGATATACTTTATAAGCAGCTGTTGATTTAGAAATAAGTCTGCTGCTGCCCGATAATCAGGGAGTGCACACTTAGTAATGCTAACAACTTCTAGCATGCTGTGATGTAAAACTCCGCTCTGGAAAGCCGTGAAAAGCGCTTACGAACACATTGCAGTGAATAATGCATAAGATAAGTGAGGAATAACTTTGGACCAGTGCAAAACGTTTAAAATGACCTACCGTAAATTTCAGACTATAAGCTGCTACTTTTTTCCCGCACTTTGAACCCTGCGGCTTATACAACAGTGCGGTTAATTTATAGATTTTTACTGGTTAATGGCCACCAGGGGGCACTCTCGAGCAGTAAACGCAAAAGTGAGACAGATGTGGGGAAAGATTATGCTCTGAAGAATACACTGGTTTTGATTTTGAACATTTTGCACACTGTCAACTGTCATCATGCACACACCCTCATCAAGGAAAACACACGAAGAAAAGCAAATGATGCAGCTTTTAAGCTAAAGGCAATGGATCTGGTGTCAAAGTGGGAAATAGAGCCACTGAACGTGAGCTTGGCTTTAATGAATCGATGGTGCGACGTTGGAGGCGGCAGCGGATAGAATTTAGGTGTATGTAATGTAAAAAGACAAACGCTTTCAGAGAAAATAAAAGCAGATGGCCCGTGCTGGTGCCGTTTTATCCCATGTTGATGGCGTGTTGGTGTTGTACTGCCGATTTTCAGGCACAGTTTGAAAAAAAGTGTATCTTATATTAAAAGACACAAAAAAAAAACCCCAAAAATCTCTGTGTACCGTCTTTCTGTGTAAATATCTTATGTTACAACATATTTATAACATGTGGCTTATACATGAACAAAATGTATTTCCTTTTCAAATTTAGCTGGTGCGGCCTATATTCAGGTGCGCTCAATAGTCCGAAATTTACGGTAGATCCGACAGAGCGCCTTTGACTTTAGGGTTAAAGCTTCTTATGCATTGGTACAGGATGATTTGGAGTTTGCCAGGAAAATTTGCATTTAATTGCAATTAATCTTGCAGCCCTCATTTGCATACAGTAATTATGTCTGTTGGACTAAAACACAGGCGCCATAAAATCGATCATGGTCCAAGTTCAATAAATAAAGTAAAATTAGACAACGTGCACACAGGGCAATCCAATTAATCAATTTTTAATCAAGATTCAGTGATTTATAATTGTCAATGATCAGCTTGGGTCTGATGAATCGAGAGGTCTACAGACAGTTCTCCGTCAGTAAAAGGATGTGGTTTGAAGCAGAGTTCAGAATTTGGAGGAACTATTTTTTTGTGTAAAATGGCATTGTTCATATGTAGGAAATGATTACTGAAAGACATTTTTATTTGTTTTTAGTTAGACAAATAAAATAAAAAAACATCTGATCAATCAATATGAGGAAAAGCATTGCATTTTCTGTTAAATCGTCCAGCCATTAGGATGACTAAAGAAATTCTTGTTGGACTAAAGACATGTCCTGCCTATCGATTAGATGACTAAAAGTGGGCGTGGCAAAAGCTCTCAAAACTATTATTTGTGTACATCTGACCCAGACTGTAATCACAAGACTACACCTGCAGGGGGAGTTCATGCAAAATACTGAAAGTACTAAGAAACAGTATGTAAAAACACACAATTCACTCAAAAATATTTAACCTAGTCACTCCTATCTGCTGTTGTCTCATGTAAATCCTTATAATCTACACACAACGATTTGTGGACTAATAAAAGTTTTAGTCGGCTGAGACACAGTCGACCCATTAATGGACTAAAGGATTAAAGTACTACACCGTACAGCCATACACGTACAGAGTCATAAGTTGTGTGTCAGCAGCTGCTGTGGTTTCATCTGTATTTCTGATTGCAGCATTAAACAATGAAATACAGATGACATCACCAGAGAGAATGTACAACACGCTATTAAAGTCTACTACAGACGCCACGCTTTACAGCTGAGTGCTACACGACTCTGGGCTGTTATTACCGTGTTGGGAATGGATTTAAATTACAGTTTTGTTTGAGACACGGAGCTCAACTGCTGTAAGGGCTTTAGTGAACAAAGTTGGGTTGTCAAAAGTATTGAAAATCTGATACTAACAGATACTAAAACTAGTATTGAACCTACATTTGAGCGAGCATTGATTCTAAAATAGTCACATTCACAGGACAGAAATGAACCTTTCCTGAATAGTTTTAGAAAGATCTTGTGATGTATCAGAACAAGTATAAGACACATAGACACGTGTACACCCATGGACCACTATGGAACCTACCTGGATAAGGCCACATGAGAATATAAAAAACTACCATTTAATGTTGAAAATCACATTCTATTGTCTAAAGAAAGAGTGTTTTTAATTATCATTGTATTGAGTCTATTCTTTAGTATCGTAATTGAGTTTGAAATGTTAGTATTGTGACAACACTATAACAAAGGGCATGAGAGTATGCGTCAGCCTCCTCTCCTGTTTCTGCCCCCGCAGAGCACAGATAAGAGCCACCGGGTAACGCTCAGTAAACTGCAACAGTGAAGACTACAAACCAGCTTATGGCCTGGGAACACGCCGTAAAACACCACAAACTTTAGCTTTTAACTTGTAGATGCAAATCAGGTGGCTAAGCAAGGCTAAACCAGGGCTATTTATCAAGTATTACAATAAGTTCTAACAATTATAGACAGAAAGCAAACATCTGCTGAAAATAACTTTTTTAATAATTAGTAATATTTTACATTTTGTGTCTGGTTAGGGTTAACACTGTGTTACAAAACTGATCTATACTAAAAGTTACTCTGGGACTCAAATATGATCACGCCATCACCTCAGTGTATGGAAATCACTGCGAATACTGCAGCTGATGTCTTCAACAATCCCTGTGTGATGCTAACTATAGGCACTGCTCTGTCTGAAGCTTTGTTAAGACTTTAATCTGAGCTTTAGTTTAAAACAACTGGACCAGAAGGAACTTTGTTGGAACTACAACAGGTGAGATTATTTGTGCTGTTAAACAAGTCTCTCACACATCAAATTACAGTTAGTCACTCTCACCTTTTTGTTTAACTCAACACCTACACCAGGAACGCTCATACTGACCTGAAATGTTTTCTATTTTTGTGCAAGCTTTCAAACTAATTTAACAGGCTGTGTTTGCTAATGTACGCTTTGTGTCACCATGGTAACTGTTGAACATGCCATCACAGACATACATGCAGAACATCCCCACAATTCTATAGTAATTACATATTAAACGTGTCTTCTCGTACCAAATGGAAAGGTTATAACCCCAGAGTGAACTTTTTGTGGAGTTATAATTCTATAAGAGGAACTTTTAAATGTACCAGACACATCCTGTCAGCATTTAAAGAG
The DNA here is from genome assembly GCA_019594935.1 of Periophthalmus modestus. Classification (NCBI taxonomy): domain Eukaryota; kingdom Metazoa; phylum Chordata; class Actinopteri; order Gobiiformes; family Gobiidae; genus Periophthalmus; species Periophthalmus modestus. Next base: position 26,161,240 of record JAIEZT010000026.1, on the reverse strand, counting down.
ATAGAACAGGTTTTATCAATATATATCAGTTAGAGAAGACACTATCTAGAGTCAGAAGTGGTCATGACCTGAGGTGTGCCAAGTTTATGTAGATCAATCTGGTTTAGGATGTGTAACAAAGATGAAAAGTATAAACATCAACCACAATATCAAGCTTAAATGTTGCCATGTTCCTATATAGTTGCAAGTCAGGAGTCAAAAAATACAATAAATGATGGATGTTATCTACAAAAAATAATAACAAAATGTTTTAAAAGTATAATTTCTAAAAAGGTAAGAAATAATAGGCTAATATCTGATTTGACAGTAATCTGCAAGTCTGCACATACACCTGTACATTTGAACCATTGAACCTTGTGTCAATGAAAGTAAAGCAATTTTTTTCCTCCAGTGTCAATATTTGTAAAAAATGTTCAAAGCAGATAAGAATACTTTTTGACGTGGCTAGTACAGTAAAAAAGTGCATGTTGCTGCTGACCTTGGAGGATCCGTTGGAGTACATGTGGATCATGTTCTCGGCTCCCTGCTTCACTTTGAGTTCGATGTCGATCTGCTTCTTCAGAGCGGCCAGGCGGCTGTTGGTCGTGCACATCCGCGCCTCGCTGTTTGGCGTGTCCGGAGTCAAAGGGCAGTCTAGGAGGAGACAGCAAAAAAACCAAATTTTTATATGAATGGAAAAAAACAACTTCAGACATTGGCGGGATAGTGACATAATATAATCATGACAATCCATTTTTTACCAAGTAATGTCAAGCAGAGCAGTCAGCAGAGATACTGGGATTGGCTATTAAGAACTGAAAGCTCAAAATACCCTAAAAACTGATAATATGGACACTTAATGCATGTTTCTTTTGGATTTCTTTACATTAACATCTAGAACCGATATGGCGACAGGTGGTGTTTTGTCTGGCAAAAAACTATATTGCATTTATCAAAAGAATAACATAGCGTGCCGTAATATGTAGAATATTTTAATGTGACATGAGCAATATTGTAGAAATGAAAACAAAGCAGTAAAAACACATTATTTTGTTTAATGAAAGTTTAAAACATTTTGGATGGAATTTTCCGTGTTTATGACATAGGTGGATTTGTTCTGTTTAAGTACTCGCTGCTACTTCCTGTATTTTTGTCCTATTCTTCTCGACTTACTTTCCACAAACTTGTCACTTAACTGATGTAAACTATGATAAATATTTACCACTGGTACTATTCCACCAAACAAAGTCACAATTGGAAAAATGAAAACCTGTCAAATGCACTTGAACTGTGGCATACAAACAGGAACATCATCACGGATAGATCCCAGATAGATCCCAATGCCATTCCTTATCGTGCAGGTTTAGGAAACATTGACTGACTACAAGTGCTATTTTTGGCCGGCAGCCATTTTAAACCTTTTGTTGTGCTGCTCAACATTTTGACCAATCACTGCCAACACTGCTCCGCACAGCAACTTCAGGAGTCAGTTTCCAGTCAAATCCAATGTTTATCTCAGCCAGGTCTGTTGATACTAGACACTCCTCCTTTAAATGGACAAAGATTTTAACGTAGGGCTCTTAAGTACCGTCCACCTTGTTGCCATATAGGGCTGCAAGATTAATTGCAATCTAATCGAAATTGCAATTTAATTGGACACATACAAAATATCCTATGCAATTCTGCATAAAAAGCTGCTCACCCTGTAGTTTGATCTGTACAAAAATGTTCTGAAATGTGATTCTTGTAATACTTTATCAGTTCATATTGCATTTTTTTGTCTTCTGGATGCTTTTAAGATGTGAAATTTGAGCAGAATTCACCAATTAAAACATAACTTGCTAATGTAATCGCAATGCTTGTCGCAAAAATTGCGCAACGGCCATAGTAATGTTTTACTTGTATATTCAAATCTATATGCAAACCTGTTTTAAATGCTCAATTAATTTAAAGTTTTGACTCAGTATCTCAGAGGAGTGTAAAATGTTTAAGTAGCTAGGAAAATTACTTTAGTAACTGTAGTCCTCTTATGACGTCAGACACAAGCCAGTATCACATGACTGAGAATAGTACTGGTATAGTGCTTTTTCATTAGAGTAACTGTGTACCCAGCAAAGTCCATTATAAAAGTGACACAGAGGGAGGGGTTAGGGAGAGCTATGACTAACACTTCAGTAATACTAACGCACTGGTTGGCTTTTGCTACTAGTTGTCCATATATATTAAACATATATATATGTTGTTCTTCACACCTGCTCAATAGGGCTGTAGTCCTTTAGTTGTAAACAAAAGAGACGTTAGTGAATGAGTTAGCTGAAGATTTGGTATTTTTGGGTATTTACATGTAAAAAGGCAGATTAAACTCAATGAACAACAAGTTCAATCCCCATATAAATACATTGTTTCCAAGTACTTTTTCTGCATAAATCATAGACTGTATAACAGAAGTGTACTCAGTGACATCATCCATAGTGTTCGGCTCCAGCCAAATGATGCCAACTGAGGCGACAGTTATAGCGGCTGATTGGAGTCGAGTTGGCCTTTAGAGAGCAGGTATCATAGTCTCCAAAGAGCCAATCAGGAGCAAGGGTGTTGAAGGTAACGCCCCTTTCAGCCCGTACCACTGGTTTGGCAGGGGGCAGGCGCTTAGCAATGCTGTCAATCAAACCTGTTGCTAACGCTGGCTGAGGCAACGTCGAGGAAAGAAGACGCCTCATTGGTCTGTTAGTAATCTTCATATCTTAATTTAAGGACCAAATGGCTAAATAAAAAACATCAGGATCACGTACAACGGGTTAATACGAATATTTTAAGATCAAAATGGTGCGGAGTGCAGCTTTAAAATAAGAAACATAAGCATTAAAATAAAACACTGGCAGGGATAAAAAAAAGTGCCAGTCAACACTAATGGTGCATAAAACTGCACTGATTCACCGATGACTAACTCAAAGTTTAGTCAAGTCTTTTGTTCTGGCCCAAAGTCAGTTCAACAGTAACAACAGAGGGAAGCCCTGAGGCAGGGCCTATTCTCAGCAATGGACCTGACACACAACAAGTGTGAACAAGTCACACTCATCCTACGACGTTATGGATACAGCCACTATTGTAGGTTTGAGCACAGGTGGGTAGAGTAGCTAAAAATATACTCGAGTATATATTTGGAAAAACTGCTACTCAAGTAAGAGTAACTTAAAGAGTAACTGTCAGGACAAGACAGCTGATTTATAATTTGAAGTTAATGTAATTTGAAGGACAAAATATGAAATAATGCACAAAATCTGATATTTTTAAAGAATAGGCACAAAAATGAGGAAAAACTCAACCATATTTGAAGGAGCAGTGCAAGACACACAAATGTTCAAGTCATTTTATATTGTCAACACAAACTTTTGTCACTTGTAGACTTACAGTGTGAAGAGTAGCCAAAACCTTTACTTAAAAAAAAAGAGTAATTTTTTTACTTGAATAAAAAATATTAGTCAAGCAGGACTAAAACTATGCTGCTAGAGAAGTACTGAAAAATGTCTTTAAAAAGTTACAGAGTACTACCCACCTCTGGGTTTGAGTCAAAAGAGGGACTTTCTACATCCCGGTTATGGTTAATTTAGCCGATAAACTATCTATAATTATCCAACAGCGATTTTTCATACAGACCTTGTGATTAGATTTGCGATTTATGTTTTAATAATAGGACTCTGTTCAAAGTGCATATTTTAAATGCATCCAGGAGTATTGACAAAAAGACTGAACTGACAAACTAATACAAGAATCACATTTCAGAACATGTTTGTACAGATCTAAACTCCAGCAGACAGGAGATTTTATTATTGTTTTGAAATGGTGCTTCAAAAATTGCAGTCTGTCATTTGCTAATTGTGCCCATTTAAATTGTAATTTTGACTGAATTGTGATTAATCTTGCAGTCCTCATCTATATTAAGGCTTCAGTCTGTGAAAGCAGGAAGTAGGTATTCAAATCTAACCACATGCTAACTGCTAACTAAAACACTTTGGCAAATTGCTCGTATTACATGCATGAATTCACTTATTTAAAAAGAATACAATGTGGCACCCAATTAAATATTAGATTTGATTTTGCCTGAATGCACCAAGAATAAGTTTACTCATCTGTTAAAGTAAATTGGATTGAAAAAAAAAAAAAAAAAAAAATCATGTTGGCATTTCCATTCTTTTTTACTAGATGTTGCCTGTGATCCAGAACATACACTTCTCCAACTTTACAAAGTTGTGAGTCTGGTTTCTAGTGATTCACAGGGGAGTGAAACATTGCAGATTTCTGTAGAATCAATGAGGGAAGCACTAAACTATGAGGTGAATTATATTTGATTTTGTTCAAAACAACAGATGACAAAAGAGCTCCTTCATTTCACATGCGTCACTGAAAAAAACATATTTGATTGTACGATCATGTTTGGGATATCAGGCCAGTCCCCACTCCCTCTGAGTAGAAAATACAGAGATATCATTGTGAATATGCCCATCAACTGGATATATAAGGAAGTTGCGCAACACACTACTTGACATTTATCCAAAGCCAAAGACGGAATACCATCGGTTAATGGCATTCAATTATAAAAGTATGCAAATGTCTGGCAGTCTTAACTCACTGCTCATGTTTACACACATATATTTATGTAAATTAGCCATGTGGACTCTGTGTAAACTGAATTTTTACAACTACAGTAGCCCAGCAGGGACATGCCATCGACTGTCACAGCATGCAGTCAGCTCATAGAGAAATAGTTCAATTTCTAGACCACTTGTTTTTCTAATAAAAGCGCACTATGCAACTTTTCATGTGGAGGATCAGCCACCTGCTTGTCTCCAAGGCAGTGCAACTGCTTTGCCTGAAATATTTCACAGTATCTCATTAAACTCATCTATCATGGATGTATTCAAGTACATGCGTTTTTACTGTTCAGAAATGTCTTGAAAAACATGCATATCTACAGTCAACTGGGTCACCTTTCCACAAACCCGACCTGTAACTTGGCCTACTGGGGTCACCTGCTTGTCTCTGGAGATAAAAACTCGTAAAGGGAAGGTATGTTTTTCCATTTTTGAGAAAATTTTGCCACAGAACATGGAAACAAACAGTGCGGAGGGTTGTGGGATGAGCTCACTTGTGTTGTCTTCTTGTCTGGACCTGTGCCTGTGGTGAAAGCCCTCTTCAGACAGAACCTCCTCACACTCGAATACTCACGATGTTTACATGCACAGAGAACTCCGAGTGTGCTAAACAACAAAATTCAAATTGTCTTTCCCTCAAAACTGACCACTCTTGTCCTTGTTTACATGCAGGTCAAAGAACTGAACAGGTACAAATGGGGGCTAAGAGACATTCAGGGACATCTAGTAATTTAGCTAAAACTTTCCAGCCATAATTGCTCATAAAAACAGTTATTATATATATAACCACACTTTTGCAAGGAACTGCATTATTCACAATTTATTTGCTCCCCGCACCACAAAGAAAACACTGATTAACTCTCCGGTAAGTGTAACTTTCACTTTAACATTGTGGACCAAAACAAAGCAACATGTGCTCAGAGGTGAGGCCGTCGTTGTTGCTGCTGATGTAAAATGAGTGAGTATACGTCCTCTTACCTCATGCAGTTGAACGCCTCTCCTTGTCTGAACCTAACGTAAAACGGACTGCACAGTCACAGTTGAAACCAGAAGTTTACATACTCTATAGAAAAAAGACAATTTTTTTTCTCACTGTTTGATATGAAATCAGACTAAACTTTTAATGTTTTAGGTCAATTAAAATGACCAAAATTACTTCTATGCTAAATGCCAGAATAATGAGAGAAGGACTTTTGTAGAAAATTTTTCATGACTTTCTTCTAAGTCAAAACTTATACATTTCACTAGTATTTGGTACAATAGCCTTTAAACTGTATGACTAGGGGCAAACATTTTGGATATCCTTCCACAAGGTTGTCACAGTAGTTGGAAGGAATTTTAGCCCATTCCTCCTGACAGAACTGGTATAACTGAGCCAAGTTTGTAGGCCGCCTTGCTCGCACATACATTTTCAGGCCTGCACATAAAGTTTCAATTGGATTCAGATCAGAACTTTGTGATGGCCACTCCAAAACATTGGCTTTGTTATCCTTAAGCCACTTTGTAACCAGTTTGGCAGTATACTTCGTGTCATTGTCCATTTGAAAGCACCATTTGCCCCCAAGCTTTAAACTTCTTGCTGGATGGCTAGAAATTCCCATGGTGTTTATACTTGCACATAATTGTTTGACCAGATGAACGTAGCACCTTCAGGCATCTGGAAATTGCTCCCAAGGATGAACCGGACTTAACCAATCAGAAGCTTCCAAAGACATGACATTATCATCTGGATTTTCCTGAATTGTTTTAAGGCATAGTAATCCTACTGTATGTAAAATGCTGACTATGAAGGCAGTAATGAAAAATTGTCTGAAAAATTCTTTCAGCCGCCAATCTGCAGAGCCTGCCGTTGTGGCTCCGAGGGCAAACACGAGCAACTTGTGTGCACATTTGTGAGACAACCATCCTGTATTTTTTGACAAACTTGAGCTGAAAATATCCACTGAAAGTAACATACCATGTGAAATAAACTATTGAATGTATTTTGCGTTAATTTGGATTTGTATGAATAACGGTACGTGCTTGTGTCCACTTTGCTATCGCTAGGTTTGCACTAGCCTAATAGCATTTTGCAGAGCTGATGGCTGCGATGTCAGCATATCCTTTATCATATCCTTTTTCTGGGGGCCTTCTCAGGTTGGTTCATGAGTGTTTGTTATAGTCAAGAGTTATATAATTGACATTTATTATTCATTCATTGTTAAATTTGCAAAAAAACAAAGGTGATTGCTCAGACACCTGCAAATTATATGGTAATTGATGTTTAAGTGACTTTTTAAAAAAACTCTGAACCTTGGTTTAATAATTATTGTGATAATATCGTTAATCGCGAGTCAAAATTTTAATATCATCCCATCCTTAATCTGAATATGTATCAGCTACTCCAGGGATCTTTGTGATTCGATTCATAACACCTCAATCGTAGCTCCGGGGTTAATATGCAGTTTGAAAAATCGATTTAAATTTGACTAGGCCAATTATCCGGTTTTCATGTAAATGTACTGACTCACATGAGCGCCAAACCTGCCTGACTCCTCCAGGCCAGACGTGCCAGTTCTGCTCTGCTCTGGGGAACTCCACAAGCCGACGGGAAAACACAAACCTCTGCCAAATCTGTGTCAACCTGCTATCAGATGAGGATGCGTTTTTGTCCATTTATTTTTGTATAAGTCTTGTGATTATACTTCAAAGGTAGAAAACGTTTCAAATGTCATCTGGACACAGTTTTTAAAAGCGAATGCAGTGTTAATTTTGTCAACTAAAATAAATAAAGCCGTATCTAGAGTTATTGTGTTACTAAAATGTACTGTATAACTTAGATGTTGCTGTAAAAGTAGAAGCTGAGGTGCAGTTGAAGTAAAAAATGTAACTGCAATGTTTTTGAACCATGAAATGCAACTTGTATACCAACAATGTGTGCACTTTTTTACACAATTATCATAAACATTTTAATGATTAATTAGTAGTTTGTAATTTTTATATGAAGTAGATACAACTCCTTGAACCTCCAGAACTGTACAACCTATGACCCCATGTTAACAGGTCTCAGTGTAAAACATACCAACCAAACACAGTTCGAGCAGAGTTGCCCAATAACGGCTTCAACTTGAGTGAATTACCCAAATGAAAAGCATCTATTCTTAGCTTATGACAAACATGCAACAAAAACAGCAAATGTGTGATTCATTCAGAGCAAATACTGCATGAAAACCAAGGATCATCTGAGCACCTGCGGGACACAGGCAGAGCGGAAACATAAGACTATTTAAGCCACAGGTTACGTGAATCACCAATGCACTTTCTGTCAAGAGCTCTCCACCTCTCAAACTTATGATTGCGTAACAGAAATGTAGTTTCCCCAGGCCTGTGAATGAGAAGTCAGACTGGTCCATAGAACGAAAACATGTGCGAAACAGTGACTTTGCTGGTGTTAAATACGCTAAACGATTACTTAGTAGAACTTCTGACAATATACTGCATATGCAAATAAAGATAATAGTGATTAAAAGCCTTTTTTTCCTTGTATTTGAGCAAAATTGCTATTGCCCCAGTACAGATATATCGTATAAGCAGGTCTTCAGAGGTCAGCAAAACTCCACTCTGGTCTCTGAGAGTTGAGAAAAGTGCTTATAAACTCATTGTGGTGAATAATTAGGATGCTATGAATGCATAAGGTAAGTGAGGAATAACCATGGACTGCTGCTCACCTTTAAAAAATGAACTAGTTCCCCCGTTTTAAAGACTGTAAAAATCTGTACCAAGTTCACAACATGCAGTCTTTATCATAAAACTAAAAAACTTCACAAGCAGAGTTTGAGTGTCACACTAACGTTAACAACAACCAGCTAACCACAGACCATCACTACTTCCAGGTTTTTGACTGGTAAGATGGCTTTATAATTAGATGTAGACAGCACACAGTGGACTCTTTTTTTTACCACAAGAGCAGCTTTTATAAAATACCTGTACTGTGGCAAATATTTTTTAATTTTTTTATTCTTAATGAAAAACACTAAGTTTGAATTCCTCAACAAAAATTCCATAAGAAAACCAGCTACATCATATCATCATACTCAAAGATCTGAAAACAATGAATGGTGGTCAATATGGTAAAGAAAGGGACAGAATTAATACAACAGTCAAAAGACGCATTCAGAAGCCAGCTGTATAATGTATCGCTTGTGTGTTGATGGGTTTCCTATGTGTGGGAGGTGAGGCCATCTTGGAGCCAAGAACTCACAGACCCTCTGCCCTGAGCCCGGCCCACGCTTCATCCGACGACAAGATACAGCTACCGGATGCCTTCAGACTGAGCTCAGAGCTGGAGCAAAGACAAGGGGAACCCGCCCTCACCGTAACCCTGAGTCACTCTGAACCGGCCAAAAGTGCACACAACACATTCAAGTTTAATTAAAGTAACAGTATGCAGCCTGCACTCTTAAAAAAGTACTACAGTCACAGATGAACCTTTGTTGCCAGTGCCTTAACCTGCAGATAGAAGACACAGTTTTTTCTCATTCTCAGTATTTGAACAGGCCATGCCTCATGTGAAAGAACGTCTAGAATTCACTCACTGAGCTGCAGAGGCTGCAATAGCACCGATTATCTAAACACCAGCATGTGCAGCTAATCATTAGTGAGGATTCAGATCAGAAAGAGTCATTTTAGGTTTAAACCAACTGGATTTAGGCATTGCAACCCAAATAAGAAACTCATGTGAGGCTCATTCTGATTGGATAATTGTCTGGAGGACCAAAACACCAAATAACAAAGAACTTGGCCACATGTTCAGTGTTTTTGTAATTAAGAATAAATTGTTAGAAAGGCTATGAGTAAAATCTATATTTAGAACAGTTAGGTCATGTTTACGAAATCAAAATCATATGGTTCCTTTAATTGTTTATCAGCCTCTAGTGAAACACACATAGTTTTAACATGACATATGCAGAATGCTCCAGTTCATGACAGTACTTTAATTTTAATGGTTATGTTATGTAACACATTGCAAAAGAAACGGGGAATCAATCAAATTCCTACTAAAATACTTCTATGGGGTATTAACTGCTAACACAAAACATATTTAGATCACCATGTTACTGTTTATTATTTTGTGAATGGTATATTCAAGTATACAGGTGAGGCAAGTTGGCAGAAAGGTAAACCTTATGTGCACCTGTATGTGAGAATAACATAGCCCCTATAGAGATGCACTGAAGCATTATTCCACTGCTTGCGTAAACAAGCAGAATGTCAATACTCCAAGTCATCCAAAACATGAATCTCCTTTGTCACATTGCAAACACATAAAGTACACAGTCAGTGTACATGTTGGTCCATATAAAAACAGTCAAGAAAATTTATAGTTTGAAGTACTTGAACAATGAACCAAGACTGCTGTACCAAAATATCAGACATAATAAGTTAGCAGAGAATTTAAAAAGGGGTAGTACCTGATTTTGTTCATACAGAAAACCTTGTCTTGCCCCTGTACAGATATACTGTAAAAGCAATATATATGCCTCAGTCATAATTAGCATCTCAGGCACAGTGCACACTTGTAGTGTAGCTCAACAGACCTAGCTTACATACAGAAACTGGAAACAAAAGCCAATTCCAGTTTCAATGTAGTTAGCTCCTCCCTTCAGACAGATATAAGACAGTGTCCACCAGCAATCTCACCAGAACTGAAGAAGCGACTTGAATGAGCAGCAAAATGTCTTCACCTCTATAACTTTTTTTGTCCAGTTGACAGATTTTGCTTTTGGCTTTTACTATGGATCAGACCTGGACAGCTGAGCGATTACACAGACACAAATATGCAAGTAGGAATAAAGGTTGTTAAAAGTATCAAAAGTCAGATACTAACTGTACTGTTACTATAACTAGTACAACTATAACTAAATACTCAGTATCAATACTAAAAAGTCACATCAACCGGACAGAAATGAACCATGCCTGAATAGTTTTAGAATGATCTTGAGCTGTATCAGAACAAGTATAAGACACATAGACTAGTATACACCCATGGACCACTAAGGAACCTATCCAGACAACTGAGAGATTACAGATACAAGACCACATCGATATATATAAGGAAAGTAATTATATTATGTTGAAAAATTCAATCGTCAGAATAAAGAGATTTTTATCATCATTGTGGCATCAGAATCAGTCCTCAATATCGAAATTGAGTTTGAAATCTTAGTATCCTGACACTAGTAGGAATATATGATTTCTTCTTGCAGCCAACTTCACTTTACATTACTCAAACTTTTTCTCAGGCTGGTCTTTGTTTGAATAAACTTCCAAACAGCGGTGACAGAAGGTTTCAGCTCTTTCCTGGCTTCAGCTGAGCTTCAGACACAAACCAGAGGCCCTCAAACTCTGCACTAAAAACACAGCGCTTCATAGTTAGAGTGACTGCCTCCTATTCGCCCTCCTGAGACCCTGAGGAGTCTCACGGAGGAGCCATGAGCTGACGGCGGTCTTCATTCCCGTCTCCACTGCAGTGCCACATTCCTGCAGCCTCACGTCAACCTAAAAAGCCTTGTTTATCAGTCACAGGGTCGACTTCAGCTAAATTTGTTCCCACTTAAGATAATAATTTACGAGACGAACTGCCTTCCCTCCCCAAAAACCCTCCCTTGTCATGACTTCCTAATGTCAACTGAACTGAGGGACAAGCTAGTAATTAGCATACCGCACTTTCTGATTTAAGGCAAACCTAGTGCTAGCTGCCTTATTTCATTTTTGCCTCTTATGGTCTTTACGTTTTTCCCATTTCTTACTTCCTAGACGTTAGTACATTGATTGTAGATTGATCCATATTTAGGATTAAACTGCATGTCCATTGCACAGTTTTGTCCATCTTCCAATAATAGATTACTGATTGTGGATAGCACTGGCTAAAAATCTAGGTTGTAGGTATAGACTGTAGGTATAAATGGACATAGCTAACCTGCTAGTTGTCGTGTTCGAAATAGTAAGTGAGCATGGGAGCGCTTCCAGCTCCAATTCATATACATTCGAAAACAGTCTGCCCCTCTCCCCATAAATACTGGTCTCAGGCTCATCATTTTCATCTTTTTTAATCTTAAAACGTTCGTATTGAAGTGCTCTACATGATCCTGGTAAGTTTATTTCGCTGTTATTTCCGTAAATTAAGATATGAGCATTAATAAGAGACAAATCAGGTGCCTTCTTTCCCCGAGGTTGCTCCCACTAGAGTTAGCAACAGGTTTGATTGACAGTGTTGCTAGGCGTCCACCCCAACAGCTTCGCTTCAGATTGGCTCTTTGGTTGCTATGATACTCGCGGTTGGAATTCCAAATATGGAACTCTGGTCTAAATTCACCACTGTAACCGTTAGCCTCGGCGAGTTTCATCTGACTGGAGCCGAATGCTATGGGTGATGTCACACTCACTTAGTTCACTTCTTTATACAGTTTATGGTCTATGATCAGTCTCTGTCAAAGATATGATCAACTTCAAGAGCTTAGTCGTGAACGGTACGGCTGTAGTTGACTATAGAAATTCTTGGTCTACTAAACACATGCCCGGCGCATTGATTAATCACCTTAAAGGAGGTGTGGTGTGGTGTTGGCAAAAGATCTCAAATTATTAGGATCCTGATCAAAAAAGCTACTATGTAAACAGAAGTATGAGGCAACGGCATAGCAATCCAAATCTCCAGCTAACTCCCTCCATGCATTCCCCTTTCTGCTGTTTTGCTTGTAAAGCCTTACTAAATGACTAAAGGACTCTAGCTCTAGTGAACGGGATCATATTTGCCCATTTCTATTTCTTTTACCAACACCTCCAAGAGCAAAAACGCTGCTGGCATGTAGCACCACAGCTCTGCCAACGGTTACAACTACGATTACTTTACCACGCAGAGCCAAACAAGAAGCCAAGAAGTCGTGCGTGTCAATACCACAGGCTTTTATGTTTAGTGATTTAACTTTTAACAGCAAGCCAACAACATCAGCCGGTGAAATACTGCTTTGGTCCAACTTTCCCCAGATCCCATTGTTGCTGAGAAACTGCACAGGAGCGATCTGTCAGCAGCTTGAGAACAATCCTCCGGTGGTTGTAGCGATGTAGGAATGTGGAATGTAACAATGTTAGCCTGTGGGATGAGTCACCTCCAAACACTGAGCGTGCTCTGTTCTGCCCGGGTCGACTGACTGTAGGTACACCTCACACCACACTGACGAGGTCATTTACAGAAACTATCACGACTCCAGGCCCGCGCAAAATATGCAGGTTTCATAATTCAGCAACTACACTGGATTTTTAGGCATATAGTTTACATCTTACTTTTTTTTTTCCAAATATTGGTACTAGATTTCAAGCACAAATTCATAGATTAAGCAAGCCAAGAGCACTGAAGTGTAAACCAAGACGTCAAAGTAAAAGATAAAACTGGGAGTAGAAACTGGATAGATACACTATATTCATCCAACTATTCGAACTATTAACCTTTTCTGCTGGGTGATCTGCCATATGCTAGTTTCTGTGGAGATTTTATAGCTTTGCCTGGAAAATTCCGCATCATCTCCATGGAGACAAGCAGGTGACACCACAAGGACAAGTTACAGATCAGATTTATGGAAAGACCGTCTGCAGTGCTAATCCAGGTTTTTCAATGTTTTTTTTTAGCAACAAAAAGACTGATTGTAGTTGAATAAATGCAAGACAAACATGTTTAATGCCAAACTACAGAACATTCCAGGCAAAGCAGACTCTAAAATCAGTACATTTCCTGGGTTAGATCATATCTCTAGTGCTAGCCTATGTAAACGGTTTCCTGGTTAATGTTTGTGAGAATGTGCCGCCAAACTGTGGGGTTACCTAGCAGCTCCTCCGGGTCTTTGACCACAATGTGTGCGTTCAGCTCCTGCAGCTCCTGGTGAAGCTCCTCCACCTTTTTGTTGGACTTTTTCAGCATGTTGTCCACGTACGCCAGGCTCTTCTTGTCTGTGGTGACCTGAGGGGAATAGAAGATGTTAGTCAGTCGCAAAAAGAAGGGAAACTATTGGGAGATATGAGGCTCCAGACGTTTATCAAGTTAACAATAGCAATTACACTGTACGATCCATTAAAATAACATTACTTTATCATTATCTCATTCTTTGCCTTTTGAATATGAAACCCAATGTTCTTCATATTTTTACTGCAATCTGGCATTTAGCATCTTTGACTGATTCAACATAAAAAAGGTGTTTTTTTGACATCCATCCTGGACTACAGTATACCGACAATTCATTTTGGGTAGAATATGCAGTGTCTAAATTATATGGTAGAAATCAGATCTGATATTTACGGAGACAAATAAACCAGGTCAACAGAACTACCCACATGAAACAGACTAGCACAACATTGAACCTTTTCTCTGTCAACAGTAAGTAATTATGTTAATTTGCTTCAGAAAATGGTGCAATTATTAAAACCCAAATATGTGATTGTAGATAGTTAAAAGGACTGTCAGCCAAGTTTATCAAACCAATCCTTAACAAAAATCGGTAGCGGTTAAATGTTTCTTTCAAAAATTGTTAATCACCCAGAATCATATGGGCACCTGACCACTTGAAATTATGACATCAACAAATGCTAAAACATTTTCTAGTGCTACTACAACAACAACAACAACAACAACAAACTACTACTACTACTACTACAACAACAACAACTACTACAACTACTACTACAACAACAACTACAACTACTACAACTACAACTACAACTACAACTACATCTACTAGCTACTCTGGATTCTACATCTTTGTCCCACACAACAAAGAAATGATCCTGACAAAACTGGGATTTCTTTTTAAAACATACCCACATTATTTCCTACTGCATACTGTTTGAGAATCTCGGCCTGTTTTATAGAAGATTAGCATAAGTTTGGTTGTACCTTTCGCAGGTTCTCGGCTCCTTCCTTGATCTTGAGCTCTTTGCGGATCTCTCTGCGGATCTGCTCCTTGATCTCGTCCAGCTTCTGTTGGACCATGGTGTCGGACAGGTCCAAGTTATGGCCCAAACCAAGACGCTCGGCCACCATCTGCCCCCGAGAGTCCCCCTGAAAAATAACACAACTGTTCATAAACTCAGTCAAAGGGTCTGCTCTTTCTTGTGCATCTTTTATCAACTTTAGATATAAGAGAAAAAAAAAACATTTCTCTTAATCTAAAGAACACATATTGTGCTTGTGTCTGCTGTACTGTTATAATCTATGACACCCATGGTCATTATGTTATAATTTAGACATTTTAAATCACAATATTCATCTAAAACAACTTCATAAAAGAAACCACTCCTTCCGTGTTAGAAGACTGTGGTGCCCAATGGGAGCTGATGTCATCACAAACGTCATCACAACAAGGAGCTTTTTGGCCCTTCCTATTGACAGCTGCAGATCACACTAGTGAGCAGTGGATATTTTTTTCCCCATTTGTACCAAAATGATTACAACTCTGCCAAATTAAATGTGAATCACAAGCTTAATAGGAGAAATGACGTCTTGAATAAAGGAGTATACAGATGCATGAATCACTATAAATACGCCTTCAGACAAATGAGAAGTGGAAACAACTATAACACTGATAAAAACTAAAAAAAGTCGATTGTGCAGAATAGGTCTGATGTTACACTGCCTGGCCAAAAAAAATAAGTCATCACCAAAAAAGAGGTCACACACTCTAATGTTTCATTGGACCGGCTTTAGATCCCAAAGATTCTCAATGGGGTTAAGGTCTGGACTCTGTGGAGGCCAATCCATGTGTGAAAAAGATGTCTCATGCTCCTGAACCACTCTTTCACTATTTGAGCCCGATGAATCCTGGCATTGTCATCTTGGAATATCCCCGTGCCATCAGGGAAGAAAAAAATCCACTGTGGAATAACCTGGTCATTCAGTATATTCAGGTAGTCAGCTGACCTCATTCTTTCAGCACAGACTGTTGCTGAACCTAGACCTGACTCGTACCCATTTGCCTAGTTAAATCCAGGTGGCAACTATATTTTTGGCCAGGCAGTGTACGTACAGCCCTTCTGTCCATGTACAATTTATGTCCTGTTTACGTTACCAGGGAGCAGCAGGTCAGAGTCGACGTGTATATGCAAGTACACTATACAAAATATATGAAGTAAAACATTCCACTGGGGAAAATCAAAAATCACAAAAAAAAAATTCCAAATGCTAAAATAAGGGATCAAATGGTGAGAAAAGTTCACATTGTTGAGCAGCCAAAAACTTGTAATCTCATCCTTGTTGGAAAAAACAAAACAAAATACATTTAGCTCTCCATTTACAATTGTATCAGCACAAAATAAATTCAAATGAAATGGTAGCTTTACTTTTTTATGTGATTAGCTCCTGCATAGGACTAAAAGATAAACTGCAACTGCATAGTGACAATTACAAAAAGATGGCAATTATGAATAAATAAAATCTGCAGAAAACTAAATATTCCATCACAAAAACCTGCTAATCCTGTACTTTAGACCTTTACAAGCATGTGGATCTACAGGTTGGCAAAACTTCTCTCTCAAATGCTAATCCTCCAGGACATATAGCGTTGGGGAAGAAACCGCAAAAAAACTGACATTAGCATGGAAATCTGCCTTGTTTTTGTGGCAGTAGTGCAAAAGTCTCATAGATATTAGCAAAAACAATGTTAAAAAGTAAACAAAAGTGCAGTGGTACATCCCGATAAACTACTGGTAAATACATCCGTCTCTCTATAGTGTCAGAAAACTTTTGAATGAACACTAAGACCGGTGTTTAGCATCTTAAACTCTCCATTGGTTTAACATTAGGCTCACTGAAAGTTCAATGAGGTGTGATGTTACAACCCTGAGCGCTATTCAAAATGTGCACTGGCAAATGAGTATTTATTACAAACATTTATTATGCAATATTTGAAAACCGCAATTACATTTTTTTCCCCCCAAATCGTAGAGCCTTACTAACCTCCGATGCTAAACTTGAACCCCTGTGCCATCTCTGTGCTCTCACTCACTGCTGACCTCCTTTAAAGACGTCACTTTCACTAAAGACGGATTAGAGGCCACTTCCTGAATGGATTTAGTTTGGCCATCATAGATATTGTAGAGCTTAGGCCACACTGTCAGTGTGTGTACCATTCAAGAAAGGCACAGTCAGGACCTATGCAGTATATCCCTATTCAAACACTGGTCTAAAATTGAAAAAAATACCCAATACACCCTGAAAATGCGGCATTATTTTTTCTACCCAGTTGCTGGGTTAGGGCTGTTGGGTTACATTTTTCGGTCATTTGCCCAGAATTGTGTTGTTTGACTGGGTCGACAGGTTGGGTCATAGTTGGGTCATTTCAAATGTAACGTAATGATACACATTTTCCTGCCTTTTGTCTAGTCTGGGTCCAGCGCTCTGGGGCAAATTCTTTTAAACAATCCAGCAAATTGTGTCAAATACAGAATCTTCAACTGTCCTCGGCAGCCATTACTCACGTCCTCTGATGCTCACAGGAAAACGTATTTTATAAAAGGTATGTGTACATGTTTTATTAGTACAAACTACAACAGGGACAATTTTGATGATCATTTTACTACTGTGTGGTTCGCTGGGGTCCACTGCCAGGGACAGACAGAGACTGCAGCGCATTGTGCGCTCTACTGAGAAGGTGATTGGCTGCAGCCTTCCATCTCTCCAGGACCTGTACGCCTCCAGGACTGGGGGACGAGCAGGTCGTATAGCAGCTGACACTTCTCACCCTGGACATGGACTATTTCAGCCACTTCCCTCTGGCAGGAGGCTACGGTCCATCAGGACCAGAACCTCTCGTCATAAGAACAGTTTCTTCCCCTCTGCTGTTTCTCTTGTGAACACTTCAGTGTTATAAAGCAGTGGTCCCCAACCACCGGGTAGGGGACCAGTACCGGTCCATGACGCATTTGCTACCGGGCCGCCGACCAAAAACAGTAAATAATTTATCAGCGACCGTATTTTCTCCTAAGTGACTTTTGCCCGCTCCTCATGACACGCTAATAAGCTCGTCCGTAGATATATAATGAAAATCCTGATGGGAAATTGCCACATAAATCCATTTGATATAACGACGAGTTTATTATATCTGTGCTAGATGTGTGGCCGCCGCACAACAGTCAGAGTGTCAGGGCAGAGGTCGAGGAGAGGAGAGCCATGAGTCTTAGCACAAACAGCAGAAGCTGAAATATTAAGGTTTCTTGACATTGACTCCATATTCTGAAATATTTGAAATGTTCATAAAAATAACACTTTATAAATGTATTTGTGGCGTATCTGAATCTTATTTTGAAAGCTCCTATGTGCTCTGTGTCAGTGTGACGCGTGAGTGAGAGGTGACGTGCGGGTGCATGTGGCGCATGTGGCGCGAGGTTGAGCGAAAAAGCGACGTGTGTGAGTCTGGAGTGGTACCTGGAAAAAGACGGTGGAACTGATGTGTAATTACGGTGCAGTAGAGACAATAAAGCAGCCAACTCTTGAGCAACAGGCTGGGGTCTTTCAGCTCGCACCACACTTGAAACAACTCTGAGGTAAAGCACAGGGAGTTAAACCCCGGAGGAGGAGGCCACTGTTATAAAGTGTCCAGTTTAGTGCAGATTTATGGTCACTAAATAACCCATGTTGCACTGTTGTTGTTTTGATGCTACTATTGTATACATTTTTTTTTCTACCTCCTGCATGCCCTTATTTGCATTTGTATTTATTCAGTGTGGTTTTTTGTGTGTGTTCTATGTTCCTAGTCTGTGAGCTCTGCTCACGGACAATGCCATTAAAACTTCTTCTGATTCTGAATTAATGATGTGTTACAGTTTATAGCATGACATGTTATAAATTAAAATGTATTTATTTTAAAATACTTTTTATAAATAGATATTTCTGAAAAAAGCACTGTGGTGGTCATTATAAACATTAACCCATGTATTAGGTATAATTAACTCTTCAGAGTAGCTAAATACAACCCAGAATTAAGTAGAAAAATCGCCCAAAACGTTGTGTTAAAACAATAACCCAAACTGCTGGGCCAAAATAACTCAAAGTTGTGTTGGTCCAATAGTTAGTTTATTTATTTACACAGGTTGGGGTATTTTTAACCCTGCTTTTTTTGTGTATATGAATTATATATACATTTATTAAGGATATAGTAATTAGGAACCAGGAACCAGATGCATTGTTTCCAGTATCTACAACTGTCTATCAGAGGCTTTCAGGGCTGTTCAAAAACTGTAAAAACATCTTAAATATAGAGCAAATATTACACTATTTTAAGTTATTTCAGGTAAGGACATGTACCCATTTTTCCCCACGTACCTGTTTTGTCCCAGTACATATATATTGTACAATCAGCTCTTGGGGTCAAAATAACCCTGCGGAGTACTGCCGGCATCTAATTAGAAAGCGTTTTATTGTCTGATAATCAGGAAGGGCGTGTGAGCATGCTAGCTGTTTTTAGCTTTACAGTCACTCCGCACTGATCTTGAGCTGTAGCAGTATACGCCCATGGACCACTATGAACCTACCTGGACGACTGAGGGATTACACAGATATAAGGCCACGTGGGAATAAAAAAGAAAGTACTACCATTTAATGTTGAAAATCACATTCTATTGTCTAAATGAAAAGTGTGCTCAATACGATTCTGATACCACGATGATAATAAAAACAGAGTCTGTTCCTTATTATCAAAAAAGAATCTGAATCGCCAGTGTAACAAAGACATTAAGATCCCTGTGGTATGTGGACAGTGGAGGCCTGAATGCTCCTGAGCTGGTGTTTGGACATGTGACTTCACGGCATCGCGCATTAATATAAAACAAAGCAACAAGCCATTAACCTTAAGAGACACCCACCCAATCTCTGGACATCTGATAACCCATAATGCATTTAACCACAGGCATTTGTCGATACTAGTACTGTGCTTGGCTTTATAGGTCTCTGTATAGTTGGACTTAATTCTGGTAGATCATTAACAGGAAGTTTCTGGTTCCTGAAAAGTCAAACTGGTAAAAGCAGAATACACTAGACTACAGTGCTCATCTGTTTAATAAACTGGGATTATTTCAGTCCTATTCATAATATTCACGCTAGGGTTGTGCATTGAATCAAATTTTAATCGAGATTCTATCACTTGTAAATAAAAAAAATATATATATATGCTTTTTAAAAAATACATAAACGAGGGTTCGCAGCTAATTAGTAAAAGTATGTGGTTTGGAGCAGACTTCAGTCTGGAAGGAGGAAGTAGGGTTGTCAAAAGTATGGAAAATCAGATATTAATCAATAACAAAACTAGTATCAAAAAAGTACCAATACTGGAAAAAAAAAAAAAAAAAAGAAAATCACATAACTTGATCAAATTTAACTTTCTTGAACAGCTTCAGCTTGAGTTTAATCAGAACTAGTGTAAGACCACATGGTGTAATAAACTATGATCAATACAGTGCTTTAAACACAGCTTTGACAAAGCTGCTGTGTATTAATAAGGCTTCAAACACATGCATTTTAGGATTGTATCACACTGCAATGTGATGTCTGAGGATATAGTGGTAGAAATAGTTTAATTTGCTGTTAAAAGTGCTAATTATGCTCAATTGGGCCGATTCAGCAGGAGGCCTGAGGGCCAATAAAAACTGGTCCAAGGGCTGCATTTGGCCCCCGGGCCATAGTTTGGACAGCTGCTGTAGACAACAGAATGTGATTTTCAAAATTAAATAAATAGAAATGCATGTAATCGTTCAGACTAGTACAACCCATTGGACCGCTATGGAATCTACCAGGATGACTATGTGTCTGATACTTGTTCTGATACAGCTCAAGATCATCTAAAGCCATTTTAAGGTTCATATCTGTCCTTTGACAGTGACTTTTTTTAATATCGATACCTGCTGAAATGAGTATCTAGTTCTGATACTAGTTTTAATTAGTATCCGAGTTAACCACTAGGATTGTCAAAAGTATCAAAATTCAAATGGTTGTACTCTATGAGCGTGGCTGTGTGGCTACAATCAAACATATACCTACAACGTATTACTCATTTACAGCCTGTTTATAGCTCCTCCTTGTGCAGTAGTAAACATGTGTGGAGAATTGAATTTTGATGCAAGGGCACTCACACGCTGATAAGTGAAACATGTGCGCTGTCATCCAGAAGGACCTGCTCAGAGAGGCCTGGGTCCAAGCCAAAACCTCTCCATTCATAAACAAGCTTCATCTATTACCTCATCTATATTAAAGAGTGACTATAAACAAGAAAACTTCATTAAAAGAATTGCCTGCACTCTAGTCAATACCGATTTCATTACCACAGACACATTTCTTTCCTGTTACAACTGTAGAGTCCATACCATTTTAGTCCAAAACAGTGTTGAATTATTACTTTATGAATCTGGTACATACAGAGGTATAAACAGGGAGAATATTATTATATATTATTAGATATTACACCAAGTTAAAAAGTTCAATGGAAGCTATGAATTAATGTTGAAAATCACATTCTATTGTCTAAATAAAGAGTTTTTCATTATCATTGTGGTATTGGGATTGAGTATCAAGTCTATTCCTTAGTATCAAAATCGAAATCCACACTACTCTTACCGCAACATCGTCAACTTCTTCCATCTCCATCTCAATTTGGTATGAGCCGCTCCGACCTCTCATAGTCTGCGTCCTGCTACTTCGTCACCTGCTCCACACCAGCAGCCCCAACTTCAAACCGCCATATTTCCTCCAAACTTTGATCTCAACATAACTCCCAAAGCCTAAAGTCCTGTCCTCCACCTCTCTGTCCGCTGACATCAACATAGAGATAAATGGTGTAAGCAGCGCCAGCCAAATCCTACTTAGGCTGTACTCTGTGAGGTCAGCCCTGCTCAGAATGGGACCTAATCTGCCTGGGGAGGGACAGGAGTAGCGCTAAAATTAACCCCTAGCTAAAAACACGTCCATTGTGGAGGAGACTTAGAGACGACGCAACAGGCTGCATGACAGGGGAGGACAAAAACATAAGTGTGCGGAGGTTTTGAATCAGTCATGACACTGAAGAGGAGGAGATGCTGCTGGGCTAAAAATAAACAAAAGAGTCACCATTGTTAAACAGATGCGCTTGAATAGCTGGGTTTAAATTTCTACTGAATTTCTGCAATTAATTGGTCTGTAGGACTGTCAAAAGTATCAAAAATCAGATACTAATTGGTACTAAAACCATTATCGGAACTAGATACTCATTTGAGCAAGTATCGATACTAAAAAAAGTCACATTCACAGGACAGAAATTAACCTTTCCTGAATAGATTTAGAATGATCTTGAGCTGTATCAGGACCGCTATGGAACCTACCTGCACGACTGAACGATTACACAGATATAATGGGAATGGGAATATAAAAGAAAGAGTGTTATCTGAATCAGTATTGAGATTCAAGTCTATTCCTCAGTATTGAAATCAAGTTTGAAGTTTTAGTATCGTGACAACACTAGTTGAGAATATCCATGATGCTAATTTGTCATTTAGGAATGTTTCAGTCAGGAGTACAAGTACAACAGAGGTTGTTCAACACATGATCCAAGCATTAAATGTAGCCTATGTATAAACCTCTTTTTTCCAAGACAAAGTGCCAGTAGACCCGAACTGCGCTTTTTTCCTCAAGTCAACTTATTACCAAATGGTTCCAGTTGTGTTATGTAACTGTTATTTAACCTGTAAGTAACTGAATACTTTGGTGTGAATTAAGGTTCAAACATTATCAGACATTCTGGGGCTACATCAGCCAGTAAGTAGTTTTACTGCATCCAATCAAAGGCTCAGCCACAACCAGGGCATGGACTGAAAGGATATCATGAAGCGATACCTGAGCCAGCTTCAGTGGATCAGTGTAGATATCTAATCCAGTATCTTATTGGGGCATACCAGATCTCAATCCCTCTTGCTCCTAAATTGTGCATCGAAAAAGCTGACTGTTATTTTTTTTAAAACAAGGGCAAATACTTTCACTTGACAAGGCCAACACTAACAGACTTTCACTTAAACCACATGAATGCCGCAGAGTGAAGCGTTCCTATAAACTAAGACAAAGTCAAGCGTGAGTTTAGACAGTATAATTGAGCTCTGAGCAGAGTCCCACTGAGCTGTCAGTGTGACTGGAGTGAATGCCCCTGCAGGCAGGATCCTGGTGTCAAACTGTCTGCAGGATTGCAGTGGGGCAACTACATTCATTATCAGTTTCCTGCTGAAAATGACAGTTTAAGTCGTACCTAAATTAGAACGCTACCAAATTGATATTTATGTTTTATACAGTCTACTTACAACTCTTAAGAATCAACACAAAAACATACCTGAAAATGTATGTTCTCTAACAGATTTCTACTTACTGTCCTATTAATTAAAGCCAATATGGGCAAAAATATAGTTAGCACATATTGGTTTTACAGTACAGGACAATACACATGGAGGTGAAGAGTGGGGAGAGACATTCAGTAACATGCTGGAAACTGATCTCACACTGATCTCTCAAGCCAAACTCCTTGGCCACAGTTGCATGAAAATGCTGCTAGTCTCAGACAGTCTAATAATGACCGTTTTCACAAAGTGGGCAACATATTTTCAGCATTTAAAATACTAGAGAAATACTGAAGCTATGCAAAATTAGAATAATTTAATAATAATAATTTGAATACTAATCAATCAAATAAGTAAAAAAAACAAAACAAAAACAAGTCTACTTTAAAACACAATCTTGTGATGCATGCAGTTCTTACTAACATTTGTCATTTTCCCCACTTTTTTAAGACCAAATTACACTTTCAAGCAGATGACTTTCAAGTTTCTTCAAATTCTATCAAGAAAAGAGAACAAGACCTTTTTCCTAAGCTCATTGTCCCATTGCACAGGTTTATTATCATTACTGGGCAGAGCTCTTCGAGTGCACTCATGGCAGTGGCTTATATAGAGGTCAGAATCTCCTACAGCCACGTCTCAGGTCAGATAAGGGATTTCCCTGCCCGGCTCACATCCTCCACCCAGGGCCCTGCTTCACACCCCTTCCCCTGCCTATAGGCGCTCCTTCTGGGGAAACTCTCCTCCGCTCTCCCCCTCACGGCTGGAGGCTACCGCATGAGTCATAGGTAACAGGGAGGTCAGTGCCTCTGCACAAATGCTCCAGGCAAAAATGCACTTACTTCTTCAGCTCACTGCAAACACGACTTAACTATAGCTGTTTGTCTAATGTAAGGACAGCGCTAGGACAGAGAGCAAGTCTATTTAACAGGCAAACAATGCAAGGAAACTCCCAAAAGGCCAATCAGATAAGCTGGAAATAAATCAGCTGCTACACTCTTAATACAACCCACAAAACCTTAAAGTGCAAATGTTAGACTACTCATTTCACTAACAGTTATAATGATATTTAAGATTTTAGTCAAAGCTTGACTAGTTTTTTTTTTTTTTTGCTTACTTTGGTGAAGTTAATTTTGTTTCCTAGTAGGACACAGGCAGCAGATGTGACATACATAGAGGCATTTCCTAACCGTTATCTTAGACTGTATAAAGAAGTGGACTAAGTGAGTGTGACGTCACCCGTAGTGTTTAGCTTCGGTCAAATGAAGCTCATTGAGGTTAGCGGTTATAGGGGTGACTTTGGAGCCGAGTCCCACTTATGGAGTTCCGAATGCGAGTATCATAGCAACCAAAGAGCCTATCCAGAGCGAGGCTGTTGAAGGTATGCCTCTTCCTGCCTGCATTGCTGGTTTAGCACAGAGCGGGCACTTAGCAACGCTGTCAATCAAGCCTCTTGATAACGCTAGTGGGAGCAACCTCGGGGAAAGAATGTGTCTGATTTAATGTTCACATCTTGAATCACGGACAAAAAATAAAAACACCAGGATCATGTAGACCAGGTTAATACAAGCATTTTAAGACCAAAATGGTGGGGTTGACTGGAGCCGTTACAGAGAGAGAGATGATAATTTTTCAGTGTAAAGTGAATTGGAGCCAGAGTCAATGGAGAAGGCAGCGCGCCCATGATCACTTCCTGGAATTTTGGAACATGGCAGCTAGCAGGTTAGCTATGACCATTTATATATACAGTCTATGTCTGTTATCTAGAAACTACAATGTTAACATGGGCCAAAACGTGTCTAGACTCTAAATTGCACAATAATTATGATTTGATTAATAAACTTAAATGACAAATTGATAAATGAAGGTTAAACTGTGGAAAAAATGCCTTCCTTTCAAGGAAATTGCTCCTACATTTTGAATGGAATTTTCAGTACTGATGACATAGGCGGGGACTCCGTATTAGAACTCAACAGTCCTTCTTGTATTTTTTAACTGCTCTTTTCCACCTTTTATCCACTAACTGTGACTTAAGTGATGTAAAACTACGATTTAGAACAGATAATGTCCCACCAGGTCAAGGTATAATTACATGAAAGCCTATCATTTCACATTCACTTTATGGAGCATCAGTCACCTCACTTTCAAGGTAGTTTTGAGCAATAAAAACATATAGATCAGTTTAATGCCTTAGTGTGGAACATTCTAGGCACCACACCTCTCTATAGAGACAAGGAGGTGGCAAACGCTTCACCAGAAAGTAGCACATTTAAAGAAGATTTTATCTGCCTGTAGTAGCAGTAAAAGTGCTATATAAATCTGCTGCATTATTACAGTACTTGAGCTTTCCTTGAGCTATTCTTTGACATGCTTATCTGTGTGAAGGCACTTTACGGGAACTCAAGACCTATTTGTTGCAAACAGACGAGAAGGAGGAATTGTAAGCAAGCGTTTCCACTCGTAGCACAATGCAAACATGATATGATTGATGGGAAGGGCTTGTTCATGTCAGTGGGGTTGGTCTGCTCTCTGTAGTTAAAAGTCCGTTTTAATGGACAGACACAAATCACTGCGCAGACGCCATCTTTGATAATGTAACAATGGGGAGTTAACTTAAAGACCTTTTTAAAAATACTTCCACACTCCAAAACCACGTAGACAGCTGGATCATGCTACAGTCTTCTTACACAGCCTGTCACATAAAGTGTTATTTGTAACCTAAACTTACATATGCTGGTTTCAGGCAGAAATGAGAGGGTTTCAAATGAGGGTTGGCAAATATAGCCTGGTGCTTCCGGATGAATACCAAGTCAATGAGGGACTGTCAGATCATAGTGGGAAAGTGGTTAGCACACTTGTCACACAGTAAACAGCGAGGTCCGACCCACGGATCAGTTGGCTGATATCGGCTAATATGGGCATTTGGAGAAATATCAGCTATCGAGCCAATATGGGCCGATAATCCATGAGGACATGTTATACACATAGACCGTAAATATAAATGGACATAGCTAACGCGCTTGCGGCTCCATCGACTCTGGCTCCAATTCACTTTACATTAGAAAACTGTTACCCCTCGCTCTAACAGCTGCTGTCAGGCTCGTCATTTTGGTCTTAAAATGTTTGTATTAACCCGCTCTATGTGATCCTGGTATTTTTATTTCGCTATTGTGTCAGTAAATCAAGATATGAACTCTAATATTAATTTCCCCGATGTCTCTCCTGCTAGCGTAAGCAAGAGGCTTGATTGACAGCATTTCGCGCCCACTCCCTGCTAAACCAGTGGTGCGGACAGGAAGGGTCATAACCTTCAACAACCTGGCTCTGGATTGGCTCTTTGGTTGCTATGACATTGTCATAGTAGGGTGTACGTGTTTGTGATGCCTTACTATACCTGATCGCAGCCTACTGTGTTGAAATGCGTTGCTTGTCCCATGTAATAAAGTAGCTAAGTGTGCCACAAACCTTTTTGACCGCTTTAAACTTTTGCCACAGTATGTTTTGATAACAAGCTCAGTCATTTTCACAGTTTGACAGTGTCATTTTGCTATTACAGTTAAAACATTAACATAATTTGATCCTCTTTCATTCCTGTATTAATCTACATCATGTCAACTTTCTCATATTATGTACATATGTGACACTAGACTGTCACCCCACCACCACCTTATAGAAGTTATTTATTCCTCCCTCTGCAGCTCAAATCATATCATAGTGCAGAAAATTTTTTTTTAAAAAGTACAAAAAAAAGGCACCTACAATAAATATGAACCCCCAAAAAATATTGCTCTATCCATCATTAATTAAACGATAAGCTGATATGGTGATTACCTGACAGGCCTAAATGCCAGATCAAAATTTTAGCTGTTAACTCTCATGCAGTAAAGAGTAAAGCATAAATCCAACAAATAACACAAAGGCCAGTGGAAAAGCTGAGGCCACTTAAGCCTGTGCCAGTTACATATACTACAGGCCACTACAACCTGACACCATCTGCAGCTTGGACAGGCCAGGAATAGAAAGAGGCCAATAAACACGTGCAGATCCGAGCTCTCCGGCCCCACATACATGACACAGAGGAGTATACAGAACTGCCAGAGCACCTGTCCCACTGATGATTAGCAGTACCCCCAACTACTAACCCACAGTAGCAGAACAAGATAAGCTTTAGGAAAGGTATGAGCATGTCTAGGTCTGTCATGATAATTACGATACTGACATATCGTTCAATACACAACAGATGGAGCTACAGTTTTTGGGTATATTTTCTTTGTACTAGTAGGCCTGTCATGATAACAGGTGTTCAAGTTCAACCCTCTACAGCTCAAATCTCATAGTACAAAAAAAACACAATTTGCCGTACTAGTACAAAGAAAAAGTACCTATGATAAATATTGAGCCCCCAAAAATTTAGTTCCAGCTAACATGTACTGAATAATAAGAGGATATAGTGATTATCGTGACAGACCCATGCACTAGTGAGAAATATTTGTTTATTTTTCTGTACTATGAAGAGATTTGAGTTGTAAAAAGTCAAATTATGAATTTCCATGACTCATTATAGACAAAAACGAACTACTTAAGTCAGGGGTGTCCAAACTTTTCTCATTAAGAGCCACATAAAAACACAGAGAAAGCTGAGGGCTGATTGAGGGCCATAGACTGGTCGCGAATACAGTGAATACTTAAATCTGAGGACCACATTTGGCCCCCGGGCCACAGTTTGGGCATGCCTGACTTAAGTGTAGAGTTTGGTTGTTTATTTATTGCAGTTAATATTTTAGGACAATTTTGTACATTAAGAATATGTTGTTGGGGGATAATAATTCTGCTTTATGGTTTGGTTTCAATATTATCGTTTATCATCTACATTTACTTCAGCAACATATCGCACTTCTAATAATTATGATATGACATACCTAGGCCTGTCACAATAGCAAATTCTGCAGTGGTAGATTAAGGTTAAGGTTACTGTCCCTGTAGAGAAATTTGTTCTTTACATTTGACCCATAATTCCATGTCCCTAGCGTAACCCGGGAATCAAACCTGGAACCTTCTGGCTGTGATGCATGGGTGCTAGCCACTGAAGCACCATGCCGAGACAGATATACTACATGGTGTATTACAAGATAATAATTGATAGTTTGGAATATTTAAATAGTTTTGAATGTATGAAAACTTAGCACATTGAGTTTGTCTGACTTTTGCGTTTACTTGAACACATTTGAATTCCTACTAAGAAGTTTACAGGCACATTTTAAAATATTTCCGATGAATTGCATAAAAAAAATAAAAAATTAAATCTTTGTTTTCGGAGTAATAAAAAATACAGATATTCATCACTGTCAGTCTTGCATACTCCTTCTAATTAATAAACAATTTGAGCAATTTTGATAACAATGCTCACGTTTGTAAGTACCTGTCAAGACCTGTCAAGACAACACATTTTGAAGTTTGATACATCACTGAAGTAACTACACAATAACCCAAGAGCAGATTTAAACCACAAAAACTATTCTAATATTCTTTTGCAAATCATGAGCTGCAATAAAAAATAAAAATAGCAGAATGAAACACTTTAGTACTTAGATTGCATCTGTAATGAGTCAATGAAATTAATAATTAAACCTTCCACAGCTCAAATCTCATCATACAGTCAAAAATAACCCCAAATTTCCCAGTAGTAAAAAGAAGTACCCAAATATTGACCCCAAAAAATATTGTTACAGCTTTCATATATTGAACGATAAGTCGATATAGTAATCATCGTGACAGGCCTAGTTATAAGTGTAGTTTGCGTCCAAGAACAGAACTCACACTGACAGTAACGATATGTAGGAAAGTCCATGCCAGAAACACAAATTTCAATGTCTTTTTTCCTGCTACTTTTTTTGCATACAACTTTCTAATTACATATATGTTGAGATGAAAAAATATATCTATATCTATTGCTTAGTGATATGACATTACCTAACAAGCTACTACTACTACTACTACTACTACTACTACTACTACTACTACTACTACTACTACTACTACTATCTTTCTAAATAAAGCGGTGCTGTGTTTCCTGGGCCAGTTACCAAGTGTCCTATCTCTGGGCTCTCCTTGTTTTCTGTCAAGATGATTTATTTTTGTAGTGCTGTCATCGTAGTGAAACTCCTTAAAGAAGAATTGCTGAGTCATAGTTATTCATAGACAAGACAGTATTACACTAGAGGCCTTACTTATGGTTTTAATTAAACACACATATGATCTAGATTATATGGAGAGTTTGTGAGAACAATCACAGCACGGTAAGAGGTCTCTGTAAAGATTTGGCAGATCTTATAGGCACTACAATGCAGTATCTAGTAGTAACATTAACTACTACTACTATTACTACTACTGTGGTCACGATACTCAGGAATTCACTTAATGCTGCTGGATACCAGTTAAGATACCACAATGAAGAGGAAACAAATACTCTTTTTTCAATAATGGAATGTAATTTTCATATACAAAATAATAGTCCTTTCTTTATCTTAGCATGAGTATCTAGTTACGTTCTAGTTCTAGTTTCGATCAGTTTCTGATTTTTGATATTTTGGCAAGCCTAGCATGGTAGAAGTACTTTGTAAAGATTTGTCAGAGCTTATAAACACTAAAATGCAGTAATAGTAATAATAGTAACATATAAATTAGCTTACATCATTACTACTACTACAACTACCAAGTGTTTTAACTTTTAATAATGTATTGTAACTTTCATATATAAAATAAAAGTACTTTCTTTATCTAAGCATGAGTATCTAGTTCCAGTATTAGTTTTAGTATTGATTAGTTTCTGATATTCGATATTTTGGCAGGCCTTGCATGGTAGAAGTACTTTGTAAAGATTTGTCAGAGCTTATAAACACTAAAATGGAGTATCTTATCTTTACATTATTGTAATAGTCGTAAGATATAAATTAGCCTGCATCATACTACTACTACAACGAGTACTACTACTACTACTGCTGCTATGCCAAAATCATTTATCCAAATAACTATGAAGCATTTTTATTAGTAGTAGTAGTAGTAGCAGTAGTAGTATCATTATTATTATTATTATTATTATTATCATTATGATTATGATTATTATTATCATTTCTACTGTTGTCATTACTACTCTGTGTCAATTCTATTTCAGGATGGCTAATTCTGCAACATTTTTTAAAAATATCTTTAAAATATTTCATTTCCCAAGCAAAAGGTCAATGGCTACAAAAAAGACTTAGTACTATTTCTCATAAAGTAGAGTACATATTATTCAGCAAAATATTTAGTACTCAACCTATATTTCACAAAAATGCTAACATGCTAACACAGTTTTATCATTGTTATTAGCGAAGTTCATAAATAGACTTGTTTTAGTGCTTTGGGATGTGTGTGGGATGGAAGAGTGTATAACAATTTAATCTAGAGGGAAAACATATATTAGTTTACCCCTGTGCTTAGTGTGCTAAACATATCTTCTTTTCCAAGGCCTGAAGTCTATAATTACAAAAGTGATCTTACAAACACGTGTGTAAAATGGGATAGTGTTGTGTTATGCTAATGGGGCTAAATTATATGTTTGGGTGGATAATTCATGCGGTTGTGATAACGTCTGTCAGCGCTAATACTGACTAATGCTAATGCTAACTGTAACTAACGGTTTTGTGTTTCATAAAAAGGGCAGTTTCTGTTATAAAATCTAAACAAGGAGCATAATTTAGCCAGTCATGTGATTAAAATCATATTGCACTTTAAGACCTTTGGAAATGAGTGTTTTGTTGTTTTTTTTTCCCCAGTGGCTAAGCTTCAAATCAAACCCTGACACTGCTCCTCCACAATTTATGTATTTTTCTATGACTAATATTATAAACACAATCATTAGCAATCCTACAGAATCTTATAAAGCACTTATTCATCAAGTAAATACAGTTTCTCGTAATGGGGAATGGAAAATAACACCAGTTCAACATGTTAGGAGTAATATACACATTTTTTGCATGGGTTAAATTATAAAGTAACGGTTTCTATGGTTACAGTAAGAGCTAAATTCAAATTAGTTTGGAAAATTGCTTCCCAGGCCTCAATCCCTGGATAATTCCCAAGAACATAACGGGGGTCTTGCTTGGGTTTTTTGATGAAAAACACTCCGATCACACCTCCGATTGTGTTCTGTATTAGTTTTAAGCTTAATCTAACATTTTATAACAAGTTTGGGGCAACTTTGCAGACTTTTCAAAACAGTTGTCAACTTTTTCCTACCTGCACGGAATCGGCGGCCATCTTGGTTTTCGCCTTTGAATCAAATCCTACGGGGAGCAGCCTGGAAGTCCAAAAACAAGGCTCGCTTTAGTTTTCCCTCGCTTTCGACTCAAACAAGCGTCTGATTTCCGCGGAGAGCCGTTCATCTCGGGCACACAAGCCTTCCCATGCCGTGTTCACACTTGTTGATCGCGGTCCCGCAGTGGCCCAGGCCGGAGGAGGGTAAACCGGAGCTCGGATGAGAACTGTCCCAGTGCAGTTGGAGAAAAGAGGCGGTGGTTAAAGTGGAGACGCCCGCCCAGAAGAGCCTCTCTGCCCCGGACACACAGCTGCACATGTGACCCACAAACTTCACAGGACAGGCTTACCTCATCCCGCCGGGGCTGTGAATCATCCAGGGCCAAACAAGAGGGGCGGACTGCAAAAGAAAACCAAAACAGCCATACTAGTGCAGTGTTTTCCATTAATAGAAGAGACTATGGTGGCCCCCCATGGTCAAATCTCTGCCCCCACAGTCTGAAACAAGCTCAGCAAGAAACTATCAGTAATAACTATACTTTTTTGTTGTTTTATTATCAAAAAAACATAGGAAGTAACTTTAAATAAGGGGTGTTATGCAAAAAAGAGGTTTTATATGTCATCCAGGCATGTTTGACTGTGCTATAGCATTTTCAGAAACAAGTCATTCATGTATTTAGGGATGATAGGGGTGGGATTTAATACATTTTCTTTTTCCCACTCCTTTTCGAGCTTATATAAGGACTAATTTGTGAAGTGTGCGTTAAGTGTACCTGATACATGTGCTCAAAATAAATCAATTAAATTAAAACAATAAAAATTACATGGAGATCTTGAATTACTTCTCTTTTATTTTATATTTAACCAGTCTTTTTTAATTAATAGAGGTTAAGGATTGCTTGTGCCACCATGATCCCAGTGTGAATCTGTAGGGCCACTTTATTGTTAATGGGGTCCGAATATTGTTCTGTTGATTTGAAAATGGCAGTAATTTATTATGTTAAACCATACAACTAAACCAACCACGTGGGGTTATACTGGACTGACTGACTGAGGCACTGATGAGGTGAGACAATTAACCTGCACTTTTCAGTAGGCTATTTGAGTTCACTCATTATACACAGTGCTACACACAAAATCAGAAGCATTTGCATTGGTTATTTGAATAGACACGTCAATGATCTCACTTCCTGTTTGTGATTATGCTGAAAGAATGTCCCTCATTTGATGTTTGTGTTGGGGCTGGTGGAATGTGATGATGTCATGCCCCCAGATGAGGGGCGAGTGTTTCCAATTGATTATGTTGTTACTGTGCCATGAAATATTCAGAAGCTAATTTAGAATGTTCACATTTTGATCCTAATTATTTAGATTATTTACTACAATGACTAGACCCAGGCACTGTGTCATAACGCAAATCTGCAGTTTAACTATTTAATTTTTATTATTGGTCTATAGAATATTATTAGTCTATAGAATATTATTTACCTATCGAATACTATTGGTCTATAGAATATCATTGATGATAGCACCTCATTGGTTTAAAGAATATTGTTGGTCTATTGAATATTATTGGTGTATAAAATGTTATTGGTCTATAGAATATTACTGGTGTATAAAATGTTATTGGTCTATAGAATATTATTGATTTGTAGAATATTATTGGTCTACAGAATGTTTGAAACCCAGCAAGAGTTAATGACACTGCTTTTTTTGAGAATTGGAGCACCAGACAGAACAGTGAGATCCACGCACTGTAAAGAGTATCTCTCGAAGAGTCGTGCAGTGGAGTACATTTATCAGGTCTCTCAGCGACACCTAGTGGCCAAAAATGTTTTTGCGTGTACTTTTCCACTTCTATCATTGGTCATGGTGGGAGGCTTATTGACCTATAAGACACGCTCGCGCTGCAGTATGCTTTCACAAGTCTCTGTGGCGCAATCGGTTAGCGCGTTCGGCTGTTAACCGAAAGGTTGGTGGTTCGAGCCCACCCAGGGACGCAGCTTTTTCGCACAACGCACTTTATACGCGACAACAAATCTTTTCATCTCGAGAGATGTTTTTTTATTCCAATGCTGTGTTTCAGATTGTCTATTATATTTTTCATCAGTCCTGCAGTAAAACTGAAGATTGTCTGTATTGCTGATGTTTCTGATTCTATAGACCCATAACATATAATACAGATGGGCTTAGCTAAAATGAATAGTGTTAAAATGCAGATTTGACACTAATAGAAATGATCAGATTCAACATTTGTGAACTTACCTTTTGGATATTTCATGACAAAGAACAATGTAAATCAATAGTGTCTTGTCCCCATCTGAAAGTATCATCACATTCTACACTGTGAAAACCACCAAAACACTAAAACAGTATATTTTTTATGTCCAGCAGAGCCTATTGCTGTTGTAGCCGACATTATATATATGAAAGACATCAAATTTATGATGGAAGATGTATGTATTTATGTAGGAAAGAAAAAAAGTAAAACATATTTGGCCTTCTCTCAATGACCTTTACTTCACAGGGTCAAGAAATGCCAAAAGTGCAAACCAGTAAAGAAAGCAAAGGATGGCTCTTGTTCTGAGTTATTTTGAGTTCATTTTTGTGTCTATTCATATTTTTGATGTTTCAGTGAGAATCTACAATGTAAATTATCATGCAAATAAAGAAGAAAATACATGAAAAGGTGTGTCCAAACATTTGACTGGTAGTGTAAATTAATAACACATATTTTGCTTTATTTTTTTTTATATTTCTTTATGTATTTTTGGCAATCAGAAGATGAACACAGTCTGCAACACAAGGACATCAGGTTGTAAAGGCACGATGAGCACTTAACCCTTTCCAGTCTGAGCTGCAAATCTGATCAAAACTTCAGTTCTTCAAAACTTCCTTCTTGGACAATGGCATCTCAGTTTAGGCTTTAAAATTATACTTTAAATGTAAGAAACTAAAACTAAATATTATGCTTTTTACAAGTGCAAATGAACAACAAAGGCCCAAGCAGATAAGCATTTTAGTGGGTTTGAAGGTTCACTGTCACTTTTGGAGGGGAGCTACCTGCTTGTCTCCATGGAGATGTAACGACTTTGCCTGGAATAATACACAGAATGGCATTAAATGTTATCTTATCCAACCTATTCAACAAACGTTTTTCATGATAGCTAAAAATACCTGGCAAAACATGCAGTCTTGCCGAAAACAAGCTCGTCTCCCACACATCTGACTTGTGATTTGGCACGGTAGTAGCGTCATGTTGTCCTGTCTTCATGGAGATACATTAATGCCATACTGTGGAACATTTCAGGCAAAGCAATAACATAAGTAGGTCGCAGATTCCTACACCAGAAAAGTTACATAGTACACCTTTAAGTAGGTCATTTTCTGAGTTTGAGAATTTTGGCAAACACACTAAATTCGATTCTAAAAAATGACCATGTGAAAAAATACGATGGCTTTGGCAAAGACACAGGACGCTGGGTGGATGGAAATAATGTTGTACTGTATAGATATTTTTGGCCCTTTAGGTAATTGGGAGGAGAACTCAAAGACACATTCACCAAACTGTCGGGGACTGGACGGGACTTGAACTCCTCCTGCATGTGCTCTGCAGCCTAACCGCTAACCCGCCCTTTCATAGGCTCACTTCTGCTGATTAGTACATTCAGGAGGCAGGCGACATACTTGGTAATAAATGAGCTTTCTGTAAGACAAACCCTTCAACACGGTTCCTTTAGGACATCAGAATCAAGTGTTCTCAAGCAGTCAAGTAACCTTTTAAACTTGTGCCAAACTGCTTTTATATAGTTAGTGTGTTAGGGTTGGGACTATATAATATTTTTGGACTTTAAATTTCATAAACATGACCAATCTGTGTCCGCAGATATGAAACATGTTCAAATCCAACAGAGCTTTTACTGAGAACAACTGTAATGTTCAGAATCACAAAGCAGAATGAGCCAGTTCTCTCAATTTGGGTTGCTGAACGCTGAAATCCAGTTGTTTTAAACCTAAACTGCCTCTCTCTCTGATCTGAATGGCCTTTAACTAAACCCCAGCACCTGCAGACTATCACGAATCAGTGCTAGTGCAGCCTCCGCAGCTCAGTGAGGCAATTCTGGTTCTGAGCTTTCACATGACGCCTGGTCTGTACCCATACTGAGAATGAGAAAAACTTATGCATATGTTCTAATCTATCTGTAGGTTTGGGCTCTGGCACAGGTTCAGCTGCGAGTGTAGAGCCTTTTTTTAAACTGTAAGAGCAGAGGTTCCTTTAAACGCTTCTTTTTGTTGGCGCTGATCTTTGTAGATGAGTGTCACGGTGGCCAAAGTGGGCCTTTTTACAGAGTAATTTGGCTTGGTTGTTAATGCTAGAACCCTACCTGTAACCTCACATTTCACCTGGCACAATCTGTTGGCTGGACTAGTGTTATGCATCAAAATTAGTAGCTACAAACACCTAACTAATTTAATAATGTGTAATTTGTTTAGCGCTTGGACCTGGAAGCAGTGACAAAACCTGACAAAATAAAACGGCAAATGAGAAGTAGCAGTAGATGACCAAACCCACTAACAGAGGCTACGTATTTGACGGTATAAATAGGTTAATTTTACACAAACTACTAAATCAAGAATCAACTGTAAACTAGTTCCATATTTACAGCAGCAGCATACACACAGAAAGCTCGCTCCCTTTTCAAATCAAATGTACAAGACTCAAAGACGCCCGGCTCAGTAAAAAATGTACAGTCCTCACGACATTCTGTTTTAGAAAAGTCATTCAAGTGGCTGTGGTCAGGGGCACGGCCTGCAGTACAGGGACAGGCCAGCAGAGGGCGGGAGAGAGGAGCCAAACATTGTACTTTTGGGCTAAGTAAGATGTAATGTTACTTCAAATAAGTTTACTCAAGTGGAAGTACAAAGTAGTGGTCCAAGGAATTATTTAGGTAAGAGTTAAAAAGTATTTGGGAAAACTACTACTCAAGTAAGAGTAACTTAAAGAGTAAGTGTCGGGGAGTAACATCTGGTTTATAATTTGAAGTGAATGTAATTGAAAGGACAAATTATTAAATACTGCACAAAATCTGGTATTTTCAAAGGACAGATAGGATAGAAAAATGAGACCAACCAAATCATATCTAAATGGGCGCTGCAAGAGACACAAATGTTCAAAACATTTCATATTGTCGACAT
The DNA here is from genome assembly GCA_019594935.1 of Periophthalmus modestus. Lineage (NCBI taxonomy): Eukaryota > Metazoa > Chordata > Actinopteri > Gobiiformes > Gobiidae > Periophthalmus > Periophthalmus modestus. The sequence goes on along the minus strand of JAIEZT010000026.1, from coordinate 26,124,761 downwards.
AAAGCATTTGTCTCTTGTAAAGTTACTCACATTGGGAAGTGGAACCAAAACTTTTACTCAAGTAAGAGTACTGTCACTCCAATAAAAATATTACTCAAGTAGGAGCAAAAAGATGCTGCTGGAAAAGTACTCTGAAAAGTAACAGAGCAATTTCTTCAAAAAGTTACTCAAGTAAATGTAACTGAGTACTACCCACCTCTGCAGGGGAGAGATACTTGATAAACAAGTAAGGTTAATAAATAAATACGTTTTAACATGGGCTTCTTCAGCTTTTTCCTGTGAATAAAGGCATGAGAGATATTGTCTGGCAGAACATATTGTAATTTTTTTGTTTCGGGAATATGCAAATTTTAATATTGAATTCATTTCAATAACAGAAGTAACTTTCCTCCACATCAAACTGGTACTACATTAAACTGATAATTGATGATCAAATTCTATGAAAAACTGTTAAGATGATATTATTCTTTACACTGCATGAAACGGTGACCAAATTTAGTTAAATATACAAGACCTGCCGCATATGTGTATGTTTTGTAAAGCAACAAGTCTTAATGCTGAGGAATAAGGTGCAATATGTTACTTCTGTTGGAGGATCTTCTACCTGCTCGACTCCACGGAAAAGGTTTGCTAGTAATGTTCCACAGTATTGCATTAAAGTTCAAGGAGAAAACAGGTAGCTCTGCTAGGCCAAATTACAGGCCAGATGTGTGGAGAGACAACACCGATCACAGCAAGAACGAGTTATTTTTGAGAAATAAAAACGCCTGCAATTGAATAAAAACAAGATTGGACCGAGCCAACTGAGGTGGTCTGGGGAGGTGTTCAGGGCCTGTCCCACTGAGGGAGGCCCCGTCAAAGACCCGGGACATGCTGGAGGAACTGGCCTGGGATGCCCTTGGGTTTACCACAGAAGAACAGGAGTGTGTGTGTGTGTGTGTGTGTGTGTGTGTGTGTGTGTGTGTGTGTGTGTGTGTGTGTGTGTGTGTGTGTGTGTGTGTGTGTGTGTGTGTGTGTGTGAGAACGTCCCTGCTGTGACCTGGCCCCGGATAAAGCGAAAGAATGCCATACTGTGGAACATTCCAGGCAAAGCAATAACATCTCCATGGAGACAAGTAGGTAATGGACCCCTACCAGAAAAGGTGCATAGTGCATCTTTAAATTTGTTTTTTATTTGGATGAACTGTTTGTTGAATGAACCTGGATTTATGGAAGCATGTGGCCATTTTGAGCTGGTATTTTCATTATCCTCTGATTTAACTTTAAAATAAAGGATGAGGAACATGGACATGCAATTTGCACCTTTGCCACTAGATGTCACTCCAACCTCTGCTTACTGTCCCATGATACAGCCAATTTATATCCCCATAACTACCATCATCATGAGGCATATTTTTTTTTACATTTAAAACAATTTGAAACACAACTTAAACAACAGTACAGAGCCAATGGGGAAACACGTCCTCTTCTCTGCAGCAAGGTCACATGACACGAGGCATCTCCAATCTCCAGCGAGAAATGTCGACCCTCGTCAGGTCAAACATGTTCCTTATGCTTCAAAGTCAGTGTTACAAATTCTAAAACGACTTCTTCATCAGTTCATTTCTTGTCTCTGTTTTTGGGGTAGATTTTTTCGTAGAAGTAGTTTTGGGCTAAAAGGTAGAGTTCCCCGTCTTTCTCTCGGACGGCGTGAGCCCGGACAAACTGAAACTGCTCCAGAGCGAATTCGTAAAAGTCGTTTTCCATTTTCCAGATCGAAGACTGCTGGAGTTTGGCCACGGACTCTTTAGTGGGTGGCTTCTTTTCCGTGGTCTTCCTCAGGTGGGACTTTTTACCTGTAAAACAAGGCAGAAATGATATTAAGCCTTATTAAATGTCTTTTGTTCAGTGTACATAAAGGACAGTGGTGGAATGTAACAAAGTAAAAGTAGTACAGTACTATATTCAAGTACAAATTTTAGGTTTTTGTACTTACTTCACTACATTTGAGAGCAGGTATGTGTACTTTCTACTCCACTACATTTTTGAACAGATTTTTCATGATTGTCTGAGACCTGCTGAAAAGGCTGAGGGTTTATTTTTAACATGTTTAAAATTTAAGCAAAAAAAATAAATAAAAAAATATAATAAACAGCTAGAAAAAAAACTGCTTAAATTTTTTCTGTTGAACAAAATACAGCACACATCTTTATCTTAATCTCTATTTGAAAATGTGCACAAAATACTTTTACTTTTTACTATTCAAATCCATTTTTAAACAAATATTTTAATACCTTAAAGTATTTTTTTTTTTTTTACATGTGATGCTTTTACTTGAGTTTTTTTTCTCCATTATTTGTACTTGAACTTAAGTAACAAAATTGAGCACCTCGTCCACCACTGATAAAGGATCATGTCATATGCAGTAGTGTTTCTATTTCGATACTAAGGAACACACTTGACACTCAACACCAATTCTGATACCATGATGATAATAAAAAAACACTCTTTCTTTATACAATACAATGTGATTTTCAACATTAAACCATAGTACTTTCTTTTATATTCCCTGTGGCCTTATATTTGTGTAATCCCTGGGCGTATACTAGTCTATTGAACCGTTTAATTCTACTGCAAGCCTCATTTAGTGATACAAATCTCCTCCACAAAGGACCAGTATAGAAACAAATAATTAGTCTAAGTGCCTTTTTGTATTTGAGTCGTACAGTATTTCATTATTTGAGACACGGCCAATGCTTTTATTTTAAAAGATGGATTTTTTCATGATCGTGTTGCCTTTCTCAAGACTAGGATTGTCAGAAGTATCAAAAAATCAGAAACTAGATCAACACCGTTCTAGTACTGAAAAAAAATACTCGTTCGATACTAAAAAAGTCCTGAATATCTTTAGAATGATGTTGAGCTGTATCAGAACAAGTATAAGTACACATAGACTAGTATACACCCATGGACCACTATGAACCTACTGGACGACTGAGGGATTACACAGATAAAAGGCCACATGGGAATATAAAAGAAAGTACTACAATTTAACGTGGAAAATCACATTATATTGTCTAAATATAGAGTGTTTTTAAAAATATCATTGTGGTATTGAAATTGATTGATGCGTGTATGTATGCGTGTATGTATGCGTGTATGTATGCGTGTATGTATGTGTATGCGTGGCTGTCTGTCTGTCTGTCTGTGTGTATGTATGTGTGTCTGTCTGTCTGTGTGTATGTATGTGTGTATGTATGTATGTGTGTATGTATGTCTGTATGTATGTGTGTATGTATGTGTGTATGTGTGTATGTATGTGTGTATGTGTGTATGTGTGTATGTCTGTATGTATGTGTGTATGTCTGTATGTATGTATGTGTGTATGTATGTATGTATGTATGTGTGTGTATGTATGTATGTATGTATGTATGTATGTGTATGTATGTGTGTGTGCGTGTGTGTGTATGTATGTATGTGTGTATGTATGTGTGTATGTATGTATGTCTGTGTGTATGTCTGTATGTATGTGTGTATATGTGTGTGTGTGTGTGTATGTATGTATGTCTGTGTGTATGTATGTATGTATGTATGTATGTATGTATGTATTTGTGTATGTATGTATGTATGTATGTATGTATGTATGTATGTGTATGTATGTATGTATGTATGTCTGTATATATGTATTTGTGTATTTCCCCTCCCTAATCTCCATAAGCGTTCATCGTCTGGCCTGGTGACCAAACTGATTCCCTAATGCTGCGCTGATGTGATTTGAGGTCTAGACTTTATGAGCGCTGAGTCTCTGAGATCTAAACCTGTCACTCTCCATCTGTACGTCTGGGCCTATTACTCATCTGAGCTGTTTACTGTAACCACCAGAGAGAGGGAGGAAGAGTGGCTCCAATTCACTTTACATTAGAAAACTGTCACCCGTCTCTCTGTAACTGCTGCTGTCAGACTCGTCATTTTGGTTTTAAAATGCTCGTAATAACCTGCTCTACATGATCCTGGTATTTTTATTTCGCTATTGTGTCTGTTACTCAAGATATGAATATTAAAAAGAGACAAATCAGCTGCCTTCTTTCCCCGAGGTCACTCCAGGTAGCGTTAGGAACGGGTTTGATTGACAGCGTTAGTCTACTTCTTTATACAGTCTATGGTTTTGCCCCAGTACAGATATACTGTATAAGCAGCTCTTAGGGTGAAAATGAGACTGACATCTGCTCAATGGAACAGGAAGTGTGCTGTTAGAATGCTAATGTTTGTTAGCTGGCCTCTGAAAGTTGTGTAAAGCGCTTATAAACTCGTCTTGGTGAATTACTGGGATGGTAGGAAAGGATTGCATTAGGTAAGTGAGCGAGACATTTGGACCACTAACCACTGGTCAAAATGTGTGTGTATATTCTGCAGCTGTATTCATACATTGAATGAAATTTATATGAATCCCCAAGCTCACCAGGTTATCTTTGCATATGAGGACTTGTTTATAATTGGTAGGCGGATAAATAAAAGCTCTAAAATAAAGGTTCTATCATTTGCAGATTTAACGACGAATACAAACGTTGCTCATTAGAGTCTGCCAGTGGATTAAAGCATTGATTTTCAACCAGTTTGCTGGGGAAGACCTCTAGCTCTTTACCATCTGAAAATCATTGCAAAAATCAAAGGTATACTGTCAAAACCAGACTTGGAGAGATTTATCCATGCATTTGTCTCCAGTAGGTTAGACTACTGTAACGTCCTGCTCACTGGCCTCTCCAAAACGAGCCTTAAGACAGCTGCAGTACATCCAGAACACTGCTGCTCTGGGCCAGTTAATATGCAGCAATGTCCAACCACAACTCTGCAGATGACACTCAGATCTATGTCTCACTGGCAGCAGGTGAATATGGACCAGTGGATTCACTCTGCCACTGCATCCAACAGATCAGTGTGTGGAAGCAAAACAACTTTCTTCACCTAAACCCAGACAAGACTGAAGTCATAGTCTTTGGTCCACCGAGACACAGAGAAAGTGTCAGCAGTCACCTCCAGTCTCTTTCTCTAAAACCTTCAAATCTAGGGGTAATAATGGACTCAGACTTGAACTTTAACAGCCACATCAAATCAATAACATCTGCAGCTTTTTACCATATAAAAACATTGCAAAAATCAAAGGTTTACTGTCAAAACCAGACTTAGAGAGGCTTATCCCTGCATTTGTCTCCAGTAGGTTAGACTACTGTCCGTCCTGCTCACTGGCCTCTCCAAACGAGCGTTGAGACAACTGCAGTACATCCAGAACACTGCTGCTCGGGTCTTGACTAGAACAAGAAAGTACTTCACACATGTGTCCTGTGCTCAGGTCTCTGGTCTTTAAGAGAACAGACTTTAAAGCAGCTCTGCTTGTGAACAAGTCTCTCCATGGACCAGCACCAAAGAACATCTCCCACATGTTAGAGCTTGTGAGGACTTCAGGGACCGGCCTCCTGCTGGTGCCAGAGTCAGGACTAAACATGGAGAATCAGAGTTTCAGTTTTGTGGCAGCTAAAACCTGGAACAGTCTGAAGATGTGAGACAGGCCTCGACTTTGACAATGTTTAAATCCAGGATTTGTTTGTATTGTGATTTGAATATCTTTTTTTCTGTAAAGCCCTTTGAATTTGTTTGTGTATGAATTAAGCTATACAAATAAACTTGCCTTGCTTTGCCTAGTCTACCTTGAAAATAAGTTTTTGTGAATGGGGTGTCGCCGTCAAACCGTCAAATCCTGAATACACAGAACTCTAATCCTTTCCCTCCACGTTCCCTTCCAGTGCACCTGTTCTGTAGAGGTCCGTGGCCCCTCTGAAGAAGCGTGGCAGAGCGGCCTCCAGCATCATCACGAAGTCCTCCAGTTCCTCTGTGACTCCCACCAGCAGGTACTCGTTCACCAGGGTCGCTTTGGCCTGCTCCAGAGCCCACGCACTGCCCACGTTCCTGCGCAACAGTCACATACATCACACGATAAGTACGGGTAGAAAACAGAAGACATATTATGACTTCTGATTGGTATTTAGCTGGATCATTCCAATATTGGAAAGGGTATTATCTTAGACCTATCCTCAGACCTGGAGCGCAATGCAACAACAATCTGCCCATGTTCACTCAAGGCACCTACCGGCCTGTAGCATTTTGTGGCCATTTTTACATATTTTCTTATTTGAATTTGAACTGATTTATTGATTTGATTTAATTCCCACTATCAACCCACACTGTCTCACTCACACATACCGGCCTGTAGCATTAGTGCGTTCAAATGATAATCTGTGTGCTTATGAGTTTTTGCAGGTTTGGATCATCTGCACTATCCTCTGAGGCGTTAACTGTTTGATGAGAAAATTCTTGAGGTGAATGAGGTTTTGCATCTTGGAACACGGCACTCTCCTCTGACCGTTAATTGTGTCAGTGATTTCTGAGGTAACAGAGTTAGGGTTGTTAGGGTTTAGGGTTGTTAGGGTTAGGGGTTAGGGGTTAGGGGTTGGTGTTACGTTTTAGGATGAGGTTCAGGGTTTAGGGTTAGGCATTAGGGTTAAGGTTGAGGGTTAGTGTTAAGGTTAAGGTGGGTGTTAGGGTTAGAGTTTAGGGTTAAGGTGGGGGTTAGCGTTAGGGTTAAGGCTACGTTAGGGGTTAGGGTTAGAGGTTAGTGTTAGGGGTTATGGTTAAGGTGGGGGTTAGAGGTCAGGACTTAGGGTTCAGGGTTTGGGGTTAGAGGTTAGGGTTAGTGTTAGGATTTAGGGTTAAGGTGGGGGTTAGGGTTTAGAATTTGGGGTTAGGGTTAGAAGTTAGGGGCTTAGTGTTAGGATTTAGCGTTAGGGTTTAGGGTTCGGGGTTAGGTTTAACTACTCTCCCTCTGATTGATCAGTCATTTCATTTTTAAAAGCCAGAGTAATGGATAATTCTTTATTAAAACATAGATTTACAAAATATTTTTCAAAAGATAATCACATTTTGCTTCAGTAAAATGGACTATAGTTGTTTTACATGTCACAACCTTTAAAGGGTCCACTTTCAAGTCACTCAAAGCACTTTACATCAATGAACCACTCATCCATTCACACACACATTCATACACCAGTGTACACACACACTGGGGGGGGCGAGGTGGGTTAAGTGTCTTGCTCAAGGACACAACAACAGTATTCATCTTCGGGAGCTCGAATAACTAACCTTCAGATCAGAGGACGAGGTTTGGTATTTGGGTTTTCAAAATGATTCAATAGTAAAGCTTCCATTATGATTTCATATTTAGAAACGCAGCTCAATGAAACTAGGCTCCTTTTTTCTACTTTTTCAATGTCGTGTGACCTTCAGAAAATAAAACTTACGAGCTTTTCAAAATGCCTTATATCCTCTTTGACAACATCTCTAAAAGCATGCCACAACCCAACCCCAGCTCATATATCTGCAACAGAAATCACAGTTTTATAGTCCATAGCAGAGTCTGGAACACATCCAAACGGAACATTAAGGCCAACCGTCTGCTTTCAAAGAGACAAAACCGGTGATGTCGGACTATTTCAACCTGCTCTATAATAACATCTCGAGGAGTTTGAGTTTATTTTTATTCACAAGCCGAGGCAAAAGTGAAGGCTGCTGTTTGCTACAGACAGACAGATAAGCACAGGGGAGATGGGAATGCACTGAAGCCTAAAATGATGCAATAGGAAGCAGACGGAATGACTTTAATGACGCAAAACACACAATCGCCCAAAACTCAGTGTTTAGTAAGCTAGTTTATGTCGTGGAGGAGATATATAGTGATCGAATATATGGAAAAAGTGTGTGTTTTTATTGACACGCTGATGGTAAAACTTCAAACTCGATTTTGATACTAAAGAAAGCCTCGATACTTGATTAGGCCTGTCACCGTGGGGGATTTTTGCCATTTTGATGCTGTACAGTGTAGAATAAGTAACTTTTGTGGCTAATTATTAGTTTATTTGTTGCAGCTCAGGCCTTTTTATGATACTATCTATTGAAAAACTGATTAACTGTAATGTGGGGACAGTAAAGAAGAAGAAGAAGAAGATATAGAGACTTTTTCATAATGTAATATAATGTATCATGTAATTTTAGACACAAAATAAGGTCTGATAAAGGTCCAGAATATTCAAAAACGCTGTTGTTGTCTCTCTAAAATGGAGGCCTAGGTCAGATTAACTAAGTATAACTGATAAATATAAACGATATCAGGTTGCATATTGTGGCTTTTCCGTTTTGATATTTCCAATTAAAAACATAAAGGGAGATTTTTGCATTCTACAAACCTGAAAAACACCACTTGAATGTTATACTGACCAGCATTCGGAATAATGTCCACAAAAAAAAGGGATCTGCAGCCATAGTTTCTCTGGAGCGCAGTCCGATCCTCCGGCCGATACACACTCATCGAAAGTCTGGAATACAAAAGGAAGTATGAGGAGACATTTCATTATAGCGATCATTCATGATACCCTGATCTGGCTTTGTATTGATCAGGTAACAGATCTCGTCACCTTTTTGTCTCCTTGCTTCCTCCGCCTCAGCCCGGGTCTGTAGTCATCTCCGAAACGCAGGAAGTAGTAGTACGACACCAGGCGTTCTATGGGGTCCCGGATCACGTTGATGTAGATGGGTTTTCTCTTGACCCCAAATCTGAAAGTAACAATAGCAATATGTTTAAAGAAGACAAATTGTACTTTTTTCTGGACTTTAAAAATAATTTAGCACATACTGTAGGTAGATAATTTGCATTTAGTTATTTGTAAACTGCAATATTAAAGCTGATTTCCCCTTGTATTTGAGCAAAATGTGTCTTGCCCCAGTTCAGATATATGGTGTCAGCAGCTCTTGAGGTCAAAATAAGTCTGCTGTGCGCTATCGGTATCTAATTATAAAGTGTTTTATTGGCCGATAATAAGGAAGTGCACATTAGCATGCTAGTTGTGGTTAGCTTTACTGCCATGGTAACGCTCTGCACTGGTCTCTGTGAAGAGTGAAATGTGAAATAATAAAAAAACTCAACATGAAGACAGTGAAAATCAGGTACAGTGTCTTTATATAAAAATTTATAAAATAAATGCTTCCTCATTCTGGCGTTTGACCGTAGCGAGTGTAGCCTTTAGTGCCGCTGTGTATGACCCCAAGTCAAAATCGTAGCCCTGTATAAAGAAGTGAAGTGTGAAGTGTGAGTGAATGTGACGTCAGCCATAATGTTCAGCTCCAGTCAAACGAAGCCAGTCAAGGCTAGCAGATACAGTAGCGATTTGGAGCCGAGTTCCATATTTGGAAATCCGAGTGCGTGTATCATAGCAACCACAGAGCCAATCAGTTGCGAGGGTGTTGAAAGTATTGCCTCTTTCCCGCTCACACTGCTGGTTTAGCAAGAGACGGGCGCTTAGCAACACTGTCAATCAAACCTGTTGCTAACACTAGCGAGAGCAACCTCGGGGAATGAAGCCTCCTCATTTGTCTGTTACTAATGCTCATATCTTGATTTACAGAAGAAATGGAGCGGGACATTTTAAGACCAAAATGATGAGGCTGACAGCAGCAGTTACAGAGAGATGGGCAACGGTTTTTCAATGTCAAGTGAATTGGAGCCAGAGTCGATGGAGCCAAAGCGGGCCAATGCTCACTTCCTATTTGTAACGTGGCGGCTAGCATGTTAGCTATGTCCATTTCTACAGTCTCTAGTCAAAATAAGTACAAAGGTGTGGGCGGGGTAAGGGGTGGTACAAGGATTATTCAAACATGCATGAATCATTCAAAAACAGGGTAAAAAAGTGATTAATGTGGTTTATTAATAGTCTCCTTTACTATGTCTTGCTTATAATACAGAATTTGCTAAACTAAGTATGAAAAGGTTGAGTCTTGTATCTTGTATTTGCTAACCAGTAAATTGTATTTTGTGTATTTCATTTCTTCATTCTGTTAACTATAAAAGGAAAGAATGCTAAATGGAGACGAGGGAACCATGAAAGGTAGGATAGATAGTGTAGTGAGTAATGAACAGGAGAATGTAAGAGTTAGGATATAAATCAAACGGAGCTGAAAGGTCAACGGAAAAGTACAAAGGCGACGACAATGAATCAAATTTGATTCAAACATTTGAAATCGTCAGTGATCAGCTTGAGTCTTTTTAATGAGTATTTTTTAAAAAGAGAAAATAAAATGTATTCTTTGCAGTGAAAACATGCTGGGGGTGTTCTGCATGTATATCTAGAGGAGAATGTTCACTAAAACATAAATTACCATACAATTTTACAGGTTTCTGAGCGATCACCTTTTTGCTGCAAGTGAAATTAACAATGACTGAATAATACATGTGTCAATTATATAACTCTTGACTATAAAAAGCCCCACATGGACCAACCTGAGAGCCCCCAGAAAAAGGATATAATAAAGGTTATGCTGGCATCATAGCCATCAATGCTATTTAGCTAGTGCTGACTTAGCGATAGCAAAGTCGACACAAACACGTGCCGTTATTCATACAAATCCAAACTAACACAAACTACTTTCAATAGTTTATTTCACATGGTATGTTACTTATGATGGATACTTTCAGCTCAAGTTTGTCAAACAATGCAGCATGGTTGTCTCATAAATGTGCACGCAAGTTGCTTGTGTTTGCCCTCAGATTCGCAACTTTTTTTTGCCAGGCTCTGTGGATTAGTGGCTCATCACCTTATAGGGCTTGTTTTACAAAGCCATAATAATTCCACACATCAGACTTCACCTTCTTGAGTGGAGGATATAAATATGTGGCGTCATCCGGATCCAGATCCACTGCCCATGAGCCATGACGAGGACTGAGGTGACGAGTCATCCTCAATTCAGAATAGGCACAGAAGCTAACAAGTGTCATTGCTATGATAGAGGGCCCCCTTGTGGGGAAACACCAGAACTAACATCTAAACACTGTATTGAAACTGGAAACAGGAGGCAGTGTGGTGCCGTAAAGGCGATTATGCCACAAAATGCCACAAACAATTTGCGGACCTTTTTGATTGTGATGAGATGATATTATCGTATATCATCCCATCCCTAAAAGCGATCATTCATGGTCTTGTTTAGGTGTTTCGGTTTCAACATGAAGGTGACAATGACTAACTGAAAAACTGTTTGCTAATGCTATCTAGCTTGTGACTGTAATTTTATGTGTGTATGTGAGACTTGTTTAACAGCACAATTCAGCTCACTTGTTCCAACTCAATCAGCTCTTTCTGGTCAGATTGTGTTAAAAACAAAATTCTGAAGTCTAACTTGAGTAACAGAGCTTCAGACAGAGAAGGCCTCTAGTTAGCATCACCCCCAGGGAACGTTGACGACATCAGCTGCAAAGTAACAACACAATCTAGGCTGTATATTGTGATCGCTCAACATGAGGAAAATTGTTTTGCCATGTCGTCCAGCCCCGTATGCATATTAGAGGACTTATGTAACATTTGTATTAGTAAAATGCACTTTTTTTAGGAGCTCACTGAATCTGAGTCTGACAGAATGAACATGTCTTACTTGGTGAAGTCGATGAAGGACACATGGCCGTGGTAGAAGGCTGGCTTCATCTCTCTCCACTCGGTCACGTTCCTCACAAACCGCGTCTGAAATACATAAAATATTACAGTAGGGCCAGTGGGGCTGTAGTCCCGTAGTCGTTTATGGAGTCCATCAAAATTCGTATAAGTCAACTAATTATTTTATTTGTATGATAAGGATTTTATGGGACAACAGCAGGAAAAGGAACAGTTAGTGCATGACATAGCTGATGATATAGTATTTTTGGCATTTTTTTTTTATATTCTATGTCAAAAAGCAGATTCAGCTCATGATTCACAAATTTAATCTGTCTTTATATAAATACATTGTTTTCTAGTACTTTTTTTCTGCATAAATAGTAGTTTTTGCATGAACTCTTGTGCAGATGTAGTCTTGTGAGTGCAATTTGGGTCAGACACAGAGAGATACGTAATAGTTTTAAGAGTTTTTGCCACGCCCACTTTTAGTCGAATAATTGATTTGAAGTTGAAGTTTGTTTGTTTTTTTAGTCGACAACAGCCCTAAGGTCCAGGCATAAATACTACAGGAATATTACACGTTCAAAAGTGCATTTTGTGTAATTAGTACTTTTAAAATTCATATGACATTTCACTAAAACATACACACACATATTTAAGATTTCATGAAACATTTTAATGATCCTCGTATTTTTATTTTACTATTGTGTCCATAAATCAAGATATAAACATAGATAACAGACAAATTAGGCACCTCCTTTCCCTGAAGTTGCTCCTGCTAGAGTTAGCAACAGGTTTGATTGACACCTTCAATAGAGGCTTACCTTCAATAGCCTCGCTCCGGATTGGCTCTTTGGTTGCTATGATACTCACAGTTGGAATTCCAAATATGGAAGTCAGCTCCAAATTCACCTTTATAACTGCTCTAGCTTCGATGAGCTTCATTTGACTGGAGCTGAACGCTATCGGTAACATCACTTTCACTTAGTCCACTTGTTTATACAGTCTATGTTGGACATGGGCAGCAGATCTGACATTGATATTTTGCAATGACGTCAAGCTGGGGGATGTTCTACATGAATCTCTATGGTGCAAAAAGTTTTAAGCTGAGTCTGAGAACTTAAGAAAAAAATGCTAAATGAATTTAAATAAGGTCCTTTTTAGGCGTTTGATTTTCAACAAAAAGGTGAGAGTGACTAACTGAAAAACTGTTAGCTAGCTGGGGCTGTAATTTTAAGCGTGAGAGACTTGTTTAACAGCACAAATCTGCTCACCTAAGCCAGCTCTTTACGGTCAGAATGTGTTGAAACAAAGCTCAGATTAAAGATTAATTTGAGCAACATAACTTCTAACAGAGCAGTGCCAACAGTTAGCGTCACAACCCTGGGAAATGTTGATGACTTCAGGTGGAAAGTATCGATACATAGAGCTAAAACTATCACTGTTACCTAGAAACCATAATGTAGACAAGGGCTAAAACTCGTCTTACACTCGTCTTGCACAAACATGGTTAGACTAATAAAAGTGACAAGACCTTTACTTTATTAAATGAAGTTTAAACTGTCAGAAAAATGCCTTCCTTGGGCTTAAATTGTCTGCAGTTGATGTGGTAACGACTTTTGTGCTATTTGTCCTGTATTTTTGTACTTTTCTTCTCAATTTTTCCCACCAAATCCCAGTAAACCGAGTAATCGAAAACCTGAAAAACCTGTTATATGCACTTTGAAGAGGGGGTATTTTACTTCTAAATATGTTTTATGTTAGCAGTTAATACCTCATAGATCACCATGTTACGTGTTATTGTTTTGCAGATGCTATAATCGCTGAAAACAATGTACGAACTCCCTTTGCTTCCCCTTCAGAGTGCCATCACAACACAGTCAGGCTTGTAAAGCTGTTGTGCATCGTTTTGTATCATGCTTTTGTATATTTATGGAGAATTTTGGTGCGGGAGGCTTGTGGTTCGAACCTTGGACAGGATCTTACAGCTAAGCGTAACAAGAGTTGGAATAGGGCCCAGGAGAGATCACTAAATTACTCAAACATGCATGGACGACATCTAAAACCTCCCCAGGCATGTTTTTGATGAGGGAACAACATTGTAACATGGTAGAATAGTGTTACCTGGTCCTGTATAGACATGACGGGGTTGTTCTTGGAGGTGTTGATGTGCAGTACGTGGTAGTGGTTCTTGCCGCACAGGTCGTAGGCGATGTTGGTGAAGGAGGTGCTGGCCGTCTTTGGGACCCGGTTGTAGACAATGACCAAGTCCTCGTCCGAGTCCTGGGTCCAGCTCTGCTCCCTCACGCCCCAGTCCTGGCTCTGCCTCTGCTCCAGCTCACGTACCTCGTGTCTCGCCATGGCGCGCTCTGAAGAAAGAAAGGGACAGAAAGATATTTTAATATGGAACCTATTCATAATATTAACATTGTAATTATTCATATCCAGAACATTTTTTAAACTTGCTAATTGCAATTATTTTGGCCATGATAATCGTGACACCAAATTTCAATATCTTCCGATGCTTAATATGGAACCTTCCTGAACGACTGAGGGATCAAACAGATATAAGGCCACATGGGAATAGAAAAGAAAGTACTACTATTTTATGTTGAAAATATCACTCTAGTGTCTAAATAGAATGCAGAATGAGTGTTTGTAGGTAGAAAGGTAGAAAAGTTCTACAGCTAAATGTGACAAAAGAGATTTAAGTAAGTAAAAAAAAGGGAATGAAGGGAAGACAGTATTTGGTAAATGGATGGTGGAAATATTAGAGCTGTGAAAGAAGAGAAACAAAAGATGAGAGGAATATGGGGAGGATAAAGTGTGACGGAAAGACAGAGGAAGAAATGGAAAAAAAAAGACGTATATAAAGAAAACAGGGAGAAACACATTGAAATAAAAATCACATGCAAATATATACAGCTGTGTAAAGGGACTACATGTGTGCTCTTGGTAAGCAGGTAGACAGCACATTTATCTTTTTGGGTCATGTCAGTGGGTTCAAACACTATGTGCATTCAGGGTTCAGGACTGGATTAGTGAAGTTATATGGTCAACCTGTTGCTAACGCTGATTTGTCTCTTATTAATGTCCATATCTTAATTTACAGACACAGTAGCGAAACAAAAACAGCAGGATCGTGTAGAGCGGGTTAATACGAACATTTTAAGACCAAAACGACGAGGCTGACAGCAGCAGTTACAGAGAGAGGGGACACGGTTTTTTAACACAAAGTGAATTGGAGCCGAGAGAGTCGGAAGCGCAGCCCATGCTTCACTTCTTACTTTGAATACGACGGTTAGCAGGTTGGCCATGTCCATTCATATATAGAGTGAATGGCTGCAAAGCGTTTAAAATGAACTAGCTCTATTTTCCACATACAAGCCCCTATCGAGTAAAAATACGTTATCATTCAGAAAACACAGGTGGGCCGCTGCACTCATTTCCCACTCTGCTCCCTCCTCTTGACCTATTTTTATGTGGTTAGAATTAAAACCCTTGTTGCACAGTGAATGAAAGCTCCACTGCTCTGAACATGTCTTACAAACTGGTGGATTGACTTCATTAAAACTGGATTTCCCCATTCATTCTGGTACGCACTCGCAGACAGCTGGAGACGAGTTAATCTTTTGCGGGGAAGCTTATTTCACACTGCTCTTAATCTAGAAAAGGATTTTTTTAATTGTATTTCCAGTGCAATTTTCTTCTTTGGGACTAAAATAATATAATGAAATAAAAGTAATAATAGTCAGAAGTGTAGTGTTCGATACTGAGGAATAGTCTCGATACTCAATACTGATTCCGATACCACGATGATATCTGTGATCCCTCCGTCGTCCAGGTAAAGTAACTGACGCAGTGGCAGAGTGGTTAGCATTTCTGCCTCACAGCGAGCAGGTACCAGGTTCAATCCCCTGAGACTTTCTGTGTAGAGTTTGCTTGTTCTCCCTGTGTCTTGGTATCCTTTAGATGGCTCTAGTTTCAATCTAGAACACATTTGACTTATCTAGTATGTCCCACAATATGGCATTAAAGGTTTCTATCTTCATGGAGGCAAACAAGCGACGCCACTAAGCCAAGTTACAGGTCAGCTCTGTGGGGAGACGAGCCTGCCCAATGAGAATGCATGTTTTTCAAGGCATTTTATAGCAAATAGAACTGGGCAAGATAGATGCGTTTAACCCTATAGCGTCGGATGCTATCGCCGCTGATGTGGACTTTCCATCACCGTAACTCCGCAACCAACTGTGCTTCATGTAAATTCAAAAAAAGAAAAAATAAGGATGGATATGTAAAATAGAGGTAGTTGAGTGAAAAAAGGCAAAAGCACATGCTGATACTTCCTTTAACATGATTTTTATAGCAAAAAAAAAAGAAAAAGTCTAGGCGAGCTGTAAATGTCTATAATGTGCTCGGTCCTTAAAGGGTTAATGCCATATTGTGAACTATTACAAGCAAAGCAAAAACGTATCCATGGAGACAAGCAGGCTTTGTGTCCGTTACCAGAAAAGTTACATAAAGCACCTTTATCTTAGCTTCACTGTGACAGTAGTTTAATTGAAAGATGGGTCAAATGCTTGGACACATTTCTTTACTGGGTCAAAATGTAACTTTTATAATAAACTCAATCCATGCAAGATTAACAACTGCAGATTAACTACAAGTTTATATTCTTAAGTAAAGCGGTTTCAGGTTGGCACTTGGCTGGTCCTTGCCCGTGTTAGCCCTACCTTTACATCTAATTTATATGTGTTTAATTAAGTTAGCACCAGGCGGGTTGGTGGTATATGTCAGTGTGGTCACAGTGCAGCCAGGACTCTGCGGTGAATACAACCAGGACAAAAGACCAAAGGCCCCTCGTCCCGCCCACGCCTCCTCGCCTCCTCAGAGCACCTAATACCCGTGGGAGCCCTTACACGCACACACACACCGGCCCTGCTGCATTGTGGGTCAACTCAACCGTGTGCAGAGAAAGTAAAGACGTTAGCCGGGACTTAAAGGGGGAAATTTGAGCATAGAAGCAAGTTAATACAAGAGTAAAAGGGGAAAAATAAGGACGGTTGGAGAGGTAATTGTAAATGAAAGACCTCGACAAAGGCATTGACCCTGACAAGCAATGAGGGACAAACACCGAGACAGTAAGGAGCCTAGACCTGGAGCTAAATACATAAATAAATACATAAATGAATAATAGGATGAAAATCTATCAGCATTTTGTAGTAGTGCTTTTTATACCAAGTACCACCTGTAAAAATATATTTGGACTTTCGAGCACTGCCAGATCTAAACCAGGTGGTCTGTAACAAGATTATTCCAAGTCTAACATGGGCTAAAGCGGGTCTAAGTAGGACTGCAGTTGTCTAAAGATATTCTTGGTAGACTAAAGACATGCCCTGTGCACCGATTAATCAGCTAAAGGGGCTGCAATGTGATGCTGGCAAAATCAATCCAAATTATAAGGATGTCGCACAAAAACAATAAGCAGAGACATGCTAAATCACATCTTCATAAGTGAATGAAGGGTGTGTTCACTCTTGGTGTTTGGTCCTGGTCCAGTTTGGCCCTGTTCTAGTCCTGGTTTAGTCGGTTAATTCACTAAAAGACCTAAGTGTGCACGCATTTGACTCAAAATTAAGATACCCAACCTGAAGATTAATGCGCACACCACCGGAGACGCCTTTCGTACCCATCCCACAGTTTGAGAAGCTCTGTCTGTTGCAGTGTGAGACAGTGTGAGGTGAGTGAGACAGAGTGAGACAGAGTGAGACAGAGTGAGACAGAGTGAGATAGTGTGAGACAGAGTGAGACAGAGTGAGACAGAGTGAGACAGTGTGAGACGGTGTGAGACAGTGTGAGGTGGTGTGAGACAGAGTGAGATAGAGTGAGACAGTGTGAGGCAGTGTGAGACAGAGTGAGACAGAGTGAGACAGTGTGAGACAGAGTGAGACAGTGTGAGACAGAGTGAGACAGAGACAGTGTGAGACAGAGTGAGACAGTGTGAGGTGGTGTGAGACAGAGTGAGACAGTGTGAGAGTGTGAGACAGTGTGAGACAGAGTGAGGTGGTGTGAGACAGTGTGAGACAGTGTGAGACAGAGTGAGACAGAGACGGTGTGAGACAGTGTGAGACAGAGTGAGACTGTGTGAGGTGGTGTGAGACAGTGTGAGACAGTGTGAGACAGTGAGACAGAGTGAGACAGTGTGAGACAGAGTGAGGTGGTGTCTGGTGAGGACAGCTGAGCTCAGTTGTCCTCTGCTCTGGCTCTGTGTGTGGACATGTCGCTCCTGGAGCTCTGTGGAGGAGCAGCTGTTGTGCTTCCTGCAGTAAGTCTCCACGGCGACTGCAGCTGCCAGCTCACTCAGGCCCACACTGTGTAACATTTGTTATATAACAACAAGCATTCAATGGACTTATTTACTCTCCCTCATGTTGGCAATAACCTCATGCATATTTTGGAAAACTAATTTTAGTGTAGTTTGTCCACGATAAAAATACTTGTGATCACAGTGATAATAAATCTGTTCACAGCTTGTTCATGGATCTAGCTTCATGATGTTAAAATCTAAAGTGGGACAACCTCAGTCACTGTTCTGAGAAATCACTTTGGTTAAATCCATCTGAAAGAAAAGCAGACATCTTTCCTTTACGCAAATGTACAAAGCTCTTTACTCCGCAAGCTTTTCACAAACAATATAGTCCATATTTCCACTTAAATAGGCCCAAGTACATCCTTCTGCGTCGCCATGTTTGTTTTGGTTTGTTTGAGTGTGTCACCTTGTAAACATGAGCACTATCATACCATTAAGAGAATGTCAAGATGGATTCTTGGGAGTTTGTGAACTCACAAATATCACTAGAATTGCTGGGCCAGGTTACGGCAGCAGTGGTTAGTCTGGTGCATGCTGTCCTTAGGCAGGACTCACACCTTAGTGTTAATCTGTGAGAGTGTTGTGGTGGTCGGAGGGGCAGATGCTGCAGATTGGCAGCCTTGCTTCTGTTAGTCTACCCCAGAGCAGCTGTGGCTCTAGCAGTATCTTACCATTTATGAGTATGGACTGAATGAATATTGCATGAAAGTGTCTGGAGAAGCGCTATATAAGACTAATGCATATTATCTGTTTTCTGGGTAAATTTATCCTGAGTGTGCTCAATAATTTCAATACAACCACAAGACTGAACTTGATATATTCCATCTAACATTCTTTCACCATTCCTAAACAGTATGAATTCACACTATGTACCATCTCCTCATTCATAGCCAGTTGGAGCAGTAGCCTGAATGCTTGTATTGTGCAAAAGTTCACACCTCCAGCTCAGCCATGTGTCGTGTAGGCCTACAGCACCAGTGCAGTCCTATAGCTGTCCACCATATTTTTACAGACTGCACAGGCAGCGTGACATTCAGGGGGGACGAGACGTGACAATAGTCATATAAACAGCGTCTGTGTGAACGGAGCAGACAGGTGCACCGGGACACCTTCACTGGGACGCTATGACAACAGCAGTGAGTCACAGAGGAGACTGGAAAAGCCAAACCACACCATGACTACACAAGTAAGACAGAGCACAGAAGGGTCGAAAGTATCAAGACTAGTGCACGCCCATGGACCACGATGGAACCTACCTGGACGACTGAGGGATTTCACAGATATAAGGCCACATGGGAATATAAAAGAAAGTACTACCATTTAATGTTGAAAATTATATTCTATTATCATCATGGTATTGGAATCGGTATCAAGTATATTCTTAGTCTATTCTTTAGTATCAAAATTAAGTTTGAAATTTTAGTATCAAGGCAACACCACGTCAAACATACAGGTGACTTTTTGCCAACTTTTTTTTTTTTCTTCATCAAACTTAGACAAAAAGACTGAAATCCTCTGACCAGGCTGCCAATTTGAACTATTCTTGCAGACACATTTCCATAGCCAAACAGCCTCATGCATACATTGCTACTTTTCTTTTCAAGTGAACAGCCTTGGGGTCTGCAGCGTGTCTTGAAAACTTCTTGTTAGAGCCGCATTCTGAAGCCGCAGTGGTCTTTGTACTGTCCGCCCTATTCATCCAGCTTTGGCACGGGTTGGTTCTCCCTTCTAGTCTGGCTAATTCAGGAACAAAAGGCTCCACTGCTCTGGTCTCTCAGTCGGTTCTTGCCAGCTCAAAGCCCCTCAGCCCCGCGGTCCCGCTCAGAGCCATGTGCAGTCTCATTATGGAGCGTGAAGGCGACATGGGTCTTAGACACTGTTACAAGCGCAAGCCTGTTAGGCTGTGCTGCATTCAAAGGCGGGCCGAAAACACAGCGCTGGTACAAAAGTGAGACTTTTTGAATCAAATGTCTTATTGGGTTTTATGAGCTATCGCAGATAAAATTTACATGAGGAGGACAGGCTTGTAAGTGCCTCGGTGAGTAGGGCTGGGCAGTCTGGAAAGAAAAATCCATCGTCATTTTTACCGTGGCTTTAAATTGGATTTTTTTCAGAAGTCTTTTTCACAGACCACAGATCACTGCCATTAGCAGAAAATATGTTTCTTCCCCCAAAGTCTGAACACTGCTCCCAACCACAACATAATACTGACAGAGGACTGGTACAACAGATGTCAAATTCTGAACCATGATATATTGCTCCAGAGAAATATTGCAATAAATGATAATATTGAAACAACTTTGTTCAATTGACTCAATAACAATAATGCAAGATAATCCCAGTAAGCGTTTTTTTTTTTTAAATAGACCTTATCTTTAAAAGCCATGAGCTACAACCTTAGACAGAATACAGTGGTCCCTCGTTTATCCGGGAGTTATGTTCTAAAAACAACCCGAAATAGGTGAAATCTGTGAAGTATCAGCTTTATTTTTTATAATTATTATATATGTTTTGCGGCTCTCACCACACACTTTATACACTTTTCTCACACAGGTATTAACATTTTCTCACATTTCTCTCTTGTTTAAACTCTCTCAAAGTTCAAACCGTCATAGGAGTCTTTGTCGGTGCAGAACATTTCATCGACATTGTGAGTTTTGTCGGGGAGAAAAACTTGCAAACATACAGCACTTCAGAGTCACACTGCGATCGGACATGTATGTAAGTTTGTTTGAACACATTCTGTACTGTACAGGAGACACGGCACAGAGGAGACTGATGGACAGTGGTCTACAGTCCCTCAGCCAATCAGGACGCAGGACACAATGCACATTCATCCACTGTAAAAAAGCATGGAAAATTGTACCAAAAAAAATCCACAAAACAGCGTGGGTACAAAAGGTGAACCGCGATATAGCGAGGGACCATTGTATATAAATGGACATAGCTAACCTGCTAGCCGCCACGTTCCAAATAGGAAATGATCATGAGCATGGTTCCTTCTCCATCGATTCTGGCTCCAGTTCACTTTACATTGAAAAACTGTGGCCTCTCTCTCTGTAAGAGCAGTGAGACTCGTCATTTTGGTTTTAAAATATTATATTAACCCACTCTACATGATCCTGTTTTTTTTTATTTTGCTATTTTTTCCGTGATTCAAGATATGATCTGTTAACACGGAACATGTGACAATCAACCATACCCATGTGCAATACTGAAGCCACTTTATGAAGATGTATATTTATATGTGTATATGTGTATATTAGAGTTTATTTTGAGTCTATTTCTTTAATTATTGTAGCTATTTATCTATTATCTTGTTATATTATTTTTATCTTGCATGTACATTTTTCCTGCTATTCTCTATGTGTGCGGTGCAATGCTGGAATTTCCCCATTGTGGGACTAATAAAGGCTTATCTTATCTTATCTTATCTTATCTTATGAACATTAATAACACACAAATCAGGTGCCTCTTTGAGTAATTGTATAAATGCAATATGGGCAAATGTAATACCATACAGTGGAATATTACAGGTAAAGCAGTAACTACTCTATGGAGACTGAGTTAGCTTATAGCCTGAGACAGGCTGAGTAGACTATATGCTGAAAATCACAAGGTTTATATGTTTCCCTTAGTAGTACAGACCTACTATTGTTGACCGGACGCAAATATGACCTGGAATATTTCACAGTGTTATGCCAGTGTAGCAGCCGACGTGCAGTGTTAGACCGCTGTGGCTGCTGATGTAGGATTTTTACAATGTTTCAAAAAAAAAAAAAAAAAATACAGAAAAACACAGCCCTCTTATACTTGTATATATATATATATTCAGGAAAGGCTCATTTCTGTCCTGCGAATGTGACTTTTTTAGTATTGATTTCTGCTCAAGTAAGTATCTCTTTTCAGTACCGGTTTTAGTTTCGATTAGTATCTGATTTTTGATACTTTGGACAACCCTAACAGCATAGGCGTAAGGTAACGAAGTAGTAAAAAAGTACTGTACCTAAGTCGAATCTTTAGGTATGTGGTCTTTGCATAACTACATTTTACATTGGATACTTTTACTTCACTACATTTGAGAGCAGTGTCTGTACTTCACTCCACTACATTTTGAACTTCGACTGAAAAGTAAAAAGTACTTTTCATATGATTTGAGGTGCTATTTTGACCATGTTTTGAGTTTTCAAGTTCAAGCTTCGGCTTTGAGCAAACAAAAATAGATACAAAATTCATTTAAAAAATTAAAACATTGATCCGTGACCACAATCTGTATAATTTTAAATCAAAATCACTACATTTAACACTTTAACAAATTAACAACACTTATGTGAAATACTTCTACGTTTTTAAATAGATACTTAAATACTTTTACTTTCATTTTTTCACGTGATACTTTTACTGTACTGTTCTCTATCTGTACTTATACTTAAGTAACAAAATCACCACTGCCCAAAAGCCGATATATACAGTGATTTATACAACCAACTATTACTACTACTACTTTTGTGAGTTAAAAACAGAAATTTACAACAGCAGGTGGAGTAAATGTGATCGGATAAACTTTTTGGCCAACTTCGATGAATATTTTGTCAATTAATGGTACGAGATTTGCACACAAATACTGGCATGCTCTTTTGGCGCTATTTTCCTTTCTTTGGTTTAATAGAACATTGAAATTAGGATGCAGGGCCACTCTGTGCAAAGAACACAAGTGAGACTGAAAAAGACGCAGCCATGCAAATTAGCTACACGTTGCTGCCAGAGCGAGACTGAACAGATGAGGGAAGGTGAGTGACAGCGTGGCTTAGGTCTTGTTTACTTTCAAACCACTGACTTAAACCGCATTCACACTAGCACACACCACATCAAAAAACTGACTAAACCAGGAATAAACCATAGACTGTAGATATAAATGGACCTAGCTAACCTGCAAATAGGAAGTGATCATGATACAGTGTAATGCTACTGTGTGTTTATGTATGTGCCCTACATATGTTGACTATTGTGAAAAATAAAATTGAATTGAATTGAATTGAAATGGCCACACTTCCAGCTCCATCGACTGGCTCCAATTCACTTTACATTGAAAAACTGTCGTCTCTCTCTGTAACTGCTGCTGTCAAGTTCATCATTTTGGTCTTAAATTGTTCGTATTAACCCGCTCTACATGATCCTGGTATTTTTATTTTGCAATTTTGTCTGTGGGTCAAGATATGAACATTAATAACAGACAAATCAGGCGCCTTCTTTCCCCAAGGTTCCTCTCGCTAGTGTTAGCAAAAGGTTTGATTGACGGTATTGCTAAGCGCCTGCTCCGTGCCAAATCAGCGGTGCGGGCGGGAAGGGGCGTTACCTTCAGCAGCCTCGCTCCAGATTGGCTCTTTGGTTGCTATGATACTCGCAGTCGGGATTTCTAATATGGAACTCGGCTCCAAATTAGCCCCGTAACTGCTCCAGCCTCGACGAGCTTCATTTGACTGGGGCCGAACGCTGTGGGTGACGTCACAGACATTTAGTTCACTTCTTTATACAGCCTATGGACTAAACCAGCATGAGAACAGGGCCGAACCAAGTCAACCTTAGGATTAAAGGGGCTCAAACCAGGACCAAATGAGGTGTCCACTAACCTTAAGGAAAGCAAATAGCATACAAACAAGACAAGACAAGTAGGTTTCAGTCCCTCCACCAGAAAGGTCACATAGTGCCCCCCATAGTCCCACTGTAAGAATTAGTTTGCCACTATGCTGCTGAGTCTACTTCTGGTATTTGTTCACTTCAGAATCGTGTTGACACAATACTAAAATTTCAAACTCTATTTCAGAAACTCCAATACCACAGTGATGAAAAAAAATCTTTCTTTAGACAATAGAATGTGATTTTCAACATTAAATCATAGTACTTTCTTTTATATTGTGCCATGTGGCCTTATATCTGTGTAATCCCTCAGTCGTCCAGGTAGGTTTATACTAGTACATGGGTGTATACTCGTCTTTGTGTCTTATACTTGTTCTGATGCAGCTCAAGATCAGTCTAAATCTATTCAGGAAAGGTTCAGTTCTGTCCTGTTAATGTGACTTTTTTAGCATAGATACCTGCTCAAATGAGAATCTAGTTTCAGTACTAGTTTTAGTATTGCTTAGTATCTGATTTTCGATACTTTTGACAGAAACAAGCACAGAAAGCTTAAAACATACAGTGTGTTTAAAAGGGAAACTATACATCCATGTATTCAGTAGACACAGTTATACAAGGCAAAAGAGACTAGCTCCAAAGACGACTGATGGGGCTGAATGAATTGTGAAAAAACCCTTAATTGTGATTATCATGACGAGCTTCGGGATTTGCTATTAGATTTGTGAATTATATATTGAGAGAAGAATTTGGTTCACGTCCAGTAGCGTTAACAGACTGAAATCTGACCTGCTAAACTAATACAGGAATCCCATGCATTTCAGAACTGCCTAGAGTCTAAACTACAGTTTTACTAAAAATAAAGGATATTCTGTTTTGCTTTGTAACATTTTTTTGTGGAAAAGAACAGAAAAAGTGTTGTTTTTATCATAAACTGTGGTGGGGCAAAACAAAAATCGGAAATCGGTTAATTGAAGTATCGAAGTATATTGCCTTAGGTAAATTTGGGAAATCCTTGAAAAATGTTAAGCAATCCCGTGGACAACACAGCGAAAGCATTCCTTTTTTACCTGGGAACAAATAAAAAACCTGGTGTTTTAAGGGCCCGTATATACCTCGGAGGAGAAAATTTTACAAATGCTCCCTCCTGTGTCAAACTGCCACCACTGCACAGTTGACTTTACGTCACACAGCTTTTTTTCCAAATCGACTAATTCAGTGGGTTTTTTTTGGAACAAAGGAGGGGGGAAACGTTGGAGAGGAGCATTAACTTTTTTTCCCCCCTGATGTTTTAATACCCAGCGGAACAGGGAGAGGCCCGACGAAAAAACCAAGGGACGAAATGGTAACAAACAGCACCTTAGAGGAGGAAACGTTTTTTTTTTTTTTTTTTTTTTTAAACAGGAGCCCAGAGAGAGAACCTGTAAAATTGGTGGGTGTTTTCCCCAAACGGAAATAGAAATTAAAATGTATTTTTTTGTTTTTATTTTTGAGGAATTATTTTTTTACCTGTCGAATGGGGAGCTCGTTCCCCCCCCCCCAATCGAACATCAAAGACCAACTAACAACAATTACTGAAACCCTAGTATCCAAGTTTCCACAATTCACAGGACCAAAAAATGAACCTTTCCTGAAAAATAACTTTTTTAGAAAGTATTCCTTGTGAGCTTGAAGGTAATAAGAAAACACATTAGACTTAAAGTTATAGACCCCATGGACCCCACTCTGAAAAAAACCTAACTGGCAAAACACTGAGGGATCCACCCCAGAATATTCAGGGCCCACATTGGGAAAATAATAAAAAGAAAAAGAACCTACCATTTTAAAAATTTGTTGAAAATCACATTTTTCCTTTATCTAAATTTGTGCCCCCCTAAATAAGAGTGTTTTTTTTGTTTTTTGTTTGTTGGTTTTTTAAAATTAAAATTTAGTTAAAAATCATTAAATGCTTAATCATAAAACCCATTATTTTTTGAGGGTTGTTTAACTTGAGTTTTTTGGTTTTAAATCATGGAAAAAAACAAAACACTTTGTAGAAAAAATTTTTTAATTTAAAGGCAAATTCCAGTTTTACATTTTTTTCTTGACACTTGCCCACAGTTGATTTTTTTGAAAATCCGTTTTTTTTGGGCAAAGACAAAAAACACAAATTGTGGCGTTCCAAAAAATAAAGCTCTACATGCTACGTATTTGCCCCCTGGGGTTTCCCAACTGTTAGACCAAGTTATTTTTTGCAGGTTCTAAAGCCCACGCACTAGAAATGGACTTGTGAGGCTTGCCCACTCGGATTTACCTCCCCCCCCCCCTGGGGAAAAAAGTTCCCACTACATTCCTTTTCCACCATTTTTTTTTTTTGGGGCAAAAAAAAAGTTTTTTTGAAAAACAGACAGGAGTCCCCCCTGTTTTTTAACATTTGAAATTTCAATTATCCCCACAATTTTGTTTGGGGGGACCAAAGGCCCGGAAATGGCTCCACTCCCTGACCCACTCTCGATAAGGCGTATTTGGAACATTTTTTTTAGGCCCCCGCCCTAAAAGATTCCCTGTTCCCCAGCAAACTTTTTGGGATTCAAAAAAATCACAACAACATTTAAATTGTCAAATTAATTTTTTTTTTTTTTTTTATTTTGTTTTTTTTAAATGCCTATTTTGCAAAGCTTGGCGTAACACCATTTTTTTTTCCCCAACAAAATTCCTTTTAATGCCAAATTGTGTTTGCCTAATGGTTTTTTGGTCCCGATTTTTAATGGGAACTGCTAAACTTTGATCTGGTTAAGGAAAGCCCACATAGACATGTGGTAGTTACCTCCCTGTTTTCCCTTTTTTAAATTCCCATCTGCCCCCGGATGTTTTCCCCCTTCAAACAAAGGTGGGGAAATGCGGAAAAAAAGGTGAACATTTCAACCTGAAAATCACTTCAAGTTGAACACCAAAATCAACAAACCACCCTCACAAACCAAAATGTGGGGAACCTCCTCTTGCAATTCCCCCAATCAGTTGTCACCATGGTTTTTTTTGTGTTGGTGTTTTTTTTTCAATGGCTGGGCCCCCCCCCCTTTTCCCTCTGGTTTGGAACTCCATACCCAGTAACTAAGCCAAAACACAGATGCCAGGAACAGAACGGAGTTATTTCTTTTTGTTTTGGGTTTTTGGGTAACCTCACAAATATTTCACCGAGGAAGACCTCCCCCCCCCCTTAACCAGTGCAAGGTAAGTGGGCTAATTTTATTCATACAATATTTTTTTCAAAACAAGTTTTGTAAAAAGTTTCCCTAAACTAAAGTTTTGGGGCCCCCACCTGTCCCCAATGAACTACCTTAAAGTAACAAACTTTTTGATTTTTTTTCAAGTGGGCTAAAAAGGAATAAACTTGGTAAACTTCGTTTACACCATACCCAATTAACTGATACTGATAACCACCCATGGGAATAAATAAAAAAACAAAACAAAACCTTAAATAGAAATGGAATTTTTTTTTTTTTTTTTAACATTTAAATTTTCATAGTAAACTTTTTTCCTTTTTTATGGTTGGTCTTTATATCTGTATAATCCCCTCCATTCCCCCCCCCACGTTCCAGTAGGTTTCCCCATAGGTGGGGTCCCAACATTGGGTGGTGTAAAAACTCATCCTATTGTGTCCCCCCCCCCCCCTTCTACCTTGTTCCCTTGCAATTAACAAGCTCAAGAATCATTTTCTAAATTCCTTTAGTTCAGGAAAGGTTTTTTTTTTTTTTTTTTTTTTTTCCACTAACTAAAAATACACACAACCAAATATATTTTTTGAACCTGGGGAATCCATAGGCGTGTAACAGAACCACTTTAAGGAAACCCAGGTAAAATTTGGGGTCCCCCCCACGAGTTTCAAGTAAGTGACCTGCGGGGCCTAATTTTAAACTGGCTTGTTCCCTGTTTTAAAAAACACCTAGTCCTCCATAAAAAAGGGGAAAAAAAAATAACCCACCCAAACCAAAGGTCTTTTTCCTATAGTCCCCTGTGGGGACTTTTAACCCTCAATACTTTTTACCTTCGAAAATGATTCCCCTTGCCAACCACTGGTAAAATATAAAAATTTAATGTTTGCAAAATCACATTCCTTACCTGTCCCCCTAAAGAGAAGAAGGTTTTTTTAATTAAGCAATTGGTAGTATCCCAAAAGGTCTATATTCTTTCTAGTTCAAATCCGTATCCAACAATTTTTGTTGAGTATCCTGACCCAATACCTAACTACCCACAACCCACAAGTGAATTCCGCAACCAATATGCCAACAGAAGCAAAAAGGTTTTTTTTTTGATTACGTCGCGTTTTAACAAAAGGGCTTTTGCTTCCTGAAAATGCCCCCTTGGCAGCAGTGAAAGGTTGGTGGGAAGCAGAAAGCAGCGAAGCCCTGTTCCCCCTTTCTATGGGCGAAGTGATTTAAGCCTTTGCCAGAAAAATTGGCAAACCGAAATTCCCAAGTTTTTGGGGAACCTGTGGAGTACTGGGGTTTTCCCCCCCTTTTTATAATCACTCCATCTCACAGCCCTTTTTGGTTTCACACATGGGACCGTTTTTTCTGAAAGAAAACCATATTAGTACCAACTTCGGCACCAATTGCACTTGTCCTTTTTATCTGGTAAAAAAAAAAAAGAAGGGAAAAAATAGAAATAAAAATCAAAGTTAAAAAACAGATCCCAAATGTAAAAAGGAATTGGTAAAAAATTAATTTTTATGGTGAGAAAGATATGAAGTTTTGGGGTCCCCATGGAAACTATTAACATGGTAAAATTTCAATAACATAACAACCGATTTCACCCCCAAAAATTAACCCAAAACAAAATTATTGGCCTTTCACCCCCGCCCATAGAAAACCCCCCCCCTTGTTAAAAAAGAAAGAAATGTGGAATTTAAGCCCAAACTTGTGGACAGCACCCACAAGCCGTGTCGGCTTCCAGTCCAAAATGAAAAAGCTCATTGTGAGGCGAAAGTAACTGTTGTTTTAATGGAAAGGAGAAGTTTTATTTTTTTTTGGGAGCACAACGAGGCCAATTTCCGGGGAGCGAAGGCTTTTTTTTTTTTTTTGTAAAGGCCAAACCGCCCCGTTTTTTTTTTTTTAAAACCACACGCAAAAAAAACAAGCCAAACCGGTTTTTTTTTTTGTTTTTTTTTTTAGCAAAAGGAGGCTTTGGGGGCTTAGCGAACCGCCTGTCCAAAAGCCGGACAAAATTCGCGGCCATGAAGCACTTTTTTCCCTTGTTTGGAGCAAATGGGCGGCTAATGCCCGTTTTTTGTCCCCCCCCATTTTTATTTATACCAGTCCCTGATTTTGTTTTTTTTTTTTTTCCCCCCGCCCAAGTAGCACAGAATTTTGGCTTCCGAATTGTCCCTCAATTAACATTGTGTGATTTTATTTTTTTTTTTTCTCATACGTCCAATGGTTTTTGACTTTTTTTTTTTCCCTTTTTTTTTTCTTTTGGGATTTTAAAAAAACTTGTTTTTTTTTTCAATATGGTTCCCCCCCAGATTTTTCCACTTTTTTTTTAAAAATTTATAATTTTTCCTTACAAAAAAAAAAAAGAAAAAAAAAAAATGAAACAAATAATAGAAATGGAAAACTTTGTTTTTTATATGAAAAACAAATTTTTTGAAAAAAATCTACTTAGTGTTTTTCCTCCCACCCCCGTTTGGTTTGTTTCCCCCGTGAGTTAAAAACATTTTGCCCCCCAACTGAATCCAGCTTCAATGACGGTTTACCCCCCCTGATTTACCGATTAATTGGATTACTTTTTTGGGGGCCTTTTTTGGGGATCTGTCCCAATATTCCCGATATTAACAACAACTTTTGTATGTCCCCCCCAGGGATTGGGTCCAAAATTTTTAAACAGCGGGGCCCCCCAAAAACAAAAACAAATTTTAAAAAAAAAACTGTGGGGGAACTAAGTCCCCCGTGGACTAACCTTAAATAGTTATTGAAAAATTTCAAAACAAAAATCCGCATGTTTTTTTTTTTTTTTTTTTCAAGAAAAGAGGTTGGATTAAAATTTTTGTTTGAGTGAGGGCGCACAGGTAAAACCAGGATGCAGTGAGTGGTTTCCCCCCCCCCCAACATACAGTGGGATTGAGGGCCAGCGCCCAACAAGTTTTGCAAAGCAATTCCCCCCCCTGGGGAAAAATTCGTAAAAGTTAAATTAGAGTTTTTTTTTGCCACGTGGCCCTAATACCTTTTTGGCCGCCGTGCGGTTTTTTGGCAGGCCAAAAAGCCTTCTAATACAATTAATTTTTTTTTTTTGAAAATATGAAAAAATTCCTTTTTTTTCCCACCATGCCCCCCAAAATATTAATGTTTTAATATTTGAAGGTCCAAATTTTAGCCCATTGGGGCCCCCCCCTTAAAGTCCTGGAACATGTCCCCCCCCAACTGGTAGGGGACTTGAAAAAAAAAAAGGCAATCTTATTTTTTTCCCAAATCCAAAAAAAAAACAAACAAGTTTTAGCCGTAACTACAAAATTTGTATCCCAATTCCTTGTTATTTTTTATATCCAGCAATTTTTGTTTAACTGATGAAACCAGCCTTTTTTTAAAAAACGAGTAAAAAAGTTTTCAACATTTATGACACTGGTTTTCTAGGGCCCCCAATATTTTGCCTTATCAACATCCAAACTTTTTTTTAAAGGCCCAACCCAGCATATCAAACCATAACCCCACATTCCCAGCCCTAAAATCCTTAATCGACGCCCGTATTCCAATTTTCCAGTATCCAGTGGCATCCCTAAGTAAAATGAGTTGCCCTTTTTTTTTAGTAAAAGTCCAAAAATGCCTTAAATTTCCCTTATTCCAGTAAAATCAGTACTCAGAACAGTGGAAATATTTGAAAAAAAACAAAAAGTTAGAATTTATTTTGGATTAGAAAACCCGGCCACATGTAGAATTAGCCAACAAGGTCCCCCCCCCCAAAATAACTAAATCCATAATACCACAATTACAAACCTAAATATTGTAAGGGCCAACCCATTAACCGTCCTCATGGGGTTGTCCCAATTGTTAACACCATGTGACCATGGCAATAATCCCTTTAACAACCTCAAAAACTCATAACAATTTTGTTAATTTTTTTCCCCCTCTTTCTCAAGTAACTTTGGGTCTCCCTTTCCCCCAGAGGGTGGGTTGTCCCCCCCCCCCCCCTTTGGGACTGTGAAACCAGGGACAACCGTAAATTAAACCCATTTTTGGGCTTTTTAAAAGGTCCAAGCGTTGGAAATTTTTTTTTCACCCAGCCAAAAACAACCACGGGCTTAAACCACTCCCCCCCCTTGCCCCCGCCCACGTTTTTTTGAACCTGGAAGGGGGGAAACAAGTTTCGGGAAAAACAGAACGGGTCCCAGGTTGTCCCCCCCACCCATAGCCCCCCGCGGGGGACAGACCCACAATTTTTTTTTTTGAAAGGGAACACAGGTTTGGTTATACGATTTGGACCCAGAGAGATGAGGGGAAAGTGGCCCAAAAGAAAAAGTGCAATTACCCCCCCCCCAGTTATAAACTCCACAAAAAGAAAAACATTTTTTTTACGCAAATAAAAATTTAGACCGAATTACTGTGTTTTTTTTGTTTTCCAGAAGGAAAGCTGACCGAACAGGGGAAAAAGATTAGTTTTATATCCAATTCAGGGCTTTTAAAGCCAGTTATAGAGGCCACCCCTTAATCCCCCCCTGCAAACCCAGGGCCCCATTTTTTTAAATGGGGGAAGATCCCAGAGCCTGGGGGGGAAGTTATCCAAAAAAATACCCATAAAGGCAAGCCCAACAAGGAGCCCAAATCAAGGAGCAATCGGTGTTAAAAATAAAATGTGGAAATTACAACAAAACGCAGATCATGTTGGAGCAGGCTAAAATACGAAAAAACATTTTTTAAAAATTCCATAAACGATAAAATTCCCTGAACCCAGCAAGCAGTTTTTTCAGAGAGAGCCCGGGCGACGTTTTTTTTTTTCAATAGAAAAGTGGTCCACTGGGAAACAGAAGCCCTTGAAGGAACGAAACTTTCACGGCCACGTTCCCGCTTCCTGTTTTGGACTGCAGCGCTAGTAGGTTAGCTTATGACCATTTTTTCCAGTCCCTTGTGGGGTTTTGAAAAAAAAGGAAACTGAAGGGACAGGGTTTTTCAAAACTGAAAAACATGCCCCCCCCCTCCCTCTCCAATGGCTCACAAGGTTTCCCCCTCAAGTTCCCCCCCCCCCTCCATTTCCAGTTCAGTCCCCCTAATCTCCCATTTTTGGAGTGTAACAAACTTTTCCAAAAGAGTCCCCAAAAGACATGGCCCCCTTTTCCCCTGTTACATCGTAAAAAAAAAAAACCTAACAAACAAAAGGTTTTTCCAGTTTTTCAACAACCCCGTGTGCCAGAAACAGTTTTTTTTTTTGAATGAAATCTAAGGTTCCAGACCTTTTTTTATACAAAGCCCCCACCTGTGGGCCAACGTGAATAGTAACCAATAATGAAAGACCCCCCTTTATCGTGCGTTTTGTTTTTACCAAGGGGGAAATGGTGTGGGAATAAAAAATCAACCTTGTATGAGGGCTTTTAAAAAACCAAGTTTTTTGTTTTGTTTTTTTTTTGTAAATAAAGCGTTCCCTCCTCTCATCAATTAGTTTTTACTACCAAACGTTTCCTGAATTTTAGTTTTTTTTTTTGGGGTTTTTTTCCCCAATGCATGTTGGAGTAATCCCTGTATGGCCCCCTGGAAAATTTTTTTTGAAGCTCCCCCCGAGTTTTGCCCCGCTAAAAACATAAATCCCCCCTGTTTTTTTTTCACCCTACCCCCCCTAGCCCCGCCCAGCCCCGCTCCTCCAACTTTCCAACCCAGAAACACAGCTTCATCAGTACAAACGCGTAAAATATAAACACAGGTGTTAAATGAAAAATGTGGACCCACCTGGATTGAGATACAGTTTTTTTTTTTTTGTGAACAAGTTCCCCCTTGTTTTTTTTTTTTTTTTTATGCCAATTTCCAAAATAAATTTGTGGGTTTGGTTTTTTTTTTTTTAATGATGAAAAAGATATAAAAAAAAAGAAGGTTGGAAATTTTGGATTTTCGATACAGAAGAATTGTTCACTTTAGCCATCGAATACTTTGGAATTTACCATACCAATGATTTGATATAAAAAAAGTAATAGAATTGTCCCATTTTTTTCCCAATATACAAAAAAATTATTAGGTAAAACTTTAATTTATCTGAGCAGTAGGTCCCCCCTATATTCCCCCCGGTTTTTCTGATAAATTCCCTTCAAAAATGAAAATACTGGTTTTTTCTGTTCCCCCCTGTTTTTTTAATTGTTGGGATTTTTTTTTTTAGCAATTATCCGATAACCTGGCCTTCAAAAAAATGAAAGTAAAAAAAAAAACAAAAAAAAAAAAAAAAAAAAAAAAACAAAAAAAAAAAAAAAAAAAAAAAAAAAAAAAACAAAAAAAAAAAAAAAAAAAAAAAAAAAAAAAAAAAAAAATCTCCTTTAAGTTTTTGTGGGTTTTTTTTTTTTGGGCAGTTTTTTTTAAATTTTGCAAGAAACGCTGGTTGAACCACTAAAGGAAGAAAGGCCATTTCCACACAGCCCTTGGTTTTAAATAGGTTTTTTTGGTCCTCGGGTGGCCCCTACTGTTTCCCTTCCTTCTTCCTTTTTCTAGAGTTTTGGTTGTTTTGTCCTTTGGGCCTTTGTTTTTTTTTTTGTTTTGTTCCGGGTTCCCCGCAGTTTTTTTGGGGAGTTTTTTTTTTTCAAAATGGAAAGCGTCTTTTGGGTTTTCCCCGGGCTTTCTTTTTTGGGTTTTTTCCCTTTTGGGTTCCCCCCCTCTGACCCCCTTTGTAAAGTTGTTTACAAATACAAATTTTTTAAAGCTAAAAGAAAAAATGCCAAAATTAAATTTAAACACATTTTTTTTTTTTTTTTTTTTTTCAGGGGAAGCCCCCCGGGGTGATTCCAGTGGGAGCCATGTTTTTTTAATTGTTTCTTTTTAAGGGGGAAACTTGTTTTTAAACAGCAACAAAAATCCAAGTTGTTGACGTTCCCCCCCTGCTACATCAAGTTTTTCCTTTTTTCTGGTCCCCCAGAAATCCGCAAATTACAAAACCAAAACCCAGAATTTTTTAAATAAGTCCCCCCCCCCCCCTTAAATTTTGAGTTAACAGAGCGTCCAGACAAAGCAGTTGGCCTTCCAGTTTAGCAATCACACACCCCCCCAGGGGGGAAATGTTTTTGAAAATGAACCCCCCAATCAACGGCAAAGCAATCCAACTATAGGTACCCCGGTTAATGTTTTTTTGCCCCGAGTCCCTTCGACTGTGGATGAGGTCAACCTCCCCCCAGATGGGGGTTTAAGAACGCAAAGTTCCTATTTTTTTTTTGTTAACTTTTTTGGGTCCCCCCCAAATTGAAAATTTAAAATTCCAAAAGAAGAAGAAACCTGAGTATTTTTTTCAAATTATTGAAACCTAAAGGGAACTTCCAATGGTATTTACCAACCATAAATTTAAAAACCCATTTTTTTTAAATTTCTTACAAATTTTTTTAAGCTAACCTCCAATCTTGTTTAATTCAATCAACATTGAACCCCCTGTATAAAAAATAATGTTTTTTGCGAAGTTGTCCCCCCACAAAATCTTTTCTGAAACAGCAAAATTAAAAAACAACAGACCCGAGGTGAATTCTGGTGATCCTACGTCTCAAATGAAGTGGAGTTTTTTTTTTGTCTCCCTGAAAAGCGGTCACTTTTTTTCCCCCCTCAAAACCTTGTGTGCCCCCCCCCCACAAAACTGAATGCTAAAATTTTTGAAATTGCCCAAATCCACAGGTAAAATCCCCACGAAATTTTCAGATTTAAAAATATTTTTCCCCCTGCCTTTTTTACGATTTAACAAGGTGATATACATTTTTTTATAACACAATTCTTTTTTGTTCCCTCGTTTTAAAAAAATTAAATAAAACCCAGCGAAATTAGCACAAAAAAAAAAACGACAAATTGGTCCACAGTTTTTGGGTTTATAATTCCCCCTCCCAACCCCACCCTGGTTGTTCCCCCCCCCCCCCCCCTGTCGCCCTTTTTTGTTCCTTTTTTTCCTTCCGGTTTTAATCCCCAAGACCCCTCCGAACACAGGCAGGTCCAGACCCTGGGGGCCCGTTTTTATGTTGGGGGTTTTTGTTCACCGTGACATTTCCTCTTTTTTCAAAGTCTCTTGAAAGGGAAATTAAGCCAAACAACAAATTCCTTGTAAATTATTCCGCTATATCACTGAAAGTTTTTTTCATTAAATAATCTAACTCAAAAGGGCCCCTTTTTCAAGCCCCTTTGTCCCCAATACAGATTAAGAGGGTGGTTCCAAAAGTAAACTCGAAAAATCCAGATAAAACCTACCGATAACTGAAAACCCTCATTTTGAAGCAAAGTAATCCGATACTAAAAAAGGAAAAAAGGTCCAACATTTCACAGGAATAGAAAAAAGCAATGTTGGAGTAATCCCCTGTTATTGGTCCAATGGATTTTTTTGAAAGCCTTGGAAGTGGGCTCTGGAAAAATATTTTCCCCCTTGTTTTTTTTTTTTTTCCCACCTCCCCCTATATCCCCGCCCCCCCCGCGCTCTCACACCTTTCAATCCAGACACAGATTCCCCAATCAGTACACACAAAAACACATTAAAATTGAAAATAACAACTGCTTGCTTAAAGTGGACATTTTCCCACCATGAAATGGAAGATTGCAGTTTTTTTTTTTTTTTTTGTTGGGGAAAAAAGTTTTTCCCCCCCCCCCCCCCCTTTACGAAAACCTGTTTTTTTCCTTAACAAGCCCCGCGTTGTTTTTTTTTTTATAGCCCAAATTCACAATATTTTTTAAAAAATATAATAATAAAAAGTGATTTGCCTAATTGTTTTTTATGTTAATTGTCTCAACAAATACTTCCGGTGGGGGGTTTTTGTCCCACGAATTGACTAAAACTTTCAACCTCATTTTTTTTTTTGATACAAAAGAAACTTCCACTTCGCACTCGATACTGTGATCCCACGAATACCCACCTATTGGGTGGGGAAGATAAAAAAAAAGGAATTAGAAATGTGTAAAAATTTTTTTTTCTTAGTTTACAAAAAATAAAAGTAAACTTTTCTTTTTCTCCTGAAGAAAATAAGGTCCCCCCCCCCCCCCCCCTTTAATAATTTGTTTCCTGAATAAAATCTTCAAAATTATACTGTTTTTTTGTGTTCCCTGTTTTTTTTAATGTGGGGTTTTTTAGCATTAACAATCCCCGATAAACCTTGGCTTTCCCCCAAATGAAGTAGCCTTTCGTGTTTTTTTTGTCAATATTAGTTTTTTTTTTAGCAATCACTTTTCGTTTTGTAATTTGTTGTGATACTCCAATGTCCGTCACGAATTACTTCCAATATTTTTTTTTCAAAAACCCCTCCCCGATTTTTCAATACAAAGGAACTTTCAGTACTCTATACTGAATTTAAACGCTACCAAACGATTGAAAAGATTAAAATGCCCTGATAGCTTTTTTTTTTAGAATGGATTTTCTTTTGAGCTTGTGAATCGGAAAACAAGTAATAAAGTACACATAGAACTAATAAAAAAAAAAAAAATAAGGACCCATGGAACCCCCTTATTTTGGGAACCCTAACTTTGGGCCCCGACTGGGAGGGATTTTTACACAGAAAAGAAACGGTACTATTTAACTTTTTTAAGAATTTGAAAAATCAAAACAAGGCCTTACATTTTTTTTTGTTTTGTTTTTTTTTTTTTTTTTTAACAGCTCTGTTTTTTTTTTTAATGTCCCCCCCCATCTTTTTTTTTTGTGAATTCAACATTTTTTTTTTTATTCCAGTCAATTTAATCTTCAAAACTTGCCCAGCCCTATACAGTTTGGTTTTACAAGGTTTTTGATATTTTAATACTTGTTTTTTTTTTTTGTGTGGTTTTTATATGCACAAACGATGGGCCATATAGAACCCCAACAACAAAAAAGAATTAGTTTATATAAAAAAAATAATAAATAAAATAGTAATAGTAAAAAAATTAAATAAACACCATTAAAGGACCGAAAATAAAATTCACAAAATACACCATATAAATTAAAATTTAATTAACAATATTGTAGCGAACCCATAAGGCCCTTGGGGTTCCGCCTTTGAAGGAGGAGTTCCCGGGTTCCCCCAGTCAAACCTGCCGTCCTGACCCCGCGCTGTTTTTGAATGAATGAATGACTCGTGCCTTATGGGGCGTTTTTTTTTTTTTTTTGTTTTTTTTTTTTGGTGGTTTTTTTTTTTTTAATAAAAAAAAAATGGGTGGGATGAAAACCAGGTTTTTTTACTCGTACAAAAGAAATTGGTAAATTTGCACAGGTAACAACAAAAAGGAAGAAAAACACTGTGGAAAATAACCGCCTGTAAATATAAGCCCCCGGTCCCCCAACGAAAAATACGGCTTTTTTACCCCCCGGCGGTCCTCCCCCGTCCCCCCTCATCCCACCTGTAGGAACCAAAGAGGAAAAAAAAACCCCCGGTGCCTTTGTTTTTTTTTGTAAAACCTCCTCCCCCCGTTGCGCCAACCCTTGCCCCCCAACGTTGAAAAAAACCCCCGCCCCCAACTTTTCCTTTAACGCATTAAATCCAAAAATGGTTAAAAAATATGGCTCCTACATACCCAGCCCCCCTTAAATTAATTAAAAAACACATAATTTAATTTTTTAAACCACAAAAATTTAAACCCATAAGTTAAACAAAACAGGAAAGGAACATAACATTGTAAAAAAACAGAACCAAACACTTGGGAATGAAATGCCCCCCCCCGCCCCACAGACTTAAATGTTCCCACCCCACTTGGGTAATAGTTCCCCCCCCCCCCCCCCCCCCCCAGACTGGAGCAAATGGTTTTCAAAGGGGGAAAAAGTGTCCCCCCCCAAAAATCCAAATATAGCAAAAGTTTTTACAGTCAAAATTGAATTTTCCAAGGTCCCCAAAAGGTTCTTTTGTGTTTTTTTAGCAAACAAAAACAAGTGTAATCCCCACAAAATCCGATCCCATGCCAAATGGTCCCCCAAAAAAGGCAAGACTAGAAAACAAAGTTTAAAAAGAAGCTACTCAGAAGGCCCCAACAACGTCCCCCCCCCCCCTTTAAGCCCAGGCCCCCTGTCGAAGCCCCTCCCTGCAGTTCTTGGAGCCCCCGGTGGGGGGTCCCTCCTCACTCCCTTTTTTTTGAGGTTTTTGAACCATGCCCCTGAGAAGCTGGGAAATCAGGTTTTTTTTTTTTTTGTAGCAAATGGGTGGGTGCCAACCAGGAGGCCCCAGACCATTTGGGGGGGGTCAAACCAACTTTTGGGGCCAAGGGCAAAGGTGGTCCCAGTCCCCCTGGAAAGAGTCCCCCCCTGCCCCCTCCACTGGGTCCCCCCACCCCCCCAACCACCCCCTGAAAAATGCTTCCTTTTGGATCCATCCCCCCCCCAACAAGAAGTTCAAAATATCCCCCCCTCGAAGGGCATGGTCCCTTCCAGTGATGTTGCAAAGTGCAAGAAAGAAATCCCGACGCACACCGCCTTCCCAAAAAAAATGGGGTTCCCCCCCACAGAGTGTCTCCTTTGCCACCAGAGAACAAGGCTTTTGGTACTGCTTGCCTTGCCCCACGGCCGCAAATGGTTCTTTTTTTTCTCCTGCCCTGTTGGGGCGGCTTTTGCCTCCATGGAATGGAGTGGGCTCCTGACTTGGGCCTTTATTTTTTTCCCCCTCCCTCCCCTCAGAACCTGCTTCCTTGGCAAAGCGCAAACCTCCCGGACAAAAATTTTTTTTGGTGGTTTGCTCTTTGGTTGCGCCCCCCTGGTCTCTTCCCTTTGGCTTGTGACTATTCGGCCCTCTTTTTCACACTCTCTCTTGAGCGCCTTCCCTGCTTTATTTATCCCCGACTGGGTTTGAGGAAAGTCATTTTATAAACTGCCTTTTAGCTCTGAGCCCGCCCCCCTCCCCAAAAAATGTCCCAACTGAACAACAGAAACATGGAATTTAAAACATTTATGGTTTCGACTGTTCGCGTTTTTCCTCTTGTCCCACTGCCTTCCCTCTCAGTGGGCCCAATTTTCCAGGTTCCCCCCCCCCCCCCCCCATCCCCAACATCGTTTCATTTTTTTTTTTTTTTTTTTTTTGTTTATTCTTAGTGGCAAAATGGGCCCCCCCCTCCATTCCCCACACTACAAAACCCCCACCTCCCAATTGCCCTTCCCAGAGCTTTTTTTTTTGGGCCACAATTGGTTTTTTTCCCCCTATCAGGAAAGCTCGATTTCCTGCCTTGGGAAATTTGTGTTGGGGGGTAAAGTTTAAACTGATTGTGTGTTCCCCCCCCCCTTTAAAAAGAGGGGGCCATTTGGCCTTTAAAATATCAAACCCTTTCCCCCTGTTTTTGGGAATATTTCCTTGCACCACTGGCCTGTGACCTCCCCTGTTTTGGTAGGCTTTTTTTTGGGCACTCCAGGACTTCTTCTTCCATCCAATGGGCCTCAAACCTCCCTTAGTCCCCCCCCAGACCAACCATGGTTTGGCTGGCCCAACAAACCCCTTTTTTTTTCCCTTTGGCCCATTTGTCCCGGTAAAGAAAGAATTTGTCCCTTTTGTTTCCCCCTGTTTTTTTTTTTATGTTTTTTTTTGAAGTTTTTTTTGTTTTTAAGTAGGCTTCTCCCGGTGGCAAAACAAACGGGCAATGGCTTTTTTTCCTTTGGTCCCCCCCCCAAGAAATGCATACCGTGGGGGGGGTGATTTATTTTTTGGGGCCTTTTTCCCCCATTTTTTTGGGACTTTGACTTTGAAAACCTGGAAACGATTGGACAAGTTTGGCAGTTTTGGTCCCCCCCCTCCCAGCCCTGTAAAAGAACCACTCGACAACCAAAAGCCCAATAATCGCCAAGCCTCCGTGCTTCCTCCTTGTCCGAAGTCTGCCTCGACACCAAAAGGCAATTCTCTGCTTTGTGTGGAACAGTGGGGGGGGGAATTTGTCCCCCTCAGCCCTGCAACTTTGACCAAGGACAACCTTTCCCCCTCTTTCGGCAATTGCCTTTTGCTGATGTTTGCCCCCTGGTGGAACCAAAGCTTAAACAGAACCCGTTTTTCTCCTTCAGGAAAGTCCCCATTCCCCTTTTTTTTTTTTTCCCCCCAATGTGCCAATTTTTTTCCCAACCCCTTGTGCACAATTTAAGCCAATGGGGTGTGTGGGGTCCCCCCCCTGCCTTTTCCCACACCCAAATGCAAAACATTACTTTTTTTCCAAGGTGTCAATTTACATTTTTTTTTTCCCCTTTCCTTGCAGAACATGGCTTTTTTTTTTATTTTCCCTCCCTATCTGAAAACCGACGGGTGGGGTGGGCAAAATTATCCCCTGGTAAACCTTTGGCTTTTTGGAAGTGGTGGGCTTTTTTTTGGGGGGTTTTTGTTTTTAGCTTTTTGGGTTTACTTGGGGAGGAATTCTTTGGGAATGGTTCCCAAAGAACTGGTAACTTTCGGTGGAGTGGGGGATTGCCGCACCCTTGTTTTTTCTTTCTATTCTCAATGAAGTTCCCTGGCCAAATATCTCCGAAAAACTTGGACCTCCTCAAGTTTATTTGGCCTGTTTTTTTTTTCCCCTGAAAGCTCCGCAGGCGGTGGCCTTTTTTCCGCCCACTTTGTCCCCCTCTGGCTTTTAATAAGCCAGCCTTCCCAACACATGATTTTATGGCTTAACCTTTTTTTTGGGAGGGCAGGGTCCCCCCCCCAAAGTCCCCATGGAGAAAGAACTGGTAACAAAATCCCTCCATAGCAAATTTGGGCAGCAAATCCCCTTCTTAGAAAACAGGCCTTTGTAGTCCCTGCAGCGAGTTTGTTTACCGTCCTCATTTTTTTTTTAATTTGGAAAAGGCCCCCCGTGGAACAGAGCTTTTTTTGTCCCATGTAGCCCAAGATTGCCCCACCCTTATTTTTTTTTTTTTTAGCCGCTCATCGCCGAAACTTGTTTGTTTTCCAAAAAAGGAGAACGTCCCCCCTTCGCTTTTTGCCAATAGCCATGGGGTTTTTTTTAAGACCCGTGATTCATGTATTTAAACAGCCTCCTGGACCCAGTTTTTTTTTTTTCTTTTTCCCGCATGGCCCCTCTTTGTTTTATGCCTGTTTTTCCCCCCGGAAGTTACAAAACGGTCCAGAATGTTTTTTTTGGGTGGTCCGTTGTTCCCTCGTCACCTCCAAATTTTTTCAAAAATGCCTTTTTATGAATGTGTGGGTAAAAATTTTTAGTGGGGGAATTTTGCCGTCAAAATACATGGGGATTTTTTTTTTTCCTTCTTTTTTTGTGTAAAAGCGCTGCGAAAAGGGCCATTGTCTTGGTTTTGATTTAGCAAAGTTGTTTTTATGTGTTTCGATTGTTTTGCCTTTCCAACTAACAAAGGAACCCCAATAATGTTTTTTTTTTTTTTTTTATCCCTATCCAAGTGGCATTTGGTGGGTTCAAGTCGTGAAGGTAAAAGTTTGGGGGGCCCCGTGCCTGTGATAATAATGCGCTCGGCATCATACAGGTGTGGTGAACATTGAGAAAGGCCGTTTGTAGAGCTGTAATGCGGATTGACATACAGTCTGTTTATTGAAGGAACTTCATACTTGTGTATGCATGTACTTCGTTTGCAGGTGAATACATTAATGGCGTTTGGATTTTTTTCAAATAGGAATTCATTCCAGTTGCATACTTTTGAAGTCCTTTTCACAATTGATATGTACTTTTGAGTTTGTTTGAGAGGATTTCCAGTTTTGCCATCTTTTCTGCCATGGCCAGTTTCAGGAGTTGTAATTTTTACTTCTCTTTCGCAGACGCTCTTCCAATTCATGCCACCTGTGAATGTCTCGCATGAAGTACTGTTGTCTTGCAGCTATGCATGCGAGCTCAGCTTCTACCTTTAGGCGTGCAGAAGAGGGCAGTTAGACCAGCAGGGACTGTGAGGTTTTTGTACTCCCAGCATTTGAACAACTGTCACTTGGTTCGATGTCATCTTCTGTAAGAACTGGTGTGACATTTGTATCATTCCCTTTCGATTTCAAAAACCATAAAATTCATCCCTTTCCCTCCCAGTAAAAAATGTCCCCCCCCCCCCTCCTGATTTATTAAGGTAGGTTTTTCTTTGTCTTGCAGTGGCAATGCAGTTCTATTCTCATGATTAAACCCCTGGCATTTGAGGAAGTGGCAAGAAGTGTGGCAGTCATCCATGAGTTTGGTTCATTGTGGAAAAAAAGTTTCTGTGTTGTTTCCAGGCCATTATGAAAGCACTGTTAAACCATCATTGGTTGTTTGATAAGTCCATCTTGTGCAGTAACAGGCAACAGTTCACTTTGAGCAGCCTGACAGAGTCACACAATTTATTCAATTCACAGAGAATCCTTTACTGATGCACCATTTTCCTTGTGTTCTGAGGAGCTAAGTTCAGGTATGCAAGACTTTATTTCATTCTACATGACCGTTGAGGTTCATGTTTGTAGGTTTCCAACCTATACAGTTAACGCTTTTTCATCCTGAGTTTGCGTTCACGTTTCAGACCTCCATCAGGCCAAGAAGGGCGCACAAATTGTTTGAACAATGTTATGGCCAACTTGGCTCATTTCAACAATTATTTATTTTTGTTATCCATTTATTTCAGTGAAAACGTTGCAATGTAAAATGTGTGAAAAATAAAAAAATTAAATTACTTGTTGCCGATAATTTCCATTCTTTCAAACCAAACTGGCCCGAGTCATCAATCCTTCCAGCTAAACCTCCAGGGAATCGCATTATTAATTCACAGCACAGTGACCGGCACTCAGAAGCGCGGCGCGTACCATCAAAGCGCATGAGAGCTCCAATTATCCCAAAAACGAGCATTTTTCCTTTTTTAAAGTCAATAAACAATGCAACAGACACTTAGGTTAGCTGGGATGTCACGAGATTCGTTTGCATTTCACGGTACCCCGCGGCAGGTGATCTTACCTGCTCCAGCAGAATGGAGTTGGATTG
Organism: Periophthalmus modestus; assembly: GCA_019594935.1. Taxonomy (NCBI): domain Eukaryota; kingdom Metazoa; phylum Chordata; class Actinopteri; order Gobiiformes; family Gobiidae; genus Periophthalmus; species Periophthalmus modestus. Next base: position 26,082,261 of record JAIEZT010000026.1, on the reverse strand, counting down.
TGGAGTATTTCTCCCAGTGGTTGCTGACTTTTGACCAAAGCTGTATCACTTAGCGTCGTCCTGGAGAGTGTGTTTGAATTTGTGCCGATGCGATGGTTTGCCTTTCAAGTTTTAATGCTTTCGTTGACAAATGTAGCGACGCATAAGGCCTTGGGGCGCTTTGTAGAGGAGTACGGCGTCCAGTTACCTCGGTCCTGCACGCGATGTTTGATGAAGGAAGGAGCTCGTGCTATGGCGTTTTGGTGGTTTTGAATAAAATTTAATGGTGAGTGAAACAGGGTTACGCGTATGGTAAATCGATGGTAAATGGACAGGTAAATAAATACAGTGTTCCCACTGGATTAAAATAACCCTTATTACTCCTTTTCAACGAAAACTCGGCCACCACATTTCTCCATTTCCATTTTAACCCCTCCCCAGGGATCGCCATTATTTTTTTATTCCCCACAGCAGTACACAGGGACCCCGCCCCGTACAAGATAAGCGCGCGCGTAGGTCATACCCAATATAAAGCGCTTAGAACCCCTCCATTTTAATCCGAGCATAATTTTTTTCCCCTTTTTAAAAGTCCCAAAACCCAAACAAAGATCACCATCTTAGGTCTAGTAAAAAAATGGGGATGCCCACGGGAATTTTTTTTGTTTTTGTATCCCCACAAACACCAAAGCGGCCAGGGTTTTGAGCTTACCTGCCTTTCCATCAGAACAATGGCGTTTTTTTATTGTGAGGTTCCTTTTCCTCTTCCAGTGTTTGTTTGTGTGCTGGATTTTGACCACAGCTTGTGGTACTCACTTTTTAGCGGTCGGTCCTGGCCGCGGTTGTTTTTTGGGTTGTTTTTTGATATATGCGATGCGATGGTTTTTCCTTCCGTTTAATGCCTTTTCGTTTGACAAAATGTAGCGACCATAAGCCTTGGGTCGCCTTTGAGAGGAGTCCGGGTCCAGTACCGGATCGTCCTGACGCGCTGTTTTGAATGAATGGAATGACTCGTGCTATGGCGTTTTTTGGTGGTTTTAATAAAAAATGGTGATGAACAGGTTACTCGTACAAAGATGGTAAATTGCAGGTAACAAAATAAATAATATAAAAAGCAAGAAGTAAAATAATGAAAATAATCACATCCAGGTTTGAATTCCTTCCGTAGAGTAATTGCAAATTTCCTCCATCCCAAGACAGCAGAAATTGCATTATATATATTCATTATGTACTATATATAAAAAGGAACTGAGCGTACACAAATTGCGTATCTTTCGTGAATATACAGTTTGACAGAAGCATCCACAGTGCAAAAAAAACACAAAAATCATAGTGTATTCAGATCTTTGGCGAGTAAGTTAGACCAGCAAAAAATGTTTTTGGCTTTTGCTCCGTGCATTCGAGCAGCAGAAAACTCCAGCTGAATTATTTCTCGGTAATACAGAAGCCACCCTGTTTTTATTATCATTGTGGTATCAGAGTCAGAGTTGAAATCAGGTTTGAAATTTTAGTATCGTGACAAGAATAATACACAACATGGCACTTGCACCTGCGTGTTCAACACCAAAAACACAACCTCGACTCTAAACAATCACCTCTCGAAACTTTTTGTTCAATACTTTCCGCACTATCTTGACCAATTTTCCCACAAGTCTAAACTCACAGCAGACGGAGGCAATCATCCTGGCTTAAACCGGCACTCTTTGATAGCCGGGCTGGGGAGATGGGGACAGAGACAACTTGACAGGTGAACTGCAGACATTATTATGGAGATTATAGAGGCATTTTCACAGATGGAGAGTGGTTCCGCGTCTGGTAAGAGCAGGCTGGGCAGGAGGAAGAGGAGGAGAGGAGGAGGAGGAGGAGGAGGGATGGGATTCTGGCACGGAACGCCGATGACAAAGCACGGAGGTGGAGAAAACAGCCATTTGGCCATCACAAGGTAAACAAGTTATAACGACGACGAATGCGCAACGATTAGGATCATTTTGGTGGCTCTTTTTTAGTCTGGACATGTGATAGCAGGCCTAAAATTATACAGCGTAACAAAAAACGAGGCATGTTTTCCAGACAAAATTCACATGAGTCTCTACAAGTTTGAAGTTGTTGATCGGGGTTTGATCGCCAGCAGGTGTTGCTTTTAAAGAAGACATATTGGGCTTGTGTCTGCGCTAAAGTTAAAGCCAAGACACCTGTGGATCATTATGTTATAAATTGGACATTTTAAATCGCGATATTCACCTAAAATAACTATGTTACAAATCTGTGGTGCCCAATAGGAGCTGACATCGCCGTAAAAGCTCCAATCGCTGTGAAGCTCAAATCTCACAACAAAAGACCCACATTTTGCTCAGTGGGCGTGTTTCGGTGGCGCTGAAAACGGGGATTGATAGGCAATATGGCGTCTTGAAAATAAGCTTTTTAAGATTGCTGCATGCACGGATCACTCCAAATACAACTTCAGGTGAGCAAACGGTGAAGGGAAACAACTATAACACGGCTAAAAGCTCTGAAAAGTCAATTTTGCTTTAAGAAATCACAGAAGAATGATCTATCGGTGCCGTGAAGAGCGGTTTTAAGGTGAATTCTGTGTCACACGAACTACTACGATAGTTTTGACTATGAGTGTGGTGCTTACAAGTTCTATGCATTATTGAGTGCTCCTACTTTAGACCCCTTAGCTCAGAGGTTTGTAGTACTACGAAGCTGGCTGAAGTTACCCAGGATACGTTTCTCTTAAAAGCTAGACTAACCCATATGCGTGTCTGTATGAGGGGTAAAGTGGTCCCTTGTTTATCACGGCTGTTATGTTCTAAAAATGACTCGCAATAGGCGAAATCCGCGAAGTAGTCATCTTTATTTTTTACAATTATTACATATGTTTCGCGGCTGTAAAACCCCTCACCACACACTTTATACACTTTTCTCACACAGGCATTAACATTTTCTCACATTTCTCTCTTATTTAAACTCTCTCAAAGTTCAAACCTTCGTAGGTGCCTTTGTCGGTGCAGAACGTTTCATCGACATTGTGGGTTTTGTCAGGGAGAAAACTTGCAAACATACAGCACTTCAGAGTCACACTGTGATCAAACATTTATGTAAATTTGTCTGAAAACATTCTGTACTGTACAGGAGACACGAAGGAGACTGATGGACAATGGTCTACAGTCCCTCAGCCAATCAGGACGCAGAACACAATGGTCTACAGTCCCTCAGCCAATCAGGACGCAATACAATGCATGCTCATACTCTGTAAAAAAAAAAAAAAAGGTAAAATTGCCCAAAAAAAATCCACAAAACAGTGAGGCTGCGAAAGGTGAACCACGATATAGCGAGAGACCAGTGTACTTTGAAACGGGTTCACAACTCGCTCTGTCAATAAGGGAAAAGGAGGCGGGGTCAGCACCACCTGACCAATCAGAACGATAGATCAGGTTTAAGCTGCGTAATTCATGCATCAAGAGGAGCTGTCAATCATAATCGAGAACTATATTAGAAGTGACGCCGAGCCAGGGTTAACCCCAAAGTTCCTTAATGGCCCGAGAACAAGTGAGGAAATGCTTGTGAACCATGTTAACGTAACATGAGCTAAAACATGTCTGGAGTTTTTCATTTTCAATCTTGCCAGTATTATCGTCTATTTATGTCAGCAATATATCGAACTTCAAAATCTGTTGTCGCAAAACCAAGCCAATTAGCCCCCACGATTCTCGGAAAATATCTCGCGAAATATCTCGGACAAAACAGCTCATTTACAAAACATAATAAAGAATTCATGGCCTCTGACTCATTTGTTTGCTTCTCTTTGTAAAATCTAACCTCCGTCTGCGCTCTATCTGCTCTGGACATCACACTCTCATTAATAATGCAGAGATAGTTTGTGTCGAGGGAAAACTCCACATGTAGTCTATTAGGCACAAATACATCCACGATTTATCCAGAAAAGTGCTGTCATGATAGTAATATTTCAATTCGATTTTGTTCCAAAGCAACAGAGATCAAGATATGGGCTTTTTCATGGCCGATATCGAATGTTCAGAATCGACCAATTTAGATTATTTTCCCCATATTATGTCAAATTTACTACAAACTCACCCACAGCTTCTTTTTTTTCACCAACCAACAAGAGAGTGGTGTAGTTTTTTCCAGTTATCAATTTGCTCAGAAGTGTTCAAATAAAGCTTTATGTGTATTCTATAGGCAGCAGGTCGGCCAAAACTAAATATTGGCCTGTGCTGGAGATGTAAGGCCGATAGCCGATGTGCTGTCTCTACTACGCAATACACTGGATACCTGATACCATGAGTCCTCATGTGATCCCTGAGTCGTCCAGTAGGTTCATAGTGGTCCATGGGTGTACACTAGTCTATGTGTCTTATACTTGTTCTGACACAGCTCAGGATCAGTCTAAAGATTTTCAGGAAAGGTTCATTTCTGTCCTGTGAAGTATCGATACCTGCACAAATAAGTATCTAGTTGGTTCAAATTTCAGGGTAAACTATTTCAGAGTTGTGTTTAAAACAAAAATGGTCATTTTAAAGTTAAATAGGGATCTGAGTTTGGGTTATTTGCCAGAACTGATATAGCTGAAGTTAATTCAACTTCTCCGAGTGTTAAAGTTAATTTGGCATCTCCCACCCATCATTTCAAACTCCCAGGAGAGAAGACCTGTTTGAACCAGTTTTAACCAGTTTAAATCAGTTTAAACCAGACAGATCAGCAGGAGAGTTTTCCTTTTGCAGCTCTTTTTGTAAAGTGCACTTTGATTTAAACTGTATATACAATATCTTCTTTACTCATGAATTATAACTGTGCAGGCTGAACTCTTTGTCAAAGAAATTGCTCTTTGTTGGCAGATGTAACCAAATGGTCTTTTAGCTCTTAGCTAATGTCACTTGAACTATAAATTATTTGTATTTTCCCATGTCTAGAAATTGATGAAGAACTGGGTTCTATCCTGCATATTTCAAGTAAGCTTTTATTATTATTTATTTCTGCATTTGGCTGAGTTAAACTGGCGCCGTTGTTGTTGTTCACTTGCTGAGCTGCACATGACTTTACTGGTGAAGTTTGTGCCTCTACATGTTTGCTGTAGGTCTGGGTAAAAAGGCGACGCTGGTGCAGGAGCTGAAAAGTTACAGACACAACAGAGGCAGCCTCTCAAGACAATTTAAATTATTTGTCTTATTTATTCTAATTTGCTCTTTTTCGCCTCCAGGTAAAATAACACGTTTCTTTTTTAACAGGTAATAGAGGTGGCTCTGAACGAAAAAACTGGTGGTGAAGAAGTCCTAAAAGAAACAAACAACAGAAACTCTTAACGAATACTGCAAGACGATTAAGTTGGTTAACACACACTGATGTCTCACATGACTGAACATCTTGGGTGTGTTTCTATAGTGTCTCACAAATTTACATATGATAAGTTTAATTCCCGTTTCTTCAGTCACTTCCCCTTTAAAGCCACCAGAAACAGTCTGCCCTTAGGATTGTGAGGCATTTCGTTCTCTAAAACATCCCATGCAATAATTATTTTGCTTTCAAAGTAATGTAAATTGTGTTAACATTCAATATTAAATTGTACAGTTCCTTTTTATTCAGGAGCACTTCTGTGACGCTGCGAGTGGATCAGGTACATCTCATGGGGCTGAAGACGGAAAAGGCATTTTGTACGATGTTTTTTTTAAGAGTGTGCCTTATTAATCTACACTTTACAGCGTGTAGTTACTACTCCTCAAGAGGTTAAATTAACTCAGATCAAGAGTAAAAATAAAACACCTGTGTTGTTTAGCTAAAATCAGGATATGATGACTTGATTTCAGGGTTAAGCAGGTCTAGTAATTTTTCAGAAAATGTTAAATTAACCTTAAGCCATATAAACCCTGAGAAAGTGTTAAAATTGTTCAACGCTCCACTGTTTGCTGTGAAGATTCTAAAGGATATATCCATTAGTATCTGATTTTCGATAGCTCTGACAGCCCTTTTAGGCACAAATACGTCCTCTCTTGATGTAGAGCAGAGATGACGAGCAGTCACGAGGTGGAGACATGTGGTTCTATGAGCGTTTAGTTTAGCCTTCTCCGAGCGGCCTGCTTCACTGTCAGCCCGTATCTTTGAAGGCTTTTATCTCCTCATCATCTTGCGCTTGTTGTGGATGGAGAGAGTCAGAGAGGAGATAGGACCTGGTTTATCAGATACTGGCTGGAGATGTGCAGACAGATTCAGGTCTTCATCGTGACACTGAATAACCCTAAAGTAAAGTATGGTACAATGAGGTATTATTCACACTGAAGGAGTCAACATAACTGCATTCAAAGAGTAGTCATTTGAATGTCGCAATGTTTGCAAGTTTCGGATGTGCCGTCGTCCTCTGCAAAGAAATAAATGTATCAAATCTTCTCTCAAATGTAATAAAGCATTGGATTTATATAGTGCCTTTCACAATACCGTCAAATCATGAAGCACTTTACATTGCATTATTAATTATTAACTGGGGCAGACTGACAGCGAAGTGAGGCGCCACCACATTTATACTAGACAAGGTGGGTGAAGTGTCTTGCCTAAGGACACAATCACAGTTTCCCCTAGAGCCACTGCTGCCTCGCTGGGGTCCCTGGTATTCCCAGCAGTCTCCCACCCAAGTACTTTGATGAATGCAAATGTAATTTCACAATCGCACTACGTCTTCCTAGTGTGGTTGCCTAATTTTTTTTTTTTTTACCGAGATATAGAGTGGCTCAAAAGTCACTGACAGTTGAAAAAAAATTCATAACTCTTGTTTCTAAATTTTTTATTTTTTCAGAGCATGTAGAACGACCCGTCTGACATTAATATGAGCAAATACAGCACTGAGGAACAAACCCTCATTGTACAGTGGTACTTTGAGTCACATGGGTCAAATTCAAACCCAGTGGTGTTACCGTCGACATTTTAATACCAGAGACACCCCAAGTGTAAATGCCATTAAAGGAATAATAAGTGGTTTTCAAAGACAGGGGGCAGTATGTGATCTCCACAGACCTGACTAGTCCTGATTTCTTCCTGTGGGGCTATCTTAAAGAAAAGGTGTTTGTGAATAAACCTCAGACAATAAAACGTAATATCGAGGATCAAATAAGAGCCATAAGACCGGAAATCCTTATGTAAAGTGTGTTGGATCGGGCTATTCAGTACCAAACTCAAAATGGAGGACACTTAAAAAACATTATTTTAAAAAATTAGGTCATTTTTACTTCCCCTAGTTTAAGTAGTGATAAGTTGACAAGTCAAGACAAGTATAAGTGAACAATTATATCTGTATATAGTGCCAAAAATCTCAGAAGGTTCAGTTTATCTACTGCTAAAATTTGGTGAGTATAACTTAAGAATTATAGGAGCTACTGAAGATTTAAAAGTGTCAGTGACTTTGGGGCCACCTTGTACTTACAAATACTTAAACTCGCATTGACGTATCGATAAAATCACCTGAAAGAGAAAAAAAATCAATATAAAGTAGTACGAAACCTTTTCTTTAGTTTCGTGACAACACTATTCTGGTCTATACCATTAACACCTGCGATATCACTGTGCAAATAAATCGCCATGGCAACCTCAATTGGAAATAATACAATTAAATTCCACTTGAATAATGCTGTACCAGAGGGAACCTGTGTCTGAGAAAATCAAACTCTCTCTTGTCCTCTCGTCTCTAATAAACTTCTTGGAAAAGTGGCTCCGAGTGTTTTTCATCTTTCATAACGTCGGAGCCCGTTTTTCCCCGAGTCCGCACTTTGAATATTCTTGTGCCACAAAGAAAATGAAATCCTCTCTTTGAAGACTCACGCTTCCAGGGCCAGCGGCAAACATCCCTCTTCCATCCAACCAGGTTACCTCGGCACAGGGGACCGGAGCGGCTATTATGAAAGAAGATCCAGGAACGAGGATGAGAAAGTGCTACATACAGGAATAATATATAAAACAGTGTCTTTGGGAGTCCTCCTGAGAGCAGTAGGAAGCGTCTAGGGAGGGGGAAGTTGATCAGATATGGGTTTCTCTCCGCCGATACCGATATTTGTCTTCTTGTGGCTGATAATCGATATATGAGTAAAGTTCACAAATTATACTTTTCACTTTTGTCAAGATTATACCAAAATGTATTTATATGGAACACATTACAAATGATGTACTTTAACAATGATTCAGTAAAAATACAGCCAGATCTTTAGCTCCATTGCCCTTGAAACTCGATTTAGATTCATGGGCAATAAAACTAACTGACTAGTAATATAGAAGTAGTACTGTGACTAGTAGTAGTAGTTAGTAGTGTAGTAGTAGTAGTAGTAGAGGTAGTAGAGGTAGTAATAGTAGTAGTAGTTGTCGTAGAGGTAGTAGTAGTAGAGGTAGTAATAGTTGTAGCAGAGGTAGTAGTAGTAGTAGTTGTAGCAGAGGTAGTTGTAGTAGTGGTGGTAGTAGTGGTAGTAGTAGTAGTAGTTCTAGTAGTAGTAGTAGTAGTAGTAGTAGTAGTAGTAGTAGTAGTAGTAGTAGTAGTAGTAGTAGTAGTAGTAGAGATAGTAGTAGTTGTAGCTGTAGTAGAGATAGTAGTAGTTGTAGTGGTTGTAGTAGAGGTAGTAGTTGCTGTAGTAGAGGTAGTAGTAGTACTAGTTGTAGTAGATCTAGTAGTAGTAGTAGTAGTAGTAGTGGTATTTGTAGTACTAGTAGTAGTTGGCTAAATGATGTGAATCTGAAAGTTTTGGGTTTTTTTTTACATTTTGCTTCAATAATTCTGCTATGTTTGTTATAAAAATATCTTTTGACACATGTTTTAGTTCAAATACATGCAAATCCGTTCGTGTAAAATCTGCCGTTGTTCCGGGACACTCGAGGGACCTTTCGCGCTCTCTCCTCTGTAACTGAGCCGTCGTGTCGCTGTGAGCCCCCCGCAGACTCGTCGCCTTAAATCCAGTCCTATTAACCGCTCCCCCCACAGACGCTGCAGTCCACTTGTATCACATTCATCACTGCGATGGTGAGTCCTGGTGCAGCCTCACCCTGGTTAACGCTCCCAGTCGATACGCTCGGGTCTGTGGAGGGAACGTGATCTCTGCCCATTAGATCGGCCTGGGGGAACGTGATACTGTCTGAGGAGAGATGGGATGACAAGAACAAATCAAAGCGTCTCCTCGAAGTCTATCAAACGTGCCTTAATGTTAATGCTAAGTACCGAGAAGTGTCTCCGTTACATGGCTGGGAGCAGGAAGTTGGTTTTATCTTTCACTAGTTTATTATCAAATTAGAAGTATGCAGTTGCTAAATTATGGGGTTGTCAAAGTATCGAAAATCAGGCACTAACTGATACTGATACTGTAACTAGTATCGAAACTGGATACGCATTTGAGCAGGTATCGAAGCTAAAAAAGTCACAATCACAGGACAGAAATGAACCTTTCCTGAATACTCCAGAGCACAGCAGGAAAATCTGAAATCAGCCATATCCCACCACTGCAAGAGACCACATCAATAAGTCCCTTTTATGGCTAAGTATTAGTATATCCTGCTGTTTATTTGTTCCCGCTCATGTCTTTTAATGAAACAGTCTCTTTAAAATGCATTACTGTGTAATTCATTAATTAGTGACATAAAGTAGCTTGAATACTATCATTTGTTCGCAATATTTCTCTGTAGCAATATATCGTGCTTTAAAATTTGCTATCATGACAAGTCTGCCATCGAGATCCGCAAACGAGGTCCGAAGAGCATGAATCGAGACGAGGGAGGGTACAAATTGTGTTCTGCGTCCTGATTGGCTGAGGGACTGTAGACCATTGTGTCCCTCACTAAATTGCGGTTCACCTTTCATGGCCTGCGTCCTGATTGGCTGCGGGACTGTAGACCATTGTCCATCAGTCTCCTCCGTGTCCCCTGTAGAATGTGTTCAGACAAATTTACATAAACGTTCGATCGACACTACAGCGGAGCCACGCCAGGACGAAGAGGCACAGACAGAGGAAATGTGAACTACACATGAGTCACTATTAATAATTTCTGTGTCCAGCCTCGTAGGTTGATCATTAAAATAAAATTTGTTACAGTATTTCTAAAAGCTGTCATTTTTACTTACAGTATAGGAAGAAATTTATATTTTTATTTCTCAAACAAATATTTGGGCCTGAAAAAAGGTCTTGATCTTTGGTTTTGTTCTATAATACTGTAATTATTTATTTTTTAATCTACGAAGGTTTGAACTTTGAGAGTGTTTAAACAAGAGAGAAATGTGAGAAAAAGTTAATGCCTGTGTGAGAAAAGTGTATAAAGTGTGTGGTGAGAGGTTTTACAGCGAGTATCAGGTCTATTTCTTAGTATCGAAATCGAGTTTGAAACTTTAGCATCGTGACAACACTAGTAAGTTATGGCCGTAATGATTTGGAATACCTGATGTGATGGAAAGAGTTGACCTGGGATTGAGGTCGGGACAGGTTTTATTCCTCCAGGTCACCGATGTATTTTATATTTTATGGCTTTTGGACTTTAAAGGATATATATCATGGGGGACAAGACCAAGGTAAGGATGCAATTGCCCTTCTTATGTGCTGCAACTAGCTGTGTCACTTCAGACATGACAACCTATACGCATAAAGTGTCTCGATAATTTTTTTTCTCCTTGGGATTCAAACTAAAGGTACCCAAAATGTTGAAAAGTTTCTTATTATTATTATTATATTTTATTATTATTCATTATTATTATTTTATTTATTAATTATTATTATTGCAGAATATTTCACAGACTAGACAAGCCGCCCACAGCACATCATTTTACAGTAATACATTTTCATATGCCCAAATAAAACAAATGTGGTTGTAAAGGATGGGACAACCAACTTTTTTTTGTAAAATTGTAAAGTTAGTGACAAAATCAGTCTGGATTATTGGGAATCTATAGCAAACCTGAAAGAAAGAATAGATAGAATTAAAGCTGGTGTACCTGTACAACTTAGAATCTTTTTTTTTATTAATCTGTTTATTTTATCACCCTATAGCCCAGCCCTAATCTGAACTGCGCCGCTGTTTGTCACCCCATACCTCACCACCACGCTCTCTTGAGTTAAAGTGGTAACAGGACATACGTCTAAACCAGTGATTAGCTCCTCATGACACTCAGCCTCTGCTCCACCGACCAAAACTCCACAGCGATGATCAACAAAAAAAACGCACCACAGAAAGAAACATAGAAAGAATTGAACCCACAACCTCCACCCATCCACTGACCATGAGTGAGAGAAATGCGAGGCCCAGGACCACCACCACCACCACCACCAGCAGCAGCAGCAGCTACAGTGAGTCATGCGCCCGTAATACCGCAGGGCCGGGCTAAAAACAGGACCACGAGCGCGCAGTCAGCCGGAGGTCAGGGCAATCCGAGCAGCAGACGAGAAGAGCGCCCGGGGAGCGCTTTGGAAAATCAATGAGACGGTGTTTAGAGAGCGACATTGTGGAACGGTTTAAAGGAGCCTGTAATTACACCTAGACTCATCATGTGCCTGAAATATCTGCAGGTTTGGATTATACAAGTGTTAGGATTTAGATAAATGTAATGTGCCATCTATTTTCTCATTTAATAATGTGAGTGAACATAGCAGATAGATTTAAAGTTCCAAACATGCTACGCAATACCACTTTAAGTATAAGTTAAGTAGTGATTTTTGATAATTTTGACCACAAATATGCACAGCTATTTCACAATAATATTACACATTTTACCTTATGTTACGAGTCTTTGTGAGCAGCTGGAGTAGGTTTCCATGACAAGATAAGCTGCTTTATCCTTCTCACAGTAATTTGCATTTTTATTAGTCAAGCAAACATAAATAATGACATTACCAACCCACATAAAACACGACATTTATTTAAAGCTTTGGAGAAAGATAATATAAATTGTATAGTCGGAATTCCAAGCGGTTCTGGGGCGTTTACATTTGATTACGATCTGAGAAAAAGCTTTTTGTTAAGACCACAATAGTTTATGTCTAAAGATAGAGCGTTTTAAACAAATAGGTGAGGTGGGCCGTTAAAAGCTTGAGTGTAGCGGTCAGAATGAAGTAGGCCCTGCGTGTCGGAGTGAGTGATGACGCCCGAGGACGGGAAGAACCCAGGGAGAGATCGGTCTGAGACGAGTCCCACCAAAAGTCCTTTTAAAGGCATCTGTCCTGAAGCAGAGCGGAGGTACTTCACGGGGAAAGAGAAGGTCGGGGTCGCTGCTTAGAGATTGTAATTGTATTTCATTAATACACACAAGAGCTAGAATCAACAGGGTGGTAAAAAGATAAGACTAAAACACGTCCATGTGGAGTTAACTAAAGCTATAGTGTGGAACTTTTGATCACCTGCATGGTCCTGTGGAAATAGCAAGATAAAGCCATACTTAGGAACATTCTCCATGGCGATATATATGTTTTATGTCGTTTCTGTGGAAGATTATAGATATTTAAGAATCAGGTTTGTGGAGAGGCTTAGAATAAGGTTTAAAACAAATCATGCTTTTATTTTAGTCTGTGCTTGAGTGAAAAGTTACATAGTGGGGCTTTAAGTTCAATGACTGAGGTCGTGTCAATACAGAAAATAAATGATTACTGTTGTTATTTTACTGTTATATTTCAGAAATTGTGTGACTGTAAACGGTGAACTTTGAATATCAAAAATGTATTCATTATCCATTAAATTAAAGCCAGGAGAAGGGCCGTGTGTGCGCTGCCGAAGCTGGTCCTTCTTCGACTTCTGAGTTGTGCTAAATCTGTGCGTGAGCCTGAAAAATTCATGCATGTGAATGTCAGCCACAGGGTTTGTGAGAGCGGTGAAGTAGAAAGAGCTGCAGGTAACAGCGGCCATACCTACTTCCTCCTTTCACTGTTTGAAAATGAGCAGTAGTGCAATTTTGAGCATATTTGCAATAAAAAGTCATGTGGCTCTGAACCAATAAAATATTCTACACAACACAGAAATGACGTGAAAAGGCAATTTTAGTACAAAAACGCAAAAGCTGCAAGTATTTAGATATTAGAATTAAAATGTGCAATCCTACTAAAAACATGTACTGCAAATCTAATCACAATACTTGTCAGAACGCCTGCACAATTATTCATTATCGAATCGAAACCGGCCAAGGCTGCAGTTTTTAAAGTACCATCATTTCCTCCACAAGCCCAAAATACTATGTCTTATATAAAAACTGCTAACCCCATATTTTAGATCTGCACAACCATGCTCTGAAATGTGATTTTTGTGTTAGATTATCGTGCAGCCTACATCAAAGTCACTCGAAATGTCACCAAGTGCGACCAAACGCCCCGATAACTCAGTCGACTCCCATGTCAGTGTTAAACAATAAAAGCCTTAATGAATCAGTGTTGTATCTCTTTGTGAAACTACTTGGCATCATGTGAAAGTGCGTTCGCGGTCTGCTCGCCCGAATGCCCGTCGTGTTGCGTCAGCTTGTTCAACAGTGGGACAATGAGGGCGCCCATGCTTTGAGTCTACAGCGGCCCCGGCTTCACAGAGACGGCAGTGTGTGCGCGCTAACACATGCTAATCCAATTCTTTTAATGCCCCTGAATGAGGAGAGGACTGTCCCGGAGCGGTCCAGACCACAGCCCCGCAGAGGTCAGAGGTCAGCCGATTCAAGACTGTTTCTGCTTTGGAAGGAGTTTGAGTGGAAAAAAACGAGCTAATTTTAAATACTTACTGGCGGAACATTTTGTGCTCTGAGACATGAACAGTTAAAGTCCGTACATTGCTACATTCAAGTTTTGACCTTTATGTTGACAACTGATAATCACTCAAAATGCCTGATGCCACCTTGTGATGTCATTAGGTGGAAATCCAGGAAGTGCCCCTGTATGTCCACAGATAGTCACCAGACTCATTTTGATGTTTCTGTTGCCTCTAGTAACATGCAGCTCAACTTTTAAAGCTTATCAAATACAATTATGATTATTTTAATCGTCGACAAGTCACAATTATTCAGACTGCTAAAACTTTTGTTCGTAAAAATAGTCATGATCACATTTTTATATAGCATTTTTCCACCTTCAAGGCACCGGAATCGCCTTACATCAAGGAACGACTCACTGATTCACACACATATTCATACGCCGGTGTACACAGACACCGGGGGCGAGGTAGATTAAGTGTCTTGCCCGAGGACACAACAACAGCATTCATCTGTGGGAGCTGGAATCGCACCGCCAACCTGTAGGTCAGTGGTTGGTGGTGTGATTCAGCCAAACCAATGTTTATGTCGAGAGCGGGATTCGAACCGCCAACCTTTGGATCAGTGGACAAATAGTCTTGTGTTAGTAAATGTGGTAACACAGTATGAGCCTAGAAAACAAAACTACAGTTGTGACTAGCAAACTGCAGATTTAACCAAGGCAAACTACACTAGCTGGCCAAAAAAAAGTCACCACCTGGATTTAACTAAGCAAATAGTTACGAGTCTATAGGTATGAGTCAGGTCTAGGTTCATCAACAGTCTGTGCTCAAAGAATGAGGTCACCTGACTACCTGAACATACTGAATGACCAGGTTTTTCCATCAATGGATTTGTAAAAGGAATCATCTGCACAAAATGGTGTCAAAAGCATCTATATATAGATTCCACTTCACATATACATATACATACATAACAGGACTGTGACGTAACAGTGACAAGCAGTGCACTAATATCGTAAAGCAATGCATGGAAGGCAAGCACACCAGACCCCATGTGGATATCTAGTTACATGAGCACAATATATGAGCCATGAGATGAAGTGATTTGGAAAAAGTGTTTAATCTGGCCCGGTTTATAATCTGATCCACAAGTCCGCCCTGTCTGAGGTTACAGGAAGAGACTTGTGTTAATCGAACATATGGATTTATGCAAAATGGCTGTGAGTTATGTGAATCAATGCAAACGTGCATCGAGCGGTGCTTTGTTAGTTACCGAAGACACGGCATCAATTTGTATAAAATGAAGAGTGACATCGCAAAATGGCCTCCTCATCTGTGGCTGTTTCACATTTTAAAGAACAACAAATATTTGAAAAGCAACGTTAACAACCAGGAACATTTTGTGCCTTGTTGACAGCAAAGAAAACCATAAGTTAATATTCAGGTTATGTATTCCCTTATATCACAGCGTTTTAGCTCACCGATACTTTGCATCTGAATCATCAACATTCTCTGGAGGGGTGATGCTAACTGGAGGCACTGCTCTGTCTGAGGCTTTGTTACTCTAGTTAAGACTCTAATCTGAGCTTTTAACACAGTCTGACCAGAAATGGACTGACTTGAATGAGAGGTGAGCGGATTTGTGCTGTTAAACAAGTCTGTCTACATTTACAAAGCTCAAAATGCTCTGTTCCATCTGGTGATGTCATGAGGTGGTAGTTTTCAAGTTAACACCTACATTTTACCTTTAGTTCAGCAGAGATGGGCAAGTCCAGGGCTGAAATTATCCAAATGATTCAAGTGAAGGTGTGTGGAGTTTAGAAACACAGGGGTGCACTTCCTGTATCACCATATGACATCACAAGGTGGATTTTCCTTTTGACAGAAGGACTCAGTCTAACTATGCAGGATTTGTGTGTTAAATCTGCGCGAACTCCAGGTCTGTTTGTGATGAGGAAACAAGCATAATATGGGCTCTGTAAATGTCTCTTTGACCATGTATCTGACCAAAACTGCACTCACAAGACAACAACTGAGCAGAAATTCATGCAAAAAACAACTATTTAAACAGAAGGAGTCTCTAACCGTGCATTTATATGAAAATACGCAGTTTAAACCAACGATTCACTTCCAAATTTTCAACCAACTCACTACATATCTCGCGGTTGCTGCTGCAGCTGCCCCAAATAAATCCTTAAACTCTAAATTAAATTATTACTCTTGCATATAGCGGTGGAGGAAGTGGAGTTGGTTGTTCCTGACGAGATAAAGTGGGGGGACAGCAGCAGCAGGTAGCGTGCAGATGTTCCACAGGAGGAAGCACTGGTCCGTGTAATGAAGTGCCTCTAGTGTGGCTGTGGGGCCTCCTCCTGCCCAAAACACATCCACCCTTCCTCCGCCTCACACTGCACCACTCCAGCAGCCTCACGCCGAGCTAGGGCCAATCCATCAGTGCGCAATACTGTCCAGTTTTATTTCAGGCAAAGATAGAAGAAAAAAAGTCGACACTGCAATTAAATTAGGGTGGTTAAAAGTATTGAAAAGCTGGTGGACGACTGTGGAACCAACCTGGACGACTGAGGGATTACACAGATATAAGGCCACATGGGGATATAAAAGAAAGTACTACCATTTAATGTTGGAAATCACATTGTATTGTCTAAATAAAGAGAGTTTTTTGATATCATCGTGACATCGGAATCGGAGAATTGAGTTTATCGCTTAGTATCAACATTTTTGTAACACTAATACGAAGGAATAGGCTTGAAACCACCACAACTGTAATGTCAAAATGCTCTTTTTTGGGTAGAAGACTGCAATTTTCAACACAAATTAACAGTATTTCTCTTAAATTGTGGTTTTATACTACAGTAGAGCTGATGAAGCTAAAGATCATTCTAAAAGTGTTCAGGAAAGGTCTTTTTTGTTTCCAATATCGGTGCTTCAAATGAGTATCTACTTTTTAAGTATTACTGATTAGTTTCTGATTTTCTGTAGCTTGGACAACCTAGTAGCCAATGCGCAAATATATTATTGAACATTATCTATCCATAGGTATCACAATAATGACAAATTAGGACCGTTGCCATGGCGATTAATGGTTATATAGAGCTTTTCCACCTTCACACTGGGGGGTGAGGTGGGTTAAGTGTCTTGCCCAAGGACACAACGACAGCAACCCTGTGAATCCGCTCAACCAATCAATCAATGTTTATGTCGAGAGCTGGTTTTGAACTACCGACTTCAGCTCAGTGGACAAACGCTCTACCATCTGAGCTACTGTCGCCCCTTTAAAGCAAATTTGATATGTTTTCAATGACGAAAAAGTCCTCAAAATGTTGCACCGACTCGAAACTCATTTAAAAAGCAAATGTCTGATGTTAATTTCTTTGCAAAGATTTCAAACTGCTTCAAGTTAGCGTGAAACAATAGCCTAGCGAGGAAGTTAAACGCTTAATTCATTCAGGCTACAGTAAATGCTAAACTGTTAAGTCAATTATGTAAACTGGAACATTAAAACTGAAATGATTCTCTGATTTAATGTGCAAATTCAACACACACGCTCAAAGCTAATTAATTCTGAAGTGTTTAATGCCAACTTTTATGGGCTAGTGATTAGAACATTTAAAGCTATAAGGTCACATTTAAGCAGACTACTCGCTGACACTTGTTGTCAAAAGGAAGTCTTTCAGGGTAGAAAGTGAAATGCTAAACCTTTTGGGAGCTAAAAGGTCAAATGCTTTCTGTGGCCGAGAAAGAAGAAGTCAAGTGAATGTGCGACCGTAGCCTATTGTAATAAGATTCAGATAATAACTGGTAATAAGTCATTTACTCTGTGAGCAAACGGTGATTACTGGGCAGTTATTTTGACAGAGCGTGCTATTCGATTTCAGGGCTAGTACCTGGGATACATTGGCTAAAAACGCCTACAGGCTAATCCTAATAGTCTATAAATAATGAATAATACTGTAATAGACTGTAGGGCAGCAAGGGTCATTAAATAAATTCTGAATGGAAGCAATTAGCAAATGGCAAAGGCTGCAACTTTTGAAGTACCATAGTTTCCTCCGCAAACAACAAAACATTCTGTCTGTCTTATTCTGCATCTAAACTGCCAACGCTGTACTTTTGATCTGTACAAACACGTTCTGAAATGTGATTCTTGTGTTAGATTGTCAGTTCATATTCCAGTCTTTTTGTCAATCTCCCTGCACACGTTTAAAAACTGCGCTGAATTATTAACACGTAAATCCCGAAGCTATTGCAATGCTCGTCAGATAAACTGCGATCAGATCGTCGAGCCCTGATAGACTGTAACAATCATAATCATAGCCTATTTTTACCACCTTAAAATGTGTAATATTTCTAATTAGCTTACTTAAACTTGCAATGGTCAAAACATTATAATCTAGTATATTTATCTAATGTCAACCCGTGGAGTAGGGCTGCAGGCCTTTAGTCGTTTAGTCGTTTAGTCGGTCGATGGTGCGTTAGTCGATCAAAAGCTATAGTAATGAGCGATTGAGTAAAATTAGTATCGAAACTATGTGCTTTAGAATAATCTTCAGAACAAGTATAAGACACATAGACTAGTGTACACCCATGGACCACTATGGACCTGCTGGACGACTGAGGGATTACACCAGTGTCGGGCCGTGTGCGTTTCGCTCTTGGGCCTTCAGTGACGTCCCACTTACACATTACGACATCACCTCAATATAAAGATCTTCAAGCAACACTTAATTTCAGGAGCATTTAAAACAAATAAGTTGCATTAAATTCACAATTAAGAGAAGGAAACTAAGTTCACAGATACCGTCAAAAATTAAAGATGCCAAACAAAATGCCACCAAAATGATGCTATATGAGCTTAAACAAGTCTGTCCAATAAACTGAGCAATGTCGCCGTTTTATATAAGACACAACGAGACAATAACAGAACAAACTATTCTTTGAAAATAAAGTAAACCAGATCATTTGCATTTTTTGACAATAGGCGAAACAACAGCAAATAACTGAGCTATTATTTACATTATAAACTCACTTTTTCATTGTGGAGCTCCGTCTCCCTGCGTGTCTGTGCACTGAGAAGCAGGTCCACTCGAGTGTCTCCAAAATGTTTTTAACACACTGTAGCTTTAAGTGCCCAGCTCTACAACAACAGTACAATCTGCAGCGTTTCAGCGCGATACACAGATATAAGGCCACATGAGAATACAAAAGAAAGTACTACGTTGAAAATGGCATTGTATTGTCTAAATAAAGAGTAATTGGTATTGAGTATCGAGTCCTTTCCTTAATATCAAAATCGAGTTTGAAATTTTAGTATCATGGCAACACTGTTTGGTTGGTCATGCATTTAAAAGTCTAAATTTACAACAGAAACAGAGTGAAAGAGCGTGAGTTTGCTAAAAAATTTGTCATTCTTTGGTATTTATTCATAAAAAGGCAGACTAAACTTTTTTTTTTAGAAACTACCAACTACCCCCTTCATAACTGGCTAATCGATTGGCAGGACATGTCTCTGGTCGACGGACAATGCCTTTAGTCTTTATCCTTTAGTCCTTTCGCCCTCGCCGACACCGCACTTGTGTAAATGCTGCAGTGGCTCAAACCGTCTCGTCTCGTCTGTGGCTGTGCTGGAGTTGTTGATTTGATTGACACCGGGCTCGGTCCTTTGATTTTTCCCACTGCTCTGGAGGCGCCGTGGTTGTTGGCCCTGGCGTCTTTTTTCACATGTTAGCTACAGGCAGCCTTAGCGTGGGAGAAACGTAGCAGAACTCCCCGGCTCCTGTTTACCGCAGGGTACGCAAGCTGTGGGCTGCCTCTCCAAACTGTCTGTGCACGGGCTTCTGCGTTTTAGTCTCAGAGCTAAACAGCCGTGTCGCTCTACAGTACAATCCATTTTTTTCTGACAGAGTGTGGCCGATGAAGTGTATTTATAAGAAACATCTGTATCAGACACGAATCGATACTATAACTAAAAAAGTCACACTTTATTGTCTAAATAAAGTGAGCGTTTTTTATCATCATCCGAAATAGTTCTGAGAATCCTTGGTATCGAAATCCAGTTTGAAATTTTAGTATCACGACAACACTAGCAGAAGATATGAAAGGTGTAAAGAAAAGTTCAAAGGAGATATAAGCACTATATAGTATTGTTGGCTGGAGTACGTGACCCTTGCCCTTTAACCCCAAGATTCGTGGTTCTATCCCTTTACCAGAATACACACTACACTGCTATTGTGTAGTCAAGCAAGTGCAATCATCTTGACTATGCGTGTGTATTTAGTTGAGGTGGGAATAGCTATAGTCACAGAATGGCAGCCACACTTCTGTCAGTCTGCCCCAGGGCAACTGTGGCTACATCCATAGAGTTACGTTATCCAAATATGCAGTGATCAATCATTTTTCAATCTGATAAACTCTGATATTTGACTAAATTGTGCCTCGGAGAATGTTTTAAGTGAAGTTAACAATTATTTCTACAGTTCATAATAATAATTGTCATCCAAATATGATGTTTTTTAGACTTTAAGAAATAGCTAAAACACTAAACTTAAGCTTAGCAACCGGGAAAAATCACACAAAAAATCCACCATCTATTCTCAGCACTGTTCTGGGTTCTAACGTTTTGACCACGCAGCACATAATTCCCATGATTCTTTGCGCCTCTGAACCGGGCCGGGCCGCTCATCCATCACACTGTGCGATTTGCCGAGTGGACAAAGCCTGGCGTGCATTGGGAAAGACCTCCGTGTGTATATTTTGGTTTACACGCTCCTTTTGCTGCGGCAGTAAAGCATGTCAGGAAGAACCGATATAGCCATCCCATCCAGGGCCTCCCAGGAGTCATGACTGCTGCAGTGTGTCAGAGCGCGACCCGGGTAAGCTTTCAATTAAGGCGCTTTCAGGGCACTTAAGTTACAACATGCTGGGGAATGTTCCGCAAGCCCCCAGTTCAACCTAACAATAGCTGTCAGTGAACTTAGCACCTGCTTATGGGCTTCACATGGGAGATTCTAAAGGTTCTGTATGGAATATGTGGCATGGCGTGTTTAGGTCGACATGACGGACTGCGCCTCTATTATATTAGCAAATGTGATATTCATTCATTTAAAATCCATCACTGTACTCTCTATAAAGAAGCAGGTTGGCCATTGCGATCTGTCCAACGCTGTATAAAATGTATTTCTACAGGATTACTTGATAAACTGCCTGAATATCTTGCTTTTCACACTTCGATGCAAGAACTTTGGTCACACTAGAACTGCAAAAGGGAAAAAGCTTTTGGTTGGACATGCAAAACTGAACACACCGCTGCCACTAATGCACTTAAATAATCTGGTCATAAACATTTATACTCACACCTGCTCCTGATTTTAATGTTTAAATGGATCTGTGCAGTTATTTGCTTTGTTTTAGGACTGCATTTTAACAGAGCGCTCATGAAAAAGAGTCTGGGTCTCTCTTTGGGCTCTCCCTGTAGAAATTAAGTAATATTGCGAAGGCTGTAGGGCTGTAGTCAACTTAAGACATTCTTGATTGACTAAATATATAAGATAACTAAGATGAGCTTTCAAAAATATAATCTGACCCATGATGCAATAATGTAAATACAACGAAAATGACTTGTAAATGGTGTCTTTAAATTTAAAAAAATGAAACGGCAGGTTAAACTCACCCCAAAAACTCCAGCAAGCCCTGTCCATGCAAAGTCCCAATAAAATAATAAGTCACCATCGACCAATTAATCGACAAAATGTTTTTCCAAGAAGGTAAAATCAGAAAAAATATTAATATTTTGGATATCTACACATCTTAAGTAGGTGTTACTGTATCTTTTCTATTCATAAAAAGTTAGAGATTTCAAAAATGCACACTTCTAGCCGGGCAGAGAGAGAGAGTAGTTTCCGTCCAGACCTGGGGCACCCTGGGATTAGCTGTAGGTTTTCAGAGAACAGTGAAGCAGAGAGGACTCCCCGTTGGGACAACCAAGGGCCAGCATTTCTTAGAGCGCTCTGGCTGGTATTTGTGTTTTCTCACCAAGACAGACAAGACCGACTTCAGACTTTACCGCATTCAAAATCCTCTCACAAAACAATACCATATGTGATAATAATAACCTTGCTAATTAACATACACACTGCGTTCAAATGCAAGACAAAGAAATAATTGCAATGTCAAACCCCATGATCATAAATGGCAGCACACTCGCTTTTACTTTGCATATAAAGCCGTTACAAGGCAATACGCAATGTAATAAAACTCTAGAAACTCAACTAAAAATGATTTACATACGATCTGTTGCTGTTTTTTGTTTTTAAACCTAATTTTTCCCATAGAAGCCACTTTGCTCAATCCATTTGCACATGTGCTATAGAGATGACTTTTTAGGGGATGAAAGATGCTGACAAATGTGAATCATTGAATGTAATCGGTGGCAAAACATCACAAATGTTCCACAGTGCAAGATAAGTTGAGATAAGTCACTTATTACAGAATCATCCCAAGTAAAAAGCAAGTAAAAGCTTAGTTGAGCATCTTCTAAACAGACTCCAGTACACGTATATGGCACATGAAGGTGATATCACTCCTTCAAATAACAGTCTTTACAGTACACGATGATGCCACTCTGAGCAGCACTGTGACTGCCCATGCATGCTCAGTATATACAACTACTTGTGGCACTACTGTGATTGCCCTCTTCCATCTCAAGTAGAGGTCTAGTTTTTTAAAATAGCTTATCACTGATCACCAATTTGCATGACCTGACTTATGTGTACGGCAGCTCTTCTCCTGCTGATACCAAGGAACTGAAAAAGGCACTTGGTTCATTATGAGTTTAATCATGGAACAGCCTTCAAAACATGTAATCAATAGCTCAAGCTGCTTTTATATTGACCCTTGTGCCCGGGTATGGGGGCGGCAACACGGGGGTGAACTTACCTAGCTTTCCTCGGGACTCTTCCAGCTTTTGGATCTGGTTTTCCAAGAAGAACATGGCTATTGCGAACGCCAGTAGCGCCAGCAGCTGCAACTTCGGCGGCATCATGACTCGGAGCAACCCCATCAAATCATCCACGCTGGAAAGAGGGGATTGGTCACTCCATGCTTGCTCTAGGCACACGACGCTGCTTACAAAGAAGTGTCAATGCATGGCCCTCTCCAAACGCGCGCACACGCCGCTCTAGTCTCCTCCAGGTGCGTAAAATCCACTCGTTACCTTAAAATACTCATGCTCACAGCGTTTTACGTGGTTATTCCCAGTAGAGCGAGCCTGTTGGATGGCCCTGTGTCTCGTAGAGCTTATTCGGCTGTGTTTTTCGTGCACAGCGGCGGTCCTGTCCCATCCAGTGTGCTCGCCGCTGCACTACGCACTGACTGCTGTTGTCCAAATACAAGCGCTCAGGTCATTGGATGTAGCGGGAGTCCACCACAGCGCAAAGCCTCGCCATTCGCCCCCAGTCACAGCCTCAACGAACGGGATTGGACCTTTTTTCCAGAGAGCGTGCCGTGTTTGGACAGCAGAGGGCGCACTCGCGTGAAAGTAGTGTAGTGTAGTTATGAGTGAACAAATACAATGTTTTCCTTTGCTCACACTTATTTACTACAAAGGCCTCGTAGTGTAGTTTTTACTCACAGAAGCAAATATAATGTGCCCCGTTTTTTGAAAGTGGCTCAAGTCCTATAGAGAAGCAATCTCCAGAATATGTCAAGTTCACCTTTTTGCAACCTGTATTTGGTGGGAAAAAATTTTAAAAACTGATGTTTGATGAAGGTTAAAATTATATTTTATCAAGGGGCCTCCTTATGTAGCTATCTCACAAAGTCTGATTTTTGGACAATAATTTCTTTTTTTTTTTCTTTCTAAAATAATGCAATATTTTCTATTAGCATGCAAATTCTATAATACGTATTGTGATGTAAAAGCTGTAATTAAGTTTAAAAATCAATGAGGTAGTTAGGGTTTTATTATGTAATCCTAATCCTAACTTTAACTCTAACAATAGAACATTTCACAGTTTAATTCTTCAGTAAAATAATGACAAAAAATAAAGCGATTGCTTTTGTCTTATTTTAATACAGTTTGAATCTTAATTAGACTGTAGCAGATTTTCTTCACTGTGATAATTAATCAATAATTATTATAGAATACATGTCAGGCGCTCTCGGGGCAGCCCCTCGCTCCAGTCAAAAGGTCCTGGCAGCACTTTTTGCTAACAGCCGCCTTCAAAATGTCGGGAGAGGTTTATCTCCTGTGGCTCCTGTCCCTTTTACAAACGGTGAGTTTTGTAGACAGATTTATTAGTAGTATGATTAGCGGACACTTTGAATAAGGCCCGGAGATTATAACTAAAGTGTAACTAAAGTGTTAGCTGTAGCCGTTAGCCGTTAGCCGCGATCTGCCTCAGCCACATCCGTATCTGCGGCACTACACTGACGTGGCTCATCCTCTGTCTGCAGCTCCTCTGAACCTTTAAGGATGGTTTAATATGCCAAATGAAACTGCTTTTTACTTGCTTCGCGGCCTTACTTTTGCTACGGTTGTCCTTCACTGTTTCTAGGGCGTGAAATAAACATTGGCAATGTTCTTCAATGAAATCATAATGTTATTCTAGGCCTAGCTGTGTTTAGATGACACTTCTGTAGGCCTATTTCTGTTGTTGTTGTTATCATCATCACAGCATGGACTGGCTATAGCAGCAGATCTCAAACATTTCATAACAAGTACCAGCTAAAAAAATGATTTGGCCTCTTGAGTACTACCAGATCTAAAGCAGGTCTATAACAGGACTATTCCAGGTATAAACAAGGTCTAAATCATGTCTCCAATAAGACTACATTGCTACAGAAGAGCTCTAAACAAGGACTAACCAACAGGAGCACAGACATTTGGATGAAGTTCACTTTGGGGCAGTGATGGCTCTTTGTAAATGTGCTTTATAAATAAACTTGACTCTAAAATAAGACGTCACTAGAACTGCCTGAGCTCCACCTGAGGAAGTCTGTGCACCACAGCTTGAGAACCACTGGGCTAGCATCTACACGGCCTCATGCGTCATCTTGCCTGGAGTGGCAACAGTGTCCTGGGGAAAAAAAATAAAATTAATGCATGGAACTGATAATCCATGTTTTAAATGATGAAATGCATTTGCATTGTGCTGAGATTGCTGTCAGAGCCAAGTGTAAGACCATAAGAGTGTTGTCAGTTTTCTGGCTTTATTCACACATAAGCCTTCCCTGCATAGTCCTGGTACTCTACTGGAGAAATTGCCAGATCAAAAATGCAGAAAAATCAGTTCTGGCTTTTTTCACATTTCTGGCAAAATACAGGTAAATTCCCTGGTTAGGATACCTGTGTGAATGGGCCAAAATAAGATCATGTCAAAAATGGCTCTGGAACGTCAAAAAGTAAGATGTCACCATGTTTGTGGCAGAGATGTATTGACCAAAACAATGTTAAAAAGTAAACAACTGGAGCGGTGGAACAACCCAATAAACTGCTGGGTCACTACTGGTAAATGTGTCAGTGACGCTGTAGTGTCAGTAAACTTTTGAATGAATGCCAAGTTTAGTAGCATCTTAAAAGCTCCATTTGTTTTACATTAGGTTCATTGAAAATTTAAAGATGGACAGATATATCGGTTGGCCAATATATTGAGCTGATATGTAATTTCCAGCACAGGCCAATATTTTGTTTTGGGTGACCTGCTGCCTAAGGAATGCACACAAAGCTTTATTTGAACACTTTAATGCAAATAATTAACTGCTCAAAATGTGTCTACACAGCTCTTTTTAATTTTTGTGGTTAAAAAAGGGCTGTAGGTGAGTTTGTTGTAAATTTATAATTGCATAATTTTGTGAAAAAAATTGTCAATTTCCAGTAAAAATTCTGTAAAGTGTGACGTCACAATCCTGAGCTCCACTGTGTCTCACCACATTGTGTTCACCCCTCACCTTTCATTCTAACATGCCCTGTCTGTCTCTGTTCCTCTCTGTCAGCTGTCAGCGTATGGGGCCGAGCTGTCCTCTGAAGCCTGCCGGGAGATAGGCTTCTCCAGTAACCTGCTGTGTAGTGGCTGTGATCTGCTGGGGGAGTTCAGCCTCAACGCTCTGCAGCCCAACTGTCGGAGGTGCTGCCAGCAGGAAGCACAACTGGAGGGGCGCAAGGTGAGGGGCAGGGGGGAGGGTCACATTCGGGAATAGGTCTGTCTGCAGCGAGGCGACTAGAGGCTAGCGACTGGAGGTTTTATGATGGGACTATTTACAACTGTTCCTTTATACAGAACAAGATCCTTCTATATTTGTTAATAACTTGCTGAAGAAATTACTTAATCACAAGATGAGGGGTATGTGTATGCTGTTAGTCAGATTTTAGTTTTAATTAAAAGTACAACAAAAAAGTTAATAGAGCAGGTTGTCACAAAATTCAGCAGTTCTAAACTGCAAAAGTCAAGGGGAACAAAATGCAGTGGGCACAGCTGCAGACGACCTGCCACTGCCCCAACATTGTAGTCACCACAGGGAAAGTTAATGTTGTTTTGGTTCATTCAAATCAACAGTGGGAGGAGGCAGCCACATGCGCCCATGTACCGATGTTTCTACTATTCATCCAAATCCCCATGTAACATCTATTGTAATCTGTGTCCGCGCACTCCATCCTGACGCTGCCATTCTACACCAGTGTCCAGCTCACCTTTATGCACAGGGGATAGATTACTGTGTGACAGTGACAGTAGAAAAGCATCAGACACATTTCTGTATCAGAATGAGCATACAGAGGCTGCTTAAGTAGGTGCTATTAATCGTGTAATTTATTTACTAAAGGCGAAGGCTTTTGTCAATGACAGATGAGTGCTGCGTCTTGCTGTGTGCACATCTGTAAACTATGAGTACGTACTAAGAATCAATCTGAATCTGAATTCTGATATTTGTCCATGATTCACTTATAATGCTGGTAGTACAGTAAATTTCAGACTACTGAGCACACCTGAATATAAGCCGCACCAGCTAAATTTGAAAAGAAAATCTATTTTGTACATGTATATAAGCTGCAAGTTTTCATGTTGTAACATGAGATATTTACACAGAAAGACTGTACATGGATTTTTTTTCTTTTTTAGTTTTAATTTTAAGACACGCTTTTGTTTTGTTTTTTTAAATGTGCCTGAAAATCTGCAATACAGCACCAACACGTCATCAAAACGGGATGAACATACCTGCATGTTTAGAAAATAAAACGGCACCAACACTGGTCATCTGCTTTTATTTCCTCTGAAAGCTTTTGTCTTTTTACATTGACCAAGTTCTTCCCGCTGCCGCCTCCAATGTACCACCATCTCTTCATTGATGCCAAGCTCACGTGCAGAGGCTCTATTTCCTTCTTTGATGCCAGATCCATTGCCTTAAACTTAAAAGCTTTACAAGCATTTACATGTCTTCCTGTGTTTTCCACGATGAGGCTGTGTGCATGATGCTCAAAATGACAGTTCAAAATCAAAACTAGTGTATTCTTCAGCGCATAATCTTTCCTCACGTCTGTCTCACTTTTGTGTTTACTGCTCGAGAGTGCCCCCCGGTGGCTGTTAGCCAGTAAAAATCTATAAATTAGCAGCACTCTTGTATAAAGGTTCAAAGCTTGGGTTTCAGACTATAGCGGCTTATAGTCCGAAATTTACGGCAAGTTCTCTAAAGCATTCGGTAGTTCATGTTTCAGTTGGGATTTTTTTTTAGACGTGGAGGTGGACAAATGATGCATCGCTATGGGGATATACTGTGATAATCAATATTGAAACTACGCTATACCACTGATACAAAGCAGGATCACAGTAAATCAAATTTTTAATGGACAGTGTGATTAAAAGGCCTGAGCAGCAATAAATGAATAACAAAGTGAACCAAAAATTAGCCACAGAAGTAGTTTATTCTACCTTTACAGCTTAAAAGTAAGTGCATTACAACAAAAATACCCCAAATCTCCCCACTTTTCTAAAAAAAAACAACAACTGTACATGCTGTAAATATTGAGTCCCAAATATTGTTCCAGCTTTGATATATGGAACGATAAGTCGACATGGTAATTATAACATCTAGGCAGTATCCTTTTTACCGCACTGTTATGTCCACCAGCCCACCAGCCCTCCTCCCACTCCCCATTTTGTCTCTTCTGATCCTTGCAATTGTCTTCTCAAACCCCCAGACCGCCCCCACCTCCCTACCTCCACCTGCTCAGGACAGTTCTCCCATTATTGTGCGCTTTTGATTACTCCTTATTGAAAACACCCACTGCTCTTTTTGGTGGATTAAATTGACTCATGAAAGGATGACAAAAAATAAAAAATAACAATGTAATTTGTCCTTTGTTAAGACCGGAGCGCGTTGTATCTTAGCAACAGCACCTCAGCACTGCGTAGTACAGTCGCGCCTCATTACAGCTGCTGATGGTAATTCTAGACAGGGAGAAGCTCTGGGGACCGGAGAGTAGGTTTGCAGGTAAAATGTCAGAAGCCAGGGCCTGACAGTGGTAAAACAAAGTGTGGAGCGGCTCTGTGCTCTGGTTGTGAGTATTGATGATGCCATTAGTAAAACGCAAAGACTGTTAGTGAGTTATGTAGGTAATCCAGTGTCTTCTCCAAATTACAAATATCTTGTTCCAATCACCTAACCCTGTAGTTTAGATTTCCACAAACATGTTCTGAAATGAATGTGGTTTGTTTGCTGTTTTTGCTGTTTATATTGTTTTCTCACATGTCAGTTCTCCCGCATGCGTTTGGTGCACTGTGTATTCCCTATAAGCTAACCTGGCCAACAAGATGAACTCTTGCTATTTTTCTTATTTCACAAACTTCTAAGAATTCTTCTGGCCCGGCTCCCGCTGTTTTGATCATCCGGCCGCCAGTGGTTCAGACCAATCACAGAGCAGCGTTGTGGTTTGGGCAGAAGCCAAAAAAGATTCGTCCAACCCAACTAAAACAAACATCGCGGCACTAACTGATATACTTCAGCTTACTGCACGCTCCAGTTTGGTATTAAACTTGTCTTATAAGTATCTTACATTTATTCAACTACAGATGCTTTATTGCCCACAACTATTTCTGAAACAAACATCCATTCTTGCTGCGTCTTTCCACAGATGGTTACTGTGGAATATTCTAGGCCGAGCAATAACATCTCCATAGATACAGACAAGAAAAGTTGCGTAGTGCATTATTAAAGTGTAAAATCGACATCACCACTGTAATCAATATAAATGCTATCGACTTTAACTTTTTTACTCTGCCACTGCGGTGGACTGGAGTCATGTTGTTACATTTTTCTATTTTCCCACAAATGTATTTCCCAGTTTGATGATCATGATGAAATATAAACACTGGGATGCGTGTAGCCGACATGGGGAAGATGGAACCTTGTTTGTTGTTTTTTCCAACTACAAATGTTAAAGTTCGATTTGGTGATGAGCCCGCTAATGATAAACACCAACTTTCCATTATTTTTAGCTTTGAAAAAACATTGAAATGGTCCTGCAGAATTTGTGTTTAAAACATAACTCTCGGTTGGTTTTCGCTTACTGTGTAAAATCTCTATCCACCCCCAGTATCTATAAAAATCTGCTGACTAAATGGAACCAGCTAAACAAAAGAGATCCCACTCTTTGTCTGGCTGTCAAAATGATTCATGTACCTTTTTCAGACACATTTTTATCAGCTGTTTTTCAAAATAAGAAATGTCTCTATTAAACAACATTTTGAAAGCTGCTGGGGAAAAAATGACAAGGAAAAATAGTAATGGTATATTTTCTATTTACAAGTGGTGCTGTCACAATGTTGAACTCAATTTCAGTACTATGGAATAGACTCAATACCAATTCCAATACAACAATGATAATAAAAACAGTCTAGACAATAGAATGTGCTTTTCAACATTAAATGGTAGTACTTTATTTTATATTTCCTTATATCTGTGTAATCCCTTAGTCGTCCAGTAGGTTCATAGTGGTCCATGGGTGTACACTAGTCTATGTGTCTTGTACTTGTTCTGGTACAGCTCAAGATCTTTCTAAAGCCATTCAGGAAAGGTTCATTTCTGTCCTCATCTAGTTTCGATACTAGTTTTATCATCTGATGTAATCCTCTTGACAACCCTATTTAAAACTGCAGGTTATCCCTTAGGTGCTATAACATCAAAGACATGTTGCTTTCCTCCGTTATTCAAATGCCATTTAAATAAAACGCCTTACGAACCAAGTTGTTTACAGAGACACAGCGAGGAGCCTTTTACTGCTGTGACTTCAATTCCCGCTAACCTAATGTACTGTGGTGCTGGAGGTTTTATTACATGAGCGCTGTCGTATTGTGCATTTGTCAAACTTAGCCTCACGTTGGCTGGTTTTACTTTGATCTGAAGGTGCCTTGTGTTTGTTCATCACAGCTGTATCCCGGGGCCATCCTGGAGGTCTGTGGATGAAAATTGGGCAGGTTCCCACAAGTCCAAGGTAAGAATTTGTTTGTGTAACATCTCATTCAATGTTTTTTTAATATATATATATATATGGATACAATACAATTTTATTTATTTTTTACATAATCCCATATATTTTGTTTCATATATATGATGTCTTCTGTATATATATATAAATGTGGAAAGTAGTTAAAAAAAAAGTGTATGTTGTTCATTAATAAAAGTTTTAGTATAATCGCTCTAAATAATCCCAGTTGATAACGACAAGAACAAGCGTGGCTATTGCTAACATGTCATAGTTCCGCCTAGATTTGGTTAAGATTATGCTACTTTGAATAATTTAATAAATAATTTGGGGAGTATGAATGTGACTTACTGCCTACATTTCATCTTTTGACCAGTTTTATAAGTTTACAATAATACAATAAGCAACGAAGTCTAATTTTGCTAGGCTCCTGTGTTAAACGGTTATTTTCATTTGCCACCAGTCTACAGTAGGTTAGTTTACATTCAACAGCTGAAAAATGCATCATCGTCCTCATTTTCGAACTAATGCTTTTCCTGAATGTAACAATAAAGCTTTATGATGTGAATAAATAAGATGATGTATTTAATAGTTTAAATTGTGTTCTCACGGACCAACATCGCGTCTTGTTTCGTCTTATTCCACTCAAACTCTTGAACCAAACTATTCCCTTAGCCATGGCACATAATATTACATCCCATCACAGTGAACCGCTCCTGAAGTTTTGTTTTTATTTGTGTGCTTGAGTATTTCTTCCAATTGCATCCGTCTCCCCCTCGTCTTTTTGCAAAATTTGATCTTTTATGTATTCAAAACTACTTGTGCTTTGGGATTGCATAATGAATAATACATGAGCTTAAAATCGTGTCGCGCCTTTAAGCCAGATTGATACAAGTAACTAAACAAACGGCTCTTTTGTAACTCTAGTTCACGTAGCAGTTTAAAGTTTGTTCTTGTCCAGAGCATTTGATATGAGTCCAGGCTCGTCCATCTTTAAACGGCCCTCTGAAGCGGCCTCGTCCCCGTCTGTCAAACCCTCACTTAGCATTCATGTCATGTTTCTGTAATAGAGACATCCCTTCAGTTTAACCGCTCAGCCATTTGTGCCTGTGTTTTCCTCAGCTGTGGCGTGTCCCTCCGCTCTTATGTTCTTAGAGTCAGCTCAGAGGGACAACTGCACGGCCCTAAGGACTCAAATAGCTCTGTGTAAGGGGGTTATGTCACGAGAATGTTGTTTTTAACTGTGTTTTTGTATCCCCCTCACCCACCCACTTACCCCCACCTAGCATTTGTGAGGAGCGACAAGCCCAAGATGTTCAAAGGTCTTCAGATCAAGGTGAGTTTGAGCCCTGGGATTAGACGGGGCACTACTTATTTTGTCATGTAATACTATTTTTAAAAATGCTCCAGCACAGATGTATTGTAAAAGCAGCTCCAAGGGTCAAAATGAGGCCGCTGTCTGCATGTAATCTGAAAGAGTTTTATTGTTCACTAACCAGGAAGTGTGCTGTTGGCATTACTGTGATTGCAAAAGTCCACATTGGCCTCTGTAAATCATAGTGGTCAATAATTGGGCAGCTAGGAATGTGTTAAAGTGAAGAACAACATTGGACCATTGCAAATTGTTTAAAATGAGTTCCTGTTTTTAAGATGGTACATGTACAGTGCCTTTTTGTCACTTGTTTTTTTTATAAAAGTCATTAAACAGTTTGTGAATGTGCAGACGATTAGTTCAGCTGATGTGCATTAACCTGTGACACGTGACACATAATACAGTTTATAATGAGCTTGCCATAGTAGCGTTTTATCCTAACCATTCTGTACTTTGTCACACAAGAGGCAGATTTTTCACATTTTGTAGAAGCACAAAATCATCTACTACTGAAACACGTTATGCTCAGTTTTTTTATTTGTTTAGCACAAGTAACAATATTTCAGAGTCAATTGTGGTTGACAGAACTATAAAAAATCAGATACTAGTCGATACTAAAACTAGTATCGAACCCAATACTCATTTGAGCAGGTATCGATACTAAAAGCCACATTCACAGGACAGAAATTAATCTTTCTTGAAAAGCTTTAGAAAGTAAAATTTAAATATTAGACACATGGAGCACTATGAACCTACGACTGAGGGATCACACAGATATAAGGCCACATGGGAATAACAATGTACAGCGATTTTTAATCATCGTGATATTGGCGTCGGTATCGAGTATCGAGTTTGAATTATTGTTACTAGTACTGTTGTTCAGTTTCAAGTAGCAGCTTTGGCCGTCTGAAATTTTAGTATTGTGACAACATGGGAAATTTGCAGCTACGAAGACCTTCCCTCAAGCATTTTTCAAACTGGAAAAACTGCAAATCGAGCAGCTGTTGCTTAACCTGAAAAAAATCCTCCCCAAACTGCTAATGAATCGTGTTTCAGAACAATTATTTTTTTCATTTGGTGTTGTCACGATAGTAAAATTTCAAACTTAATTTCGATACTAATAAATGGACTCGATACTGATTCTGATACCACATTAATGATTAAAACACTCTTTATTTAGACAATAGATTGTGATTTTCATTACATAATTGTGCTTTTATATTCCCTTGTGTCCTTATATCTCTGTAATCAGCTGTCGAGGCAGGTTCCATGGATGTACACTAGTCTATGTGTCTTGTACTTGTTCAGATACAGCTCAAGATTATCAGTAATTTCGATACTAGTTTTAGTATCGATTTAGTATCTGATTTTTGATAGTTTTGGCCACCCTAATAGACTGTTACGTCATCATCTGAAACCCAGCAGTTGCTAATCCAGCCCAAAAGTTGGAAAAAAAAAACAAAAAACCTCTTTTGTTTCTAAATATTTTTATTTTATTTTTTCAGAGCATTTAGAATGACCCGTCTGACATTAATATGAGCAAATACAGCACCGAGGAACAAACCCTCATTGTACAGTGATACTTTGAGTCACAGGGTCAAAATCACAAACCCAGCGGTGTTACCGTTGACATTTTAATACCAGAGATGCCCAAAGTGTAAATGCCATTAAAGGAATAATAAGTGATTTTCACAGACAGGGGGCAGTATGTGATCTCCACAGACCTGACTAGTCCCGATTTCTTCCTGTGGGGCTATCTTAACCCCTTACCATTCCGGGTATTTTTGGTGAAATTGCCTACGTTCTGACCTCTCCAAATTAAAATGATTACTGTTATTGAACCATAAGTATTATTTACACAAGTTTGGGGTCTTTGTAAAGGTAACATCCTCTAGTTTTACCCTCAGGTGTCAGAATCACTGTAAGTTTGTCTGGTAAGTATTTATACACTTTGGAACACACATAAAAAATGATTTTTCTCATCCTCGCCTAAATTTTTTTGTAAAAATTAAGGGGAAGAAAGCTGCAGTAGGTAGCTGGGGACAAAAATACACCATATTTCAATTGAAAATGTTGTTGACCTCTCACATTTCAGATTTGAGGTCAATCTATAAAAAAATGAGATTTTTACACTTATTTTATTATGACTAAATCCAGGCGCTTTATGGAGGGACTTTTGATGTATCCAAGTTTATCCAAACCTCTCCAAATGGAGACATTTGGAGAACGTTTGGAAAAACTGCAATAACTTTTGAATGCTTCAACCCACAGACATCAGTGAGGGCTCTACTGAAAGCTCACACTTAGAGGAATCTGTATCTGCACACTGAGCTGCTCTATTATGTAAATTTATACAGCATATCAAAACACAATATAAAATACATATTTGTTTATGAAATATAGTCAAAACAAGTGGTAGGGGTCAAAATAAATATATATTTACAAACTCCACACACTGCAAACAATGAACAAACACACACTGCAAACAGCAGTGAAAAGCTCACTGTACATGATTATGGCTTGTCCAAAAAATGGTGAAAAAATGTCTTTGCCAAAATGCCATTTCTTTGTTTTGTGCAAAACCTGGTAACAGCCGATGAGTGAATCTGATAACGTCACCCACGTGCCTAAAGAAAAACACAAACACATTAGTAACAAGAAAGTACAAAATTGAGAGAGGGTGAAGTAATATTATATCATATACATATTATAATTTTACTTACAATACTGTAAACTGCAGAATAAAATACCTTTCAATCAATAGACAAATGAAGTCTAATTCATACAGATAAACACAAATGTGCCTGACGCATGGTTCCAATGTGCACTATGCACAGAAGTGATGCTAATGATTACACACGATATATTTTATTTACAATTATGTAAATAGCAGAATAAACTAGGCTTACCGACCCAGAACAGCATCCAGTCCATCAAAGAATATGCTCCTCCACTTCTGAGTCCACCGTGGAATCTGACACGGACCGCTCCGGGTCCGAGATGCCTCTGGTATAACTTGTACAAACATCCACAGTGTCCTCCGTCGCGTACTGCCTTTATTTTATCCGTTTCGTCGTGTTTAGAACGCAAAACTGTTGCAAAATCACAGTGCGTCATTTTACGCACACTTTACGCACGAAAAGCCGTGATTCATTTTCTTTCGTTACGCACTGGGCCTGCTCCGTGTGTTTACAGAAAACCATGGCATGTCATACATCCTCGTGTTCAGCAGCTCATTGGCTGTAAGGAGAAAACGTCACTGAATGTGTGAGATGTGACTGGTTGATTCTACACGGGGGAGAGTGGGGCGTACACTTTCAGTCACCTGTAGCACTGGTTCGCTGTCTGGGGCTCCAGTGACCCTCAACCCCCACCTTATTGGCCAAACTTGGTGTCAATCAGAAGCTAGCATGTTTGTCTATCACTGAGAAACAAAGTTGGCGCTGTCTGAAGTTTGTTATGCCTGAAATTGACGAAAGAAATGCAAAAAAATGACGGAGAAGATTTCACTTTCCTGCAGCAGATTGGACATGGAGGATCAAAGTTATTTTGCGGACATAATTTCTTGACTGGATTATATTCTCTGGACGTCTACGGAAAGAATGAGACCGATATTGTGGAAATATGTTGATGTTTGACAGAACCAGAGCCCTCAAAGGTAAGTGAAGTCCAAATAGGCATTTTTGGCTTTTCTGTAAAAACGGCTTTCCTGACAGCACTGTGGTGACTTTAGGTGAAAATGGTTTACATATTCGGAAAGATGAGATCCGTAGCTTTCATTTGATGTGTAGATTGTTTGTGTGGGTGACGCAGAAGTGAATGTACATTGCTGTAAAGTTGTAAATAAAAGGCGACGGCCCGCCCGCGGGCCGTCGGAACGGTAAGTGGTTAAAGAAAAGGTGTTTGTGAATAAACCTCAGACAATAAACCACTTAAAATGTAATATCGAGGATCAAATAAGAGCCATAAGCCCAGAAATACTTGCGAAGTGTGCAAAGTGTATTGGATCGGGCTATTCAGTGCAAAACCAAAAATGGTGGACACTTTCAGGTCATTTTTACTTTCTCTAGTTTAAGTCATGATAAGTTCAAGTGTAAGTGAACAATTATAACCGTATATATCGCCAAAAATCTCTGAAGCTTCAGTTTTATCTACTGCTAAAATTTGGTGAGTATAACTTAAGAATTATAGGAGCCACTGAAGATTTAAATGTGTCAGTGACTTTTGGGCCACCCTGTATATATTCCAGACCATTATACAACATGGAATGAGTTTTAGGTTAACCATCTTGTCCGGTTTTGTGTCTGCAGTACGTCCGCGGCTCTGATCCAGTCCTCAAACTCCTGGACGACAGCGGGAACATCGCAGAGGAGCTCAGCATCCTCAAGTGGAACACAGACAGCGTGGAGGAATTCCTTAGTGAGAAACTGGATCGAATATAGACCCGACCACCTAAACTCAGACATATTCACTATATCAAAAATACAAAGACTCTCCAACTTTGACTTCATTCCAATTGAATTTTTAGACAAACATTTTGATAATTATTCTCGTCTGTTTAGGATTTAAACAATTCTGCTCAGCCTCGTAAGAATCAGGCTGTTTTTTTTCATGGTTAATGCTAGAATGTTGGGTTGGGAGGACGGTCTGCTGCTCAGTATTTTTTAAGTTAGGAAATGGGTTGTGGGTAAAGGTTGGGCTTAGACAAATGGTTAGGGTTAAGGTTAAGGTTAAGCTTAGGGGTTTGGTAAATATATATAATACAGGATTATATTAAGGTGAGGAAAATGGTTAAGATTAGGGTTAGGAAAATGTTTTGGGCTAGTTAACTTACCATGTTGGCAGTAACTTTTTAAAAATAAATTTGTCATCTAGCCTTCTCTCAACTTGCACCATAAAATATAACATAAAATAGTCAAAAATAGCACATTTTAGGCCTGTTCTTGGCACCAGAAGCTAACCCTTCACCTTGGCGACCAGAGCTACGTGATCACTTCTGTCCCTCTTGACCCGACTCTCTAGCACTGACCGTTTTGTATCACCGATTTTCTTAGTTGTTGGTTGTTTTTGGATCTTTCCCTTGTCCTGTACGTCTGATATTCTTGTATAATTATTTTTTATATGGCTCGGCGTCGTGGGGTTTGTAGTCAGACTGGAGAGGTAGTGTTCCTGTGTAGAAGCAGTCCTGTGGGAGCCCGCCGTAGTGAAGAGGTCGCAGTAAACCAGCGCTCTGGCATGTGACGTCTGATGTTGGAGGCTTTGTACAGAGACTGTGGTTTATAAAGGAACTCTGTCTGTTTGGTTTTAAAGGGATGAAATATGCAACAATAAAAAACATACAAATGTACTGTATTGTGTCCTTTTATTTAAAAAGAGAAGTGAGATTTTCATGTTGTAAATCCATGGTGCTAGTGACCTCTAGTGGAGAGAAAGCAGCGTTGGAAGTTTAAGTTTAAATACATTCAGTTATGAAGGTGCTTGATGTTCACTAGGCCCTGGGTTATGGATTAATTTGTTGATCGATTTAATACATTTTTGTCATTAATCCAGTAGCTGCTTAAGATTAGAAAAGCCCATGATTGAGATTGATCCCACTTGACGCCATCAATGAGTTTGCTGTAATTTATTGATTAAAATGCATTTGACAAATTAAAATATTTGTTTTATATATATATAAAAAAATTATAGATTTTTAATATATATATATATATATATATATATATATATATATATATATATATATAATCTTTTGTATGTGATAGTATCTGAGGTTTAAGTCAGTCAAGTGGCAGAAGAAATTTTGAAAACAAAAAGTTGTAGAATACAGGAAGTAGTGGTGAGTTTTAAAACAGATCTACATCAACTGTGTTTAATTCAATCTAAAATGCAAAGACGATTTACAAGCAAGGAAGCCATTGACTTAACAAAATAAATGTGTTTTTATAAGTCTTTAAATGATAACTATTGTACAATTTAGACAAGTTTGGCCTTTATTAACATTATGGTTGCTAGGTAACACGCCTCTGCTTAACCAGGAAGTAAAATTATAAAATTTACCAACATGACAAAACTAGAAAAGACTTTTAGTAAAACCTGTAAAAAATATACATGTCAACTATGTTTTAGAAATGAGTAGCCTGTCATATGCACTTTAACTTGTTTCAGCCCTAAAGTGCCAAAGTGCCAGTATCAAAAGTGAATTATAGTGTAAATAAACTAAATAAGACTTTAAAATGTAGAGCATGAGTTTCAACTTGATAAGTAAAAGATGATTGTCAATACTTTTCATGAAAAATGATTTTAATTCAACAATTGTAGAGATATGTCGTAATAACAATTTAGTAGAAATGGAGGTCACAAAACGGTCGGATAAAATGGGGTCACATGGACGACAAACAAACCCATTATTCGTCCCACACAGGGGAAACTGCAGATCACGACATAAAATGATCCCGGGACACCTGCTCGACACACAGTGAGTCAACAGGATGTAATAAAGATCAAATGTATCAATTTGAATAACACTATGATGCGTTTACCACTTCATCACTTATTTTATATTGAAATAACAGGACATTTCTAAACACGGTATAACATCAAGAATAAACATTATACATACACATTTATCAAGGCAAAAGCATTAAAAAACAAAGTTACACATAGTGTTTGCCGCCCTCGATTGGGTGGTCCTCTCCTTTGGTGTGAGACTGAGGTTTGTACACCACTCCTGGATACCTGCAGCAGAGGGAATGGAACCAATAATCCAGCCGTTACATGGACGCTGTATCTGTTTTTATTCGACCTGATTTGATTATGTTCTGGTTCTGGTTGAGCCTAGTCAATCTGACCAGTCGTTATCTGATTTCTGCCCTGATCGGATTACTGAAATGTCACGAAAACTACATCTGATCAGTGGTAGAAGAAGTACTCAACTAAAGTAAAAGTACAGATACAGAACAAAACAAGTACTCAAGTAAAAGTATCACATGAAAAAATCTGATTAAGTAAAAGAATTAAAGTACAGATTAAAAAATGTACTTTAGGAGTATTTCGCGCTGATTTTTAGGTCTTATAAATCTTCAATTGATTTTGATAAAGGTTTGCGCTGAAATTTTTTCACTAAAAACAACAAAATCAATCTTTTTATTGTAGCTGTTTTTATTTTTTGTATATTTTTGTTTGCTCAAACTACGAACGTGTTAAAAATAAACCCTCAGCCTTTTTAGAAAGTCTCAAACAATCATAAAAAATACTCTTAATTTTCAGTTCAGTTAAAAAATGTAGTGGAGTAGAAAGTACAGAATCCTGCTCTCTAGTGTAGTAAAGTAAAAGTAAAAAGTATCCACTGTACTTAAGTAAAATTTGTAGGTCTCTGTACTTTTATATTCCACCGCTGCTGTAATCTGATTTACTTTTGAGCAGGTTTTGACAAGAAAAACTCTGCAGAAGGTCTAACTAATGTGGTAAAAACAGCTATTAAAGACATAATGTTAATATTTAAAGAGTTATTTTGAAATTTATTTGACAGTTTTCTGGAGGATAAGTCGCGGCAGCTAAAAAATGAACAACAATGAAGAAAAAAAAGATACATTTCACATATAAATCGCATCTGAGTATAAGTCGCACCCCCGGCCAAACTATGAATTATGTGATTAGTGATGTGATTTGTATAGGCCCTGTAAACGCACACACTGTCTCACCTCGGTTTCTCATCTTTCATCATCCCCCTGAAGGCCAGAGACTTGAGAATTCCTCCGATCAACAGGACGCCGCCTCCGATCCACGCCACAAAGAGGGCGGGGCCAAACGTGTAACTGCAACACAAGTACACAAGTTACACTACAGGGATGTGTCATGATAATGTCAGGATAGAGACTGTTTCTGTTGCCATGGTAAATGCGGCGGCCATTTTGTGAATGGAGCCAGGGCTAAACTCTGATTGAAAATAAAGTGAAAACAGGGCCAGAAAATTCATTGATTTGTTTTTCTGGTGTATATTTAATGCAGAATTAATGTATTAGTTTGGTGGGACATAGGCATTAGATAAAGTACAAATTCAATAAAGCCCAATTATCAAAGTATTAAGGGGAAAACTAAAACGAGGTGTTTGCATTTTTTCTTTCTTTTGGCAGTGTTTGCGAATGTGTAACTCGTGTCACCATGGCAACTGGTGAAGATTCCATCGTAGACACACATGTAGAGCACCAATAGCGTGATGTCGCTCCAAACTATGAGTTAGTTTGCATGAGTTCTTGAGTAGGATCCTACGCTCTCAGGACAGTCTTTACTACAGGTTACCATGGCGATGCTGTCTCTAAAGTCATTTTACATTTTACAGCCTCTACCATTTATTGCGTGTACTTTTTCTTTGCACTACTGG
Source organism: Periophthalmus modestus (assembly GCA_019594935.1). Lineage (NCBI taxonomy): Eukaryota > Metazoa > Chordata > Actinopteri > Gobiiformes > Gobiidae > Periophthalmus > Periophthalmus modestus. The sequence continues at coordinate 26,042,364 of JAIEZT010000026.1, read as the reverse complement.
GACTTTCTTTCTTAGTTTTATGTAGTATTAGGCTTATATGATGACATTCGAATTGTAGATGAACTTATGTAACACATTATAGATACTAGAACTAACTACTGGTACTTTAGTGTTTCATTGTGCTCTTTATATATTGCTGACCACATTATGTTTAAATTCATTTCCATACTACCGTTTATGATATGATGATATTTTCAGAACCAATATTTCGCACTTCACAATCAGGACAGTCCTATAATTTTAAAATAATGACTATATCTTACGTCGGTATCCCAGCTCCCATGCCTCCTCCGAACTGGCCTCCGAACCCTCCCTGCCCGTAGTTGTTATAGTTGTTGTTGTAGTTGTTGTTGGCTGTTATTTGGAAACTGGACACAATCTGGTTAGCATAAACAGACGCTCCAGCTACGCCACATACACCTGGGGAATAAACATGAAAGTTAATATGTGATTTTATGAGTGAATTATTGCAGTAGACAGCCAGTAAAACATGAAATATTACACACAAAAATGTATATACTGTTGTGTTCTCACGATACTAACATTTGAAACTCGATTTCTATAGTAAGGAAAGACTAAGGACTCGATACTTCATACTCAATGCAGATTCTGATACCGATACTTTCTTTTATAATACCATGTGGTCGTTATAATCCCTCAGTCGTGAGATCATATCAAATGTGCATTACAGCTGACCTCCAGTATCAGTTTTTCAATAATTTTTGAGTTTAGCCCGTGAATTTGCCTCAGTTTTTAATTTTGGCCCACTGCGCATTTGAGTTTGACACCCCTGTAAGTACACCTTTAATCCAGATGCCCTGCAGTCTCTATTAGCCACTGTTACTGGAATGGGTAAAGTGTGATATTACTTGGCCCGAGATATGAACTAGTTACCATTCCGTTAAAGGGCAACCACTTACCAACTGCACCATTGTCACCCTAACATGTGAACGCTATTAGAAATCTATATACAAAATGACTAAAATTACATCATACACAGCAAGAAAAATATTAAATTTATTAACAAAAAATAAATACAAATTTCTTGAAGTGGGACTAAATAAACTAAACTCCGCCCACAACCATTTTTCAAATCAAGCTGCTGAACGGGACAGTACTTGTGGACTATTAGGGAGAATGAGGGCGGAGGAGGGGCGGGATATCGGGTATCCACACTTCAAACTCCGGCCAGGTGTTTGAAACCAGACACACGTGGCTTTAATCAGTCATGTGTGATGTCACCAACTACTGGAAAATGCAGAGGCCACCGGAGGCAGCACACACTTAGACCTAGGCATTTTTGACCAGAAAGCTGCAAATTTACCTATAGTTTCCCCTAATGTTGCCAAATAATGAATTAAAACACCATATACACAGTTTAGCAGTGAAAAAGTGGATTTAGTGATTAGTTCCAGTTTAGATTAATTGTTACCGGCGGTGATGAACATGAGGCCAGCGGTGAGGCTCATCTTGGCCTTGCTGCTGTCCTCCATCTTGTTCATGGTCAGACACTGCAGAGAGAAGACGGACAGCAGAGTACCGAGCACGCTCAGCACCACTCCTATGATCATCAGCGCCCGCACCGCCTGGAACGAGCCTGCAGGGGGCGCAAGACACAGGTCAGTCAGAGGTTTGATGTAGGTGAGCTAGAATCTGTTGATATTTGTGAAAGTGGAAAAATAGGATAAGCACTTGGAACATTCTCCATCGAGAAAATGGAGAATGTTGGTGTGGGCAGAGTTGTGTTTTAGTTTTAGTTTTTCCTCGAGTGATGCAGAAAAGAGCGAGCCACCGTCTGTGTGAATCTATGTTATGGGCAAAAAAGAGTCAGGTTTGTGGAGATGCAAGCCCAATCAGAGTAAGGACATATGTTTTTCAAAGTTTTAATACATAACTCCCAAATTGAACAAATACATTTTTATTTTCATCTACTTTTTGTTATGTACTGCGGCTTTAAGTACAAATATAAAGTAAATACATTTAAGAAGAAGATATTTTCATACTTTTCTGTATTCACAATATTAACTTTTGTGAAAACCAATACATGTCTAACTCAAATAGTTTCGTAAGTACAGTTTATTCAGATTCAATGATTATTATGCAACTTTTTTTTCAAGGTCTGACTCCACCAAATGTTATGTCGAAATACTTATAGGCACGTCAGACCCTCCTCTTCCTCACAGAGCTGTATATTAGATTAGCTGTGTGTTAAAGTACAGGTCAGTGGTGGAGTGAAATCACTGTTTGTTCTGTTTTGATAAGTGAGCTGAAGTGCATTATGGGTAATAAAGGTAAACACGTCACAATCAGACAAATCAAGCAGAAATCAGCCGACAGTTATTCTAGGAACTGGTGAACCAAGCCTCAGTCTGTGGAATATAGAATGAACAACAATACAAAGAAATGATAGCATATTTACACTTTTCTCATAAATTGTCCTGCCAAAGTTTGTTTTCTACATAGTTACAAAATTAATTCAAAAAAATCCAGATTTTTGTTGAAACGCAATATTGTAATTCTGTAACTAAATCACCCCAAATAAATATAAATAAGATAAATTTCATGTGTATATTTTGACCAGAATGAGATGGAAGAGCGTTTTCAGTCTGTCTATTTTATATTTCAGTCAAAATTTCTAAACTTGAATATTATTTGTCATCAACTTTTCTCCTCAGATTGATTCTTTTTTTGTAGAAACCTCAAGACAAAATGGTTCTGTCACAAGTTAAGGACTCAGAGATGAGACATAAGGCATCTGAGCTTTAAGAGACAAGAAGCGAGCGAGTTTGAGGAAGTCTGAGGAAGTTTTTTTTATCCATATTTACACTTTTAGTAAGAATACCATGTACAGATCTATTTATCACATATAAAGCTTCAGTTTAACATCTGTTTAATCACATTACACTACTTAGAAAATGGAACCAATTGAAATTTTACTCATAATCTGACCCACACACCTTGTCCATTCATACACCTGTCGTTCCCCTGACCCCTCTCCTCCCTCCTCCTCACCTGAGAATCCCAGGAGCCCGTAGAGAGGCCTGCACTCGGTCATGCCCGCCGTGGTGGTCTCGCAGTCCTGCCACAGCCCCTTGTACGTGTACACGGAGGTCAGCAGATCGCCCTGTCGGTCCTTCACGCTCCACTTGCTCATGGCTGTGGCCGCGATCAGGAGCGAGGACCCCAGCAAACCCAGCGCAAAGCCTCCGTTCTGTAGTACCGAGGGGGCCATGAGGGCGGAGGAGTGAGCAGGTGCGGAGGACAGGAACAGAAGCAGGAGCAGTGCCGGAGGTTGGAAGTAGATTAGAGTGATGGAATAGTTGGGTGGTGTCCTGGTTTAGCACTGAGAAGGTGTGGTGGAGGTGATAGGGGAGAGTGGTACTGGCTTGAAGAGGCGGGGCAGGTCTAGGCTGAAAATGGTCTAACAGTATATACTTAGTTTAAATAAAACACTGCACCGTTTGCTGTGATTGGCCAGAGCTCAGAGAACATGCAGAGTGAGGTTTTAAAATGACTTCATTCTAACCCGGCTTAGCAACTTTCAGCAGAATTTTTCATGCTCACGTTATACTTCCATTTACAAGTCTTGGCAGCAGTATTTGTTCTTGTAATTGAGTACATTTTTAGCCATGTAACTACTTTTACTTGAGTACAAATCCCATCACTCCAGTACTCTTTCCATAATTGCCTAATACAGCCCTATTACACACTGAAAATCATTAAAAACATATATATTTTGGAGCGAGGTGACATGTAAGTTTGAGTGACTCAGTGAAACAAACAGGTCTGTTCGACTGTGTGTGATTCATGATCTGAGTTATCGTTCTGTCAACAGCACCAGGAGAGCTTTAGTTCTGCTCTTATCGACATTTGGATTCAAATGAGAGAGGACTTATTCAGCGTCATCGTTTTGAGAGTTTCTGTTCCGCTTACTGTGGTTTATGTGGTTTCTGAGTCATTTTTAAATCTGTTTATTTATTTATAAAAAAAAAGCATAGTTAAAGGTTAAACTTCATTGTCCCCGATGGGAAATTTGTCCTCTGCATTTGCCCCATCCTTCAATGCCACCGGGGCATGAACAGTAGCTGCCACAGTGCCCCGCTCAGTGAGCCATCTCCAGATCCTGAGCGTGGCTTGGTCAGGGCGACCTTAGCTGGATGACCTATTGTGTGTGATTTGATGAGGAAAACTGTAGTGCCCGAAAGAAACCCACCTAGACACATGGAGAAACAAACAAACTCCCACAAAAAGGCCCAGGCGACTCAGGGGATCGCACCCTGCTCACAGAACCCTGCTGTGAGACAAGAGTTTGAGCCACTCTGCCACTGTGCCGCCATTTTTGAGCCATAAAACACCTGTAACTGAATAAATGCAAGATAGATTAGAGTAATGCCATAGTGTGAAACATTCCAGGTAAAATGATAAAAGTCTTAATGGAGACGAGCATGAGGAAGACTCTCCACTAGAAACATAACAAACTTTATGTGCCCCTTTAACTTGAACACACAACAGACACATAATAGACTTCAACAAGTTTAAAGTCTGAGCACAATCTCAAAACACACTAAAAATACCTTAAATAATAATCAAAATTAAAGCCACAAGCAGCGATTGATGGCTCTCTCCCTGGCACGACCATCGGGGACCAGCGAGCACCCCCGCGTCGCATTCTCCCTGGTCAGCCACCGCCCGGCCGCTATCCGCCCCCTTCACACATCTCTATAGTGCAGTGTGGCCATCACTTTAAACATCAGGTGTTTAAAGCTTTGAACCAGCAACTTTGTGCATATTACGGCTATGGAGTAATTGACTTTTTTTTGCACGTTTTGAGGCCTACAATTATTTCCCCAAGTTTCATGCCAATTGGATAATGTTGTGTCTTTTACGTGTATTATAGGGGGCGCTATTGTGTGGAGTGGCCCTGTGCTTTTTTCTTAGTTCTGTTCATGTTTGGATTTTGCAGCCATGGACACATTTGGAGCTCTCCGGCCAAAGCCTGTGCGTGTAAGACCTACTTTAATGTTTTTTTTAGGAGTCAATGCGCCCCTGCTGGCCAACCGTGAGACATGACCCGTGTCTGTAATATCATTTTTTGCTTCGTGTCATGTATCGAATGCATTCCCCAAATTTCATAGGAATCCGATAATGTTGACGTTTCACATCTATGGTAGGGGGCGCTATAGTGTTCATTTTGATTAGACTTTATAGTGCGTTACATTCAGCTCTGTTCACCAATGGTTCTGGTTGTGAGAAGTCATTGAAAAAACAGGAGACAAAGACGTTGAATTTCCCATAAATATGGATGTTGAATGAAAAAGCCGAGTGTGTCGATGTGGCAAGTGAAAGAAGAAGAAGAAGAAAGAAACCGAGGAAGAACAATGTCCCTTGCCATTCATGTGAAAGGGTCGGGCAAATAATAATATATATTTTTATATATAATGCACTTTATACTTGAAGACAAATCTCAAAGTGCTCCAGAAAAGGTCACGGTGCAGCTTGTTCTGATGCAGACTGTACGAAACAGCACATAAGCAGGAGTTTGTTTTATCAAAGTAGGTTCACTTTTCTACGTCTTTCTAATGACGTTTCTGTTAAATCTGTTTCCCAGCAGAAAATAATCTAGTCATTTGGCAGTGGAACATATTAATCAATGACGAACAAATGTTTTTAATGCTAATTTCTCTACAAACATTTAGAGGTGTCTCAGCCAATGCCCATATGTGTAAGACATTTGAATTTTTTGAAATTTTTTTTTGGTGTCTTTGCGCCCCCTGTTGGCCAACCACGAGAAATGACCCATGTTCGTAATATATTTTCATCGACGTTCAGGTGGTGAAAAATGCGTCGGAAGCAGCGGGGAAAAAAATAAGACAAAACCGAGGAAGAACAATGCCCCGCGCCATAAATATCATTTTAATGACATTTTACATTTAACAAATTGCACTATAAACTCTAACCAAAATGAACACTTTGAAAATGTTGTGTTTGAGAGTCAAAGTTGAGTACTCGTCCCAATATTTGACCCATCCCGCCATGCCACAGATCAGCTTGAGTACTGGGTGACTGGATGTAGTAGTACTGTATCTGCCTGGAGGATTAGCTCATTATGCATCTTTTGGAGGGTGGAGGACACTGGGGCATTATTCAGGAATGTTACTGTACAAACCTAATAAGTTACCACAGTACAGTTTGTTATCCATAATTATATAAAATGATTATGATGGAATTATAATGATCATTGGACTCAAAGTGCTCTCTCCTTCCTTGCGCTGTGTCCATGTTTTTTCATACAGCTGATTGTCCTCGCTGCTTGGTTTAAAATCCAGATCTAAAACACGTCCTCTTATCACACCGGAGTGGACGGTCCGTACCCCTCCAGTCCTTTAGCGCCCCCTCCTGGTCCGGGGAACAGGATGTAGGCCACCTGAGGCTGCAGAGAGGCCCAGGGAGGAGCACACCCACAGGGCACCATGTATCCCGCGCTGTGGGCCCCAGGACAGGCTCCCAGAGGGCTACTATGGGCCTGGGGAGGAGGAGGAGGGTGGTGGTGGTGAGAGTGGAGTCCGAACGCACTGAAGGGGAGCGGGCTGTGGCTGAGGTGACCCATCAGCAGCTGTGGAGAGGAAGTGAGAATATATTCAATTACAGGCTCAGTAAAGTGGGACTAAACACTTAAACTCCAACCACAACCACATTTCAAATAGAGCAAAACTGGGAAGTACCTGGAAGACTAAATGGCAGAGTGAAGAGGGGAGGTATCCACACTTCAGAGTCCGCCCCTGCAGCCAGGTGTTTGTAGACAGAAACACCTGGCTGTAATCAGGTAATCAGGGTAGTCTTTTGTGATGTCACCAACTACTTGAAATTGCAGAGGCCACTGAAGGCAGCAGAAACCTTTAGCATTTTTGACCAGAAAGCTGCAAATGTACCTAGTCTACACTAAAGTTGCCCAAAAAATAGATAATAGATAACCATATACACAGTGTGAAAAAGTTGATTTAATGTTTGGTTCCACTTTTGGTTGTCCTGCTCAGTCATTTAGGCTCTATCCCTCATCCCACTTATTTAGAGAAGGCCCCACGTTTTCCTTGACACCGCATGAATTGTATTTAAAAAAAAAACATGATAATATAATTTGTCTCACAGACGAATCAAGACTTTTTGGGTGTAGTGCACTGGCATTCAGGGTTGGAATATGTTGCAATTTCAGTCTCTTTCGCACTGACAAAAAACAATCCTCTGGTGTCATTGTATTTTTTATCTACGACTTTAAAATCCCTCCATGTCCCAGCGCATTCAGTATGTCCCTCTTTTTCTTCAGTTTGAGGTGGTCATAGCAGTGGTTTTGCTCAGATAAGCAGTAATCAGAGCAGGTGCAGGAGCAGGGATGTGCTGTAATGAGCCTCACACATGTCACATTTAACCTTCTATCGGTCTGTCAGGGCGAGTGAATATCTCATACACTGAAAATGTCGGTGTGTCCATGTCTGGGGGGATTATGGTCAATTCAAACTGTTTTTAAAAGTTGCTTCAGTAAAATCTAACTTCTGTGTTCTGTGTATCTGCTGCAAATACGGTTGAAGTTGGTTCTATGCGCAATAAATGTAATATGCCATAATAATATACACGCTGTCACTTGCTCGTTTAACGCAGAGTAAAGTTGATGCTCGTTACCCACATTCTGCTCCAGGAGAGCCGCAGACCGCGGTCCCAGCAGACCTCTCGCCTTTTCTCCTGTCAGAAACGTGTCCATAGGTACGTCCTCGAGCAGAGCAGCGGGCGCGTCCCCGAGCAGAGCTGGGATGGAGAACAAGTAGCGCTCCCTCCGCAGGCGCTTGGCTTTGCGCCGCGGTCTGTACTTGTAGTCCGGGTGCTCTTTCATGTGCTGGGCGCGCAGTCGCTTCGCTTCATCGATGTACGGCCGCTTCTCCGCGTCGCACAGCCGCTTCCACTCCGCGCCGAGCCGCTTACTGATCTCAGAGTTGTGCATCTTGGGGTTCTCCTGCGCCATCTTCCTCCTCTGACCCCGGGACCAGACCATGAAGGCGTTCATGGGTCTCTTGATGTGATCCAGAGGTTTGGCCATTGCGTAAATCACACCCCCTTTTCCCGCTCTACTGTCAAATCTCCATGGAGGCTTTGTGCGTAAAAGCCAAATTACGCACCAAGAACTTTTACGCGCAAAGGTGAATCTCTGTTTTGTTTTGTTTTTTGTTGTTTTTTTGTCGGTATCAAAAGTTATTTTAACAAAAGTATAGAGTGGTCAAAGGTGCTGCGCGTGAATGGCATTCATAGTGCGCGAGGAGCCTTTTGGCTGGAGCCGAGGCGCGGAGAGAGCCAATGGCGAGGAGAGTGACACGGTAATCCCTTCAGTAAAAGTCACTTAAAGACGATAAGACTCCATTTCAAACATGTGCATTGTGCATGGACAGCACTGCCACGCCCCTGTGGACCAACAAATACCCATCTTAGAATAAACTTGTATTATTTTGATGTGGGCATAATTGTTCATTCATAATTCATCATTGTCAATTTTAGGAATGAAATAGCAGCCATTTAATACTGTTTTTTGTTTTATTCAAGCAAAAATGCTTCTTCTATTTTCTTCTCTCTCCTTTGGTCAAATATGAATCATTCTCCGGTCATATATGTCATCCCCATAACTGCGAAGTAGTCTGTTGAGGTACAAGTATTATTTGTGGTTTAGTGATCTTCTTTCAGATTAATAAAAGATGAAACATGAATGAGAACATGTTGTTGTATTTAAGAGAGAGATCAGGCTGTAGACCTCAACCCAGAAGACCCAGAAGACCCAACCAGCACACCTCCACCAGGATGACCTCACACGACTTACCTCCATCCACAGGTCCCACACCACTGAAGTTCAGTCCAGCTGCTGTTTTCAGTGTAACGCTATAAAAGTTAACATTGATTTCCACTGACAAGTCTAAACCCTTTTCCTAACCTTAGCCATGACAGATTTGTGCCCACTCTTCTTTATACACTCTGAGCTTTACCAGACACAGGGTCACGGCAACACATGAACAGACAAACTACATCTCATCTGCCAACGCCATAACGCCCTTGTTTATGTATATGTATGTTGACAGTTACATATCTGTTTTTGTTTGTGTTTTAAACTGCTATTTTCCCTTCCCTAGCAGAGTAGTGCTCCGGCCTAAACAATTTAAATGAGTTTTAGAAAGTGTAATTACATCTTTTATAAAGTACACTCATGAAAAATGGTGAGAGACATGTGGGTGGAGATGTATCCTGGTGGAGGTGGAGATGTATCCTGGTGGAGGTCAGAGGGAAGGGTCCTCTGCCTGGAGGTCTGCAGCCAGACGCTCTGTTTTAAGTAATACATTCTAGGCATGTTCTGATTGACTGAGTGGTGGATGAAGTATTCAGTACTTAAGTAAAAGTGAAGTATTTAAGTAAAAGTACAGATACAGAGGTAAAACGTTACTCAAGTAAAGGTAAAAGTACTGTATTACATGAAGTATGTAGTGATACTGATTTTAAAATTTACATATTTGATCAACAGTAACGACACGAATCAATTTCTTAAATCTGATCATGATCTGACCTGGTCTGGAGTTTTCAGATGATTGAAATGTCACTTATATAGTTACAGTGCGGCAAATAAGTATTTGAACACCCTGTGACTTTGTCACCACTCATGGAGGGGTCTGAAATTTTCATCTTAGGTGCAGGTTCACTGTGACATTATCTAAAAAAAAAACAATCTGGAAATCCCATTGTATGATTTTTTTAAATAATTTATTTATATGTTACTGTTGCAAATAAGTATCTGATCACCTGTTTATCAGCTAGAATTCTGAATTCCTCAAAGACCTGTTAGTCGCCTTTAAAAAGTCCACCTCCGCTTATTCTCCTAAATTAGAAGCACCTGTTTGAGGTCGTTGCATAAAGACGCCTATCCACCCCAGACAATCAGTAAGACTCCAATTACTAACATGGCCAAAACCAAACAACTGTCACAATGCACAAGAGACAAAATTGTAGACCTCCACAAGGCTGGAAAGGGCCACGGGGCAATTGCAAAGCAGCTTGGTGAAAAAAGATCCACTGTTGGAGCAATTATTAGAAAATGGAAGAAGCTAAACATGACTGTCAATGTCCCTCGGACTGGGGCTCCATGCAAGATCTCACCTCGTCGGGTCTCAATGATCGGGAGGAGCTGGTCAATGACCTGAAAAGAGCTGGGACCGTTTTCAAGGTTACGGTTAGTAGTACACTAAGACGTCATGGTTTAAAATCATGGCACGGGAGGTTCCCCTGCTTAAACCAGCACATGTCCAGGCCCGTCTTAAGTTTGCCAATGACCATTTGGATGATCCAGAGGAGTCATGGGAGAAAGTCATGTGGTCAGACGAGACCAAAATAGAACTTTTTGGTCTTAATTCCACTCGCCGTGTTTGGAGTAAGAACAGTGACGAGTACCATCCAAAGAACACCATCCCTACTGTGAAGCATGGGGGTGGTAGCATCAGGCTTTGGGGGTGTTTTTCTGCACATGGGACAGGACGACTGCACTGTATTAAGGAGAGGATGACCGGGGCCATGTATTGTGAGATTTTGGGAAACAACCTCCTTCCTTCAGTTAGAGATTGAAGATGGGCCGTGGCTGGGTCTTCCAACATGACAATGACCCAAAGCCCACAGCCAGGAGAACCAAGGAGAGGCTCCGTAAGAAGCAGATTAAGGTTCTGGAGTGGCCAGTCTCCAGACCTAAACCCAATAGAAAATCTTTGGAGGGAGCTCAAACTCTGTGTTTCTCGGTGACAGCCCAGAAACCTGAATGAGCTACAGAAGATCTGTGGGGAGGAATGGGCCAAAATCCCTCCTGGAGCATGTGCAAACTTGGTGAAACGCTACAGGAAACGCTTGACCTCTGCAATTGCAAACAAAGGCTACTGTACCAAATATTAACATTAATTTTCTCAGGTGGTCAAATACTCTATATTTGCCGCAGTAACATACAAATAAATTATTTTAAAAATCATACAATGTGATTTCCGGATTTCTTTTTAGATTATGTCTCATAGTGGACATGCACCTAAGATGAACATTTCAGACCCTCCATGATTTCTAAGTGGAAGAACTTGCAAAATCACTGGCTGTTCACATACTTATTTGCCTCACTGTACATCTGATGTGAGGAATCAGATTTCTTTCAGATTTTCTTTCATTTCGTTCACACCTGTGCAGCTTAACAAGGTAAACAAAGAGTTGAACGAGTTACACTTTGTCTTCTAAAAAGTAACTCTAAGAAGCTACTGATGAAGTGAGATGTCACCAGGTGTTTTTGATCATCCATTTTTGTCCATGGAAAAACACACCAAAAATCATATCTAATGATTGGGTTATCTGCAGATATTTAGTTACTCTGTTAGATTTAGTTGAGTAGCTTTATAAAGAAATTGTACATTTTAGAGTACTTCTCTAGCAACATACTTTTACTCCTACTTGAGAACTATTTTTATTGAAGTAACAGTTTTGGTTGAGTACAATTCTACCACTCTACCTCACATTGGATTATTTTAGTTTTCTTCTGGCTATGTAAATGCCGGTGCCTCCTGCCCCCTCATGAGAAAGTGACACCAACCAAAAATATCTTTCTACTCTTTCGATGTAATCTTGCTCTTGTTTTTGTCTTGGCCCTGTCTTCTCTGTGTTTAATCATCCTCTCCGTGTGAAGGTATGGACATCCAGTGTGCGCTGCGTAGATAAGAGCCACCCATGGGACCGTGCCTCCGGACCACCCCTGAACCTAAGCCCAGGTCTGCAGCCGGTTTATCATCTCCGCGTGCGCCGCTGGATCCTTTGTGCTGGCTGATCCGGTCTTTGAGGAGCCCTGTGGAGTGTGCGATTGTGGGAGGTAAATAGAATAAAGCCCTCCTCTATGGTACAGTGCTGATATGTGCCGCTCGGCCCACCTCTGTCCACCTCTGCACTGTGAAAAGCCCCTTATGGGACTTTAAGGCGGATCGGTTACTTTCCACCTTAAGACATATTTTGCTACTTCAACTTTAGCGTATTTTTATTGTGTTATTTTGTTATCCTCGGACAAATGTGTGGAGTAAAATAACAGTGATTAGAGAAATAAAATGAAATAATAATTGTCGAAATGTTACTTGTTTTATCCTACAATGGTCGTGAATCGTAATAGTGCAAGTCTCAAACACCAGTCTAGTTTTATTACGATAATCCCTTCAGATGTGTTTCTCAAACTGTGGTACGTGTACCTCTGTAGTTATTTGTTATAGTTAAAGGCCCATACTGTATTACGCCATTTTCTGATCGATGTTGTATAGTAAAAGCCAAAGTTTTGACCTGGATGACTGAGGGATTACACAGAGATTATATATTTCTAATTGTAATATATGTAAACTATTTTAGTTCAACGGTGGCGTCGGTGGCGTTGTTGGCATCAGCGACCAATTAAAAGATTTATCAAGCTATCGATAAAAGAACTCATGACGCACGAGGAGGTGGCGTGATAGTCGAACTCAGATCTGCATGATTCTCGGCCTCCTGGTGGTGACTTTCATTACGAGACAGGAAAGCGCGAATATGACGCACTACGACATATAATTGTCACGACAGGAGAAAACAAAGATAATCGACGTTTATGCCGTTTTTGTTGGAGGTGTTTGCAGCTGATGAAGCCCTAATAGAGGAGTATGTTAGGTGCTTATTGAGCGCACTTATGAACAAGGTGAGCGAAATGATGGACAAAAACAAAGGCTCGAGAAAACAGGAATCAGACCTGAAAGCAGAGAAAAAGGCCCTGAAAGATCAACTGGTCACTCAAGCTTTGGCTACTACAGAAATACAGCACACTTATCTGGAGAAGGTCTGAAAAATGGAGGTGGAATTTGAGGATTTAAAAACAAAAATGTCCTCCCAGAAATCAGGAGTCTAGAGTCAGAGAATGGGAGGAGAGAAGGGAGCTGATCCGAGATGTCCACCTTGAGTCTGAGAAGAGAAAGCATGAAAATGCCAAATCATAGAACGGGCAAACTGCAGCTATTCAGCAATGATCTTCAAAAAGAGAGTTAGCAAGTCAACTTTAGCAATTCACTTTTTTCTTTAAGTCTGGCTCTACTTTTTAAATGGAGGAAGATACATATTAAAGCTCAAGCTGTTTTCTAAACTAGACTTTCAGACGAAGCCAGAGGTTATAATTAAAGGGCCGAGACCAACGCTAAAGGAGCTAAATGGTTTGCTCTAGACGATGAGACAAAAGACTCTCTCTTTTCAAACAGAGTGGTACAAAATGGTAAGAAATTTAATGACTTATCGTATGCTCAGACGGACCGGACCAAATAATGCGGTACCCGGGGAAGGTTTAACAGTGTTTATTTACAGTTTGTGAATAGTTCAACAACAATGGGGGGCTGAGTTGGCGGGAAGCCGGTGGTGCGGTGCGCGGTGTGGTGCGTGGTGTGGGCAGGCCGGGACGAAAGATTGAGTGCGAAGCCGAGGTCCGGGGACGAGGAGTGCAGGCGCAGGGCGAGGAGCGGGACGAGGAGAACCAGGACAGGGAGCAGAGTGCAGGGTGAGGTCCGGAGACGAGGTGACCAGAGTGAACGAAACACAAAATACCAGAGAGAAGGAGCTTAGTCGGAGCGGAGCCAGGAGCGCAGGTGCAGGAGTATTCCAGGGAGCAGGATCTGGTGACAGCAAAAACTGGAGTTAGCAGAATGTAGCGAGCAAAGAGTACAAAAGGTAAGAAGCTTGGTAGTCACGTTGGCACGCGGACGGCCTGGCTCTGGGTCTTCTTATACAGTCGCAGGTGGCGTTGATTACGCTGATGAGACCCAGGTGCGCACGGGAGGAGCAAGACGCTCCGCCCAGGCCCGGCTACGACAGGTAGGGGAGGGGGAAGGCGAGGCAGGAGCAAAACAGAGCAGGAGGCACGTGGATCATGACATGACTTAAATCTGTTGAAAATTTGGGAACCAGAATAATGATAAAAAAACAATACAAAACCAGCGTGCTTTTTATTTCATACTATTAGGGCTATTTCATATGGACTTCGGAACTTTTATTTTGAAATTCTTTATTATTCTGGCCCCAAGTCACTGGGAGAGAAACTGACCCAGGGCCAAATGTAAATGTGATTGTGATGACATCAGTGCCTCACCATCCACGAACCTCACCGCACATCACTGCAAACATGCATGGATGACTGCTTCAGGCATGTTTTAGAGAGGGACAAATGTTATAACATGGTAGAAAGCTAAAGAAACAAACTATCAGGCCTCAAGAGAATTCTGCTGCACAAATTAAATGTTAAAGAAGAATTAGAAGTGGAATATTTTCTAGGGTGTATCTTAAAAATTCAGCTAAAAATAATGTGGGCCTCACAGGGCATAAAAATTAAACTGAAGGCTATTCACTACAGGTTCAAAGCTAGGACTAAACCAGGTCTAAATCGGGACTAAACCAGGACTAAACCAGGTTAGTTTCATGTGGATAGGCGCAGTAATTAAAGAGATATTAACCGTAGAACCTCCAGTTCTTGTTCCACGGCCTCATCCCCATTCCATAAAATTATAGAATGCAAAATTAACATCTGAAAATGTGTACGTAACCATGGTACCGAGTAACTATGGTGCCGAGTAACCATGGTGACCGGTAACTATGGCGACACGCCCTTTGAAAAATATCAAAGCTATGTGAAATCACGCGTTGTATTCTTTAGGCACTTTGTTTTGGGAGAACGTTTAACCTACTTCCCCAAAACCACACCAGAACAATTCAGTCTGAGTGAGTCAAGCAAAGCATCTAGAAAGAGTTTTCAAAGAGTTTCCACAGAGTTTCTACAGAGGTTCCACAGAGTTTCCACAGTGTTTCCACAGTGTTTCCAAAGAACACGACACAGGAGAGAACCATGGAGAGACAACCAATATCTGTGCAGTTTTTGTTGGAGATGTTTGCAGGTGATGAAGTCCTAACAGAGGAGTTTGTTAGACGCTTAATTAATGAGCACACTGATCTCTTAAACGAGGTGAGCGACTTGAGAAGTAAAATCTCTGCTGCTGAAAAACGTGAATCAGACCTGAAAGCAGAGAATAAGGCCCTGAAAGATCAACTGGCCACTCAAGCTTTGACTTCTCCAGAAATACAGCACGTCTATCTGGAGAAGGTCCAAAAAATGGAGGCGGAATTTAAGGATTTCAAAATTGAAATGTTTGCCCAGAAGTCAGCTGCTGATAAAATGGAATTAGATCTGAAAGCGGAGATAAAAGCCGTGAAAGATCAACTGGCCGCTCTAGCTCTAGCTATTCCAGAGAAACAGAGCTCAACAGAGGAGGAGACGATCAGAGAGTGGGAGGAGCCAATGGAGCTGATTCAAAACTTCCATCTTGAATCTGCAAAAGTAAAGTGTGAAAATGAGGAACTACGACAGATAATAGAAATGACACAGGAGACAACCATGGAGAGAAAATCAACGTTCATGCAGTTTTTCATGCAGAAGTTTGAGTGTGACGAAGCCCAAACAGAGGCATTTGTTAGGAGCATAGTGAGTGAGCACACTGTTCTGGTGAACATGATGGATGAAATGAGGAACGAAAACCAAGATTTGAGAAGTAGAATCTCTGTTGCTGAAAAATGCAACAAAACACTCCAAATTAAAGAAGCAGACCTAGAGGTTTGTGTCCAAAATCTGTCCAAAATAGAAGTCAAAATTCAAGGTTTGGAGGAAAAAGTGGACGAGAAAGAACAAGAGAACATCGCACTGAGAAAAACAGTGGATGATCTGATCGCAGAAATTGATCTAGTCCAACTGAAAGAGGAGACAAGAGACAGAGAGTGGGAGGAAGCAAGGGAGCTGATCAGAGTCATCTGTCTTGAATCTGAGGAAAGAAAGAGTGAATACGCTAGAAGCATAGAGAGTGAACACCGTATTCAGGTGGAAATCATGGATGAAAACAAAGCTTTGAGAAGTAAAATCTCTGCTTTTGAAAAGCGTGAATCAGACCTGGAGGTGGAATTTGAGGATTTAAAAAATAAAATGTCCTCCCAGAAGTCAGCTGCTGATAAACGGGAATCAGATCTGGAAGCGGAGATAAAGGCCCTGAAAGATCAACTGGCTGCTTCAGCTTCAGCTATTCCAGAGAAACAGAGCTCAACAAAAGACCTGCCAGAATCTGAAGCAATGGTCACCGCTCTGGAGGAAAGGGACAATTGCGCCTTTGAAAAGGTGATGCAAACGGTGACCAGCAGAAAAAAGAACAAGATGAAATCAAATCTGCGAACAGTTTCCATACAAGACGATGGCGAGCATAAGGTTCGGGTCCAAAATCTGTCCGAAATGGAAGTCAAAGTTCAAGGTTTGGAGGAAAAACTGGACCAGAAAGAACAAGAGAACATCGTTCTGAGAAAAGCAGTGGATGATCTAAATGAAGAAATGAATCTAGTCCAACTGAAGGAGGAGTCGAGAGTCAGAGAGTGGGAGGAGAGAAGGGAGCTGATCCGAGATGTCCATCTTGAGTCTGAGAAGAGAAAGCGTGAAAATGCCAAACTTCGAGACATCATAGAACGGGCAAATCGCAGCTATTCAGCAATGATCTTCAAAAACCAAGATCTAGAGCGTGAAAACTCCCAACTTCTGCGAAATATTGAAAAACTGGAGCAAACTCTGCAGAAGACAACAGCGCAGTAGACATCAGAGAGAAAGGGAAGGATCCCTCCTTCCTATTCTGTCTAGATGGTGCAGTAGGTTTGCATTGGGCTGGTGATTTCTAGTGAAAACTTAAACACCATGTTCTAGGTTTAGTGTAATATAGTTGGGTCCGGAGATACATGATTAGAAGTAATCATGTATCTCTGGTGGTCACAGTAACAGGATAGTTTCTGTTGTTGTGAACCTTAACCATCTCCCTAACCCGAACCTAAACCACAACCTATTTCCACTTACAACGAAGTGGAAATAGGTTAGCCCTCAACCCTCAACACCAACCATAACTCCAAATTTGGCAATTGAAATCATTCATTTGGCACAATAGATTCAAATAAAAATGCAAGGTGGAAGAATTGTTTTTTGGATTTGAGGTTGAAGATGTTTTGCCTGTTGGGACAGAACAGCTTCTACACAAGTCTAAATAACATTTTCTGAAACTTGCTATCAAAAAAACAAAGTGTGTTTTCATGTTTTTTTTAAATGTCTGTGTAATCCTTCAGTCGTCCAGGTGTGATCTATTGTGATGGAAATTTAAGTATATTCATGTTGTGAAGAAAATATTCTTATTGTATGTCTTTAAATGCATTTGATCTGTGTCGGTGTCAGATATTAACAAGTGTGAAGCTCTGTCTCCATCCCTCAGCAAACTCTGTGTTGTTCTATCTGTCTAAGTGCAAAAGTTCATTATCTCATGGGTGTGAAACAAAAATCACTCTGCTTTGAAATGTATGTAGCATTGCCATTCTGGTATAAAATACTCAGAGCTGAGATGCTCAGGGAACTTAGACTGGGGAACAGACCAGGGGACTCAGAGACCTGGGGGCCAGGAGGCTGCCAGTCTGTGTCCAGGGCAGGCCTGGGCCCTGTCTGTATCTGCTGTAACAAAGAATAAACCTTTTTCTGTATTTCAGAACTCACCAGCTTCACAAATGGATTCCTTTTCATCTAGAAATGTGATTTTTAACACCACAGTAACAGAAAAATGTAATTCTGTAAAGTTTTTGTCCAGTTGTCCCTGCTTAGACTGCTGCCTCTGCGACCCTGCCCCGGATAAGTGAAGGGAAATGGATGTATGGAGGAATAACTTTGGACCATAGCAAACTGTTTAAAATGAACTAGTTCAGTGTTTCACGTTTTTAAGGCGGCAAAAGCACAGGACAGTACTGCTGTTAGTTTAGTCTCATTTTAAACAAGTTCAAGTTAATAAATAAAATTTGCAGTTCAGACCTCAAAACTCACTATATATACACAACACACTCACTATATACACACAACACAGTCACTATATATACACAACACACTCACTATATATACACAACACACTCACTATATATACACAACACACTCACTATATATACACAACACACTCACTATATACACCCAACACACTCACTATATACACACAACACACTCACTATATACACACAACACACTCACTATATACACACAACACACTCACTATATACACAACACACTCACTATATATACACAACACACTCACTATATATACACAACACACTCACTATATATACACAACACACTCACTATATATACACAATACACTCACTATATATACACAACACACTCACTATATATACACAACACACTCACTATATATACACACAACACACTCACTATATACACAACACACTCACTATATATACACAACACACTCACTATATATACACACAACACACTCACTATATACACACAACACACTCACTATATATACACAACACACTCACTATATATACACAACACACTCACTATATATACACAACACACTCACTATATATACACAACACACTCACTATATACACACAACACACTCACTATATACACCCAACACACTCACTATATACACACAACACACTATCTATACACACAACACACTCACTATATATACACAACACACTCACTATATACACCCAACACACTCACTATATATACACAACACACTCACTATATATACACACAACACACTCACTATACACACAACACACTCACACACTATATATATAGATCCGCACACTGGGAGTACTCTGTAGATTCACTAGTTCCATGTTCGAGACCAGGACTATTTACTCTTTCTGTGGTGGGAACATGTTGGTTTAAGCTCTCCACCCTCTGTCTGCTGCATGAACGTTCACCTTTTTGGCACAGTTTCGTCGCTCAGTTAACGAACTTTTCATCGATGCACAAGGAGGTGGCGTGATAGATCATTTCAACCCTGGAATTTCTAATCTCTACTGAACAAAAGGTAAAAGGAGCTGCTAACTTGAAAAATACCACTACGTGACATCACAAAGTGGAACAGAGCATTTTGAGCTATTGATTTCAGCTGTTGATCTTGATCTTCTCATTATGTAACTACTGGATTTTTGGTTTAGATCTGGAGGTATCTGGAAAGCCATATTTGATCTTAGGTAGTACTTGGTGCGAAATATTAACTCCTGAGCAGAATCGAGCTTAGACCTGGAGACGGGCCCAAGATGGCTGCACGCTGCTCTTCAAGTCTCTCTATTGTCTCATCTATAAAACATCTTTTACCAAACACTGTTATTCCTTCTCCCTTGTTCTGTCCAAAGCATGAACTCTTTTTGTACTTAAGTGAAAGGGCACCGTCTGAACTCTCAGGAGGAAGACGGAGGAAGTGACAGCGGTCCAAAATGGCCGCTGTAATCCGGTTATCCGCAGGCTCGCAGATACGGCCTCTCCTTAGGACGTCTGCTCTGCTTCTGTCAAAAGTGTCCTCGGTGCACTCACATGGATTATAGACCTGCACACACAACATAAAACAACAAAACAGGTAACGCAGCAGAGGGCAGAGGGCTGTGGGGTCAAATCATGCTCGTCTCCAGAGCTGTGCGACGAAGGAACAGAGGAGCTGACGGTGCACATGTGAAATATACTGAAAATGAATAAAACTGTAAAGGTTGTTGTTGTGTGGACTGTATAATGAATAAGAATATTAATCATTTCTGCTTTTTAAAAATTATAACTTTTTTCACCATTTTTATATATTCAACATGAAAAGTCTATGCCTTTAAGTTTGAAGTTTTGGAAAAAATGTGAAATTACAAAAATGTTGCACAAAAAGTGACTTAAAGTTCTATTTGGAAATATCCTCCCTCTGTCTGGATACATTGGTTAAGGAAATCTTGGGGAGTTTTGCTTAAATGTGAAATTCAGTCACAGCAATGGGACAAAATCCTAACCTTACCATCCAAAATTGTAATAGGTTTTAAGAATTGCAGTACAATATTCTGCATAATGTATATATTTCTCTGAACATTTATAGTAAGTACAACGTGGGTACATCACTAAATTGTCTTAAGTGTAAAACTCATCAATTATTGCTTATGGAAAAGTGTTCGCAGGCAAATAAACGAACAATACAGATTACACACTGGCCTAAGAGACACCGATGAATGACATTCCAGTCCAAAGTCCATGAAGATGTGTAGTAGTTCAAGTCCAAAGTCACTGCCCATTTAAGTCGATTTGACACTTGCATCCAGATGATGGTGCAGTTCTACACGGCCATCGTTGAGTCCATCTCATTGAATTTCCATCAATATAATGTCCAAGTTTGATCATAGTCAAGAGGTCGGACATCAGTGAAATAGAGCGTGGATCGTCCCCCACCCACTTTACCCTAATACTCTTTCTAACAATATGCTCGAATCGTTGGGTTTCCTACGGCTTTACTAGTATTGACACAGACCTTATTCCAAAATGTTTGGATGTGAACACATTTCCATAAGCAATGACTGATGATGAGTTTTACACTTAAGACAATTTGGTGATGTACCCACGTTGTACTTACTATAAATGTTCAGAGAAATATATACATTATGCAGAATATTGTACTGCAATTCTTAAAACCTATTACAATTTTGGATGGTAAGGTTAGGATTTTGTCCCATTGCTGTGACTCAATTTCACATTTAAGCAAAACTCCCCAAGATTTCCTTAACCAATGTATCCAGACAGAGCGGGGATATTTCCAAATAGAACTTTAAGTCAATTTTTGTGCAACATTTTTGTAATTTTTTCCAAAACTTCAAAGTTAAAAGCATAGTATGAGACTTTTGAGGAGGGTCCACCACCTTCTTGTCTCCATGGAGATATTATATGTGTATCTGCATGCAGCATGGACCCAAACGAGTAACACCACCAGGGCAAGTTACAGGTCAGATCTATGGAAAGGCGACACTGCACAGTAAGAATGATAAAAAAAAAACCCCAAAAACACCTAAGACATACACCTGTAATTGAATGAACATCACAGGGAAAGAAAAAGCTTCTCCATGGAAACAAGCTGACGGTAAACCCTGTGCCAGAAAAGTTACAATGTGCATCTTAAATCCTTAAATGTCTTTAGTTGATCACATTCCACTGCCAGATAAAGGTTTTCATTCATGTCTTCATTTCTGGGTTGCACTTGCTACTCTAATATTCTGTCCATACTGTTAACTGCACAATATGTTTATAAAAGTTAGGCTACCTCCTCCCTGCTCCACTTCTTGCCTTCTCAGCTCTGTTTAAACATATCCTAAGTGCTGTAAGACTTCTTAAAAAACTCCTCGTAGCCTAACCCCAGCTTCCTGACACCTCGGAGTGGCCCTTCAGCAGACAGTTTGTGCCCAAATCCCTGCTACCGCTGCTGCTATGGAGGATTTCACTCAATCTTGTGCTTATTCTCGTGATACTTAGCCAAAAGTAAAGCCGTTTTAATAGCTTTGCTCTGACACGTCGATAGCGGAATATGCTTTGGTAGATCTCTGTGAGGGAGGAGGGTGGTGGGTTAAACTTGGGGGCCCACATTGCAGCCAATCAGGGGTCTCTAATACAGTTCAGTCAGCAGCATATATTTACAGTGTAGTAGCGTTAGCACCGGGCGTATGACAGCTCAAGATTTAATATGTCATCTCTGTGGAAAATTAAGTGCTGCTTGGGAAAGTGAAAGGTGCCAGCTAAGCACGTGGATACTTACTTAAACGTGGTTAAAGAGGTGTTACGGGGTGAGGGGTGCACTCCAACATGTTTAGTTCAGTTTGTTGAATTTGTAAAAAAGAAAGAAAAATAAATACTCAAGCAGTTCTCTTCTATTCATCATCCTCTCATCGAATCAAAATGAGAATATAAGGTTGTGTCTGTTCTATATGCTGTTCGGTAGATATATAAGTAACAGCAGATATGAAATAATAACAAGGTAGTATCTGTATAATTATTGTTCAAAAGTTAAAGTTCAGCCTTTAATGGCCCTCCTATTGTTCTCCTTGTTTCTGTTTGCTTTGGGTCTGAAGATGGAATCATAAATCTGTGAGAGATGATGTCTCAGGCCCCTATTCCTGTTTAAGGTTTATATTGTGGATACAGTTTTACATTCACTGAAACTGCATTACATGAAATATTCAAGCTAATTAAAAAAACATATATAATAAGTCAATAGTACATCTTTTTTAGGTGACTGTTCAAATCGATCCTATTAAATGTACTGAAGAAGCTTTATAGGCCCATAACAGCACATTATAAATGACAGGGTGATGCTGTTAAGAGGCTTATTGGAATAATGAGTGTAGTGCTGTCCGGTGGCAGTGATATAGAGCTTAAAGACAGGGAGAGGGAGAAGTACAGATGCAAGAGAAGACAAGCCCCCGCTGTGAGCTCTGTAGGCTTTCATGAGGTCTGCTTATGTCACTATTAAGGCCAATATCACTAAGCTTGGTAGTGTAATTTGGGTTAAACATTTGCAAACATTACAGGAACTCCTTTAACATACCCACCAAAATTTTCAAACTCAACTCAATACTCAATACTGATTCTGACTACCACAATGATCATAAAAACACTCTTTATTTAGACAATAGAAGGTGACTTTCAACGTTAAATGGCAGTACTTTCTATTATATTACCATGTGGCCTTATATCTGTGTAATCCCTCAGTTCCATAGTGGTCCATGGGGGTATACGATACTTTTTCTATGTGTCTTATACTTGTTCTGATACAGCTCTAACTATTCAGGAAAGGTTCATTTTTGTCCTGTGAATGTGACTTTTTTAGTATCAGTGCCTGCTCAAATGAGTAGCTAGTTTTGATACCAGTTTTAGTATTGATTAGTATCTGATTTTCGATACTTTTGACAACCCTACTAATAATATACACTGTGTATTTACACTGGCCTGCACTGTTAAACTTTTATTGGAGACTTAGGATTTTGCAATACCAATATAATCCACTGGAGGTCAACCAAGCGCTGAATCTGAATAAAAACACTGCACTTGCCAGTTTATTTTCTCATTTATTTTAAGTATTTTCTATTTACATTGAAAATCCAGTAGGAGAAAATTGAAGAAACAACTGCTTTAGCAAGAAAAAGTTGGGCTCGTCCGGGATTTGAACCCGGGACCTCTCGCACCCAAAGCGAGAATCATACCCCTAGACCAACGAGCCGCCTGCAAGAGCAACGAACTGTAAGGCTTATATTGATGTACTTATGGAAAATGATTAAACCTTTGAATATATTTAAAGTAAAGCAATATATTAATAATTTGCTATAAGCCTGACTGATATAGAGTTTGATCAATATTCTATATGGAGTTAGCGCCTGGAGTGTAGCTCTAACCATAGACTGAATATGGATCTAAATGACCTGCTAAAACACACTTATTATTAGTTTGATTGCTAGAAACAAATATTTAAAATACTGTTATTTAGCCATATTTACCAAACAGGCCGAACTGATCATGCTAAATCACAATGTTTCAGAGACTATGAAATGGCGCCCTCTATGGACCAAACATCTCCAATGTGCAAAGTAGGCAAGCAAGTTTATTTGTACACCACAATTCATATACAAGGCAATTCAAAGTGCTTTACAGAATGAGAAAGACATTAAAATCACAATACAACTTATTCCCCATGTTTCCCCATGTTCCTCAGAGTGTGAGATGGTTCATGTGGCTCTAACATGTGGGAGATGTTCTTTAGTGCTGGTCCATGGGGAAGACTTGTTCACACAGAGCTGCTTTAAAGTCTGTTTTCTGAGCCACAGGGGCCAGAGACCGGAGGACAGGACACATGTGTGAAGTACTTCCTGGTTCTAGTCAGGGCCCGAGCAGCAGTGTTCTGGATGTACTGCAGCTGTCTTAACGCTCGTTTGGAGAGGCCAGTGAGCAGGACGTTACAGTATCTAACCTACTGGAGACAAATGCAGGGATAAGTCTCTCTAAGTCTCGCTTTAACAGCAAACCTTTGTGTTTTAGGTGGTAAAAAGCTGCAGAAAGAGACTGTAGGTGACTGCTGGCACTTTCTCTGTGTTTCTGTGGACCAAAGACTATGACTTCAGTCTTGTCTGGGTTTAGGTGAAGAAAGTTGTTTTACATCCACACACTGATCTGTTGGATGCAGTGGCAGAGTGAATCCACTGGTCCATATTCACCTGCTGCCAGTGAGACATAGATCTGAGTGTCATCTGCAGAGTTGTGGTTGGACACATTATTGCTGCGTATTAACTGACCCAGAGCAGCAGTGTTCTGGATGTACTGCAGCTATCTTAAGGCTCGTTTGGAGAGGCCAGTGAGCAGGCCGTCACACTAGTCTAACTGACTGGAGAGACAAACGCTCGGATAAGTCTCTCTGTGTCTGGTTTGAACAGTAAACCTTTGCTTTTTGCAGTGTTTTTTTATATGGTAAAAAGCTGCAGGTGTTATTGACTTGATGTGGCTGTTAAAGTTCAAGTCTGAGTCCATTATTACCCCTAGATTTCTAGCCTGATTTGAAAATACTTTTATTTTCATGTGAAATTATAACAACAATTATAAATGTGACTTTTAATATTTATTCTTGTTTCTTGTGCTACTTTTCTTTTTCGTAGCGAGTCTCTCTACATTCTGTTTTGGCCACAGATTAAGATGCTTTTTACTCACTGCTGGCACTGATATAAAGTATGATATCCTGTCTGTAAGGACTGTAGGCTCTGTACTCAGAGGTGGGTAGTACTCAGTTACATTTACTTGAATAACTTTCTAAAGAAATTGTACTTATACAAATAAACTTGCCTTGCCTTATGATGATTATTTGTGATTACTGTATTTGTGTTTTGATTTGTGTGATTTTAATTTCTTTCTTATTGTGTAAATCACGTTGAATTACCTTGTGTACAAATAGTGCTATAAAAATAAACTTGCCTGGCCCACTTTTCAGAGTACTTTTCTATAGTAGCAGCATACTTTTATTCCTACTAGATTAATACTGACTAATAATTTTATTGAAGTAACAGTACTCTTACTCGAGTAAAGGGGTTGGTTACTGTTCCCACTGTCAACAAGTCTACAAGTGATAAATCTTTATATCGACAATATGACATGATTTGTGTTTTTTGCACTGCTCCTTCAGATATGATTTGGTTTCTCATTTTTGTGTCTATTCTTTTTGAAATTACCAGACTGTTTGCATTATTTAATATGTTCTTCCAATTACATCTCGACAGTTACTCTTTAGGTTACTCTTATCTGAGTAGTACTTTTCCCAAATACTCTTTTCACTCTTACTTGAGTCATTTCTTGGGCCACTGCTGTAAATACTACTTCTACTTGAATAAAATTACTTGAATTAATGTTACTCTTACTTAAGAAACAAAATTGGCAATATTTGAATGTGTTAATATTGTCTCATGATAATTTGGTCCTCCCCGCCTCCCGTAGCAGGCTCTTGGCGCGGTGCATGTTGGTCTTGGTAGTCTTCTGAGCCAGAGGAAGCTGTTGTAGCGGAATCCGAAGAATTTTTGAGGTGCTCCGCCGCCAACTCAGCCTCGTCTGGACCGTGCTCTCCGCTGTTCTTTTCCACCACCACTGTGAGGTAAAATAATCTACACATTTTCCCCACGGGTCGCATTTAAAACCTTTATTCCTCCGCGTCTTTTGTTTAGCTAGCGCATTGTAACGGCGCAGACGCTAACATTAGCTCGTTAAGTTACGCGTCCTCGGCTAAAGGCTTGTCACGGCTCAGACAGTGGCCAAATCAGTCGCTTCAGCTCGATAAAAACATGAGCAGTTTGTGTTTTAATCCACATAGTTATTAACAGAACAACTTGAGTAAAACATGAAGGATGAATGATAGTAGCATCACTCAGTCCACACCCATTTGGCGCATCCCGTTATAAAAAATGCCCATATCAGAAGCTGTTTTGTGACTTTTGAGCATTTATTTGCATTTTAAAACGATTGTAACACACTGTTTAATCTCTGCCATCGCTTTGAGTCACTTGTAGCTTCTCATTAAACTTTAATAAGTAGTTTTTTCCGGCAGAGAGCTGAAGTGGAAATGCGTAAAACATCCTAAACCCGTGCGTAAAAGTCTGAGGTTTGATTTTGTTGAACAAGAGTTTGAGGTCGTTTTTTGGTTTCTAGTTTTCTCACACTGTCGACTTCCTGTCTCGACAGTCCCTCGCTGAAGTTGGCCACATTTGCTCCCCTGCCTCTTGTTTTACAGTTCTCTAACACAATGGCTCTCAAACTTTTCACACAAAGTACCAGGGGGGGAAAAAAAGATTTGGCTTTCCAAGTACAACCAGATACACAACAGGACTATTCCAGGTCTGATCTAGAGCTAAACCAGAGCAGACTATATCATTTCCACTGTAGATCTAAACAAACAAGTATCCAAAGGAGGACAACAGTGTGGATAAAATGATAAATTAGTCTAATCCACATTGAAGAGCTGTCCAAGTGCCACCTGAAGGAGCTTGTTCACATGTACCACAGTTTGAGAAACACTGCTTTAATAGTTTTGTCTCAATATCTTTTTTTTTTTTTAGATCCAAGGGAAACAGAAATGTCTCAGGGCGAAAAACTAAAGGTAAGTGTGAAGCCCGTAATTACTGATTAAGGACTGTTATGCAGTTGTTCCAGATTCCTGTTTGATTGTATAGAGTTGCACTGTCGTATAGGTCTACATGCTGCTGATGCTCATTTGGCAAGGTTTTTGTGTTGTAAAGTTGGTCAAATGTGTATTTTTGAGTTGCATATTTTTACAGAAGATGCACAATTAACTAAACCAGGACTAGAACAGGACTAAGCCAGGACAGTTGGCATTTTTTGGGGTAATGTAGCCTCCTCCTGTCTGCTTTTATCATTAACACTACTACTATAATACAAAGTTCTGTTAGAGATACAGTGTTTCAGATGTCTCCTACACTTAAGATGGTGTCATATCCCAGTCTGTAATTACGACAAAGAAGACATGACAGGCAGTTATTACCGCTCAGAGTCACCCATCTGTTTGCCTGAGGACCCTTTCTAGGTTTATGGCTCTACTCCACAGAACTTTTAAGATACCATTTTTCTTTTCCTTGTATTTAGGGCTGTAGGGCTTTAGTCATTTAGTTGATTAATCAGTTGACAGACAATTTTAGATATTAAGGATTTATATGGGACAACAGCAGCAACAGCCTGGTATGTAGTGAATTATTTGAAGATTTGGAAGTGACGTGAGTTTTAATCAGCTTTTTTACATATTGTAGAGTTTATTTTCTGAACATAAGGACGACTGTAGGCCTTAACTCACGCCAAAACAAGAGCAGAACGACAGCAAACTGACCAGTAACTGACAAATAAAACTTTCACATCCTAGTGGGTATAGCAACCAAGTGTCGCGGTTACATTAACAACAGCACAAACGGTAACAAAAATAACAAAAGGTGTCAGTGCTGAGCTAAACACAAAATATCATCATCACAATATAAATACAGTTTCTTAGCACTTTTCTTGTGAGTGCAGTTTTGGTCAGATACATGGTCATATTACAGAAGAGTTTTAAGAGCTTTTGTCTTATCGTTCGGCAAGACATGTCTTTAGTTGACCAAGAGTTTTTTTTGTTGACCACACTCCTACTTGTATTGAAGTTGCCCTATTAACAAAGTGACACAATGGTAACCGCGATCCAAAGCGTGTCCAGTTTGCTCTTTGCTGAAGTCCTGGCTACATAATGCAGTGTTTTCTGTAGAGATGTCTGATAAGCACTGTTCAGTCTTTACAGCATGCCTCCTGGGTCGTCATGAGGATGGAAAAGCCCTATGTCTGTGGGAAAACATGTGAGCCAAGTGGTTCCAGTTCAAAGGCTATTTTTCAATTTAGGTCATGTTTAGTTTTGTGTTTCTTTTGGTTTAGGCCTCATACTATGGACCTGCTTTAGTCCTGGTTCAGTCCTAGATTAGACCGGTTTTAGACCTGATATTTATATCCTGGTTTAGTCTTAAGGTCATGTTTAGTCCTGGTTTAGACCTTACACTATTAACCTGGTTTAGTCCTGGTTCAGCCTTGGAGTAGACTTAATATTCTCTTGGTTTAATCTTTAGGTCATGTTTAGTCCTTGATTTCTTTTGGTTTAGTCCCGGTTTAAACCTTTCACTATGGTCCTGGTTGAGTCCTGAGTCGTATATCTGTATTTAGGTCCTAGTTTAGTCTTAACATGATCATGTTGGTTTAGTCCTGATTTAGACTACTAGAAGATTTTTAACTTATCATTGCAGTATCGAAAGGGGTTATGGAGTATTCAGCCGATTTATTAGTATTGAATTTTAAATTTTAGTATTGTGACGGCATTAGTTCGCACCTGGTTTCATCTCAGTCTTGCTTTGGTTCTGTTACTAGTCATGGTCTAGTAAGTTCAGGTAAGGCAGAGACATATAAGCCACCCTCACATCTTTGCTACTAGTGCACAATTTGAATCTGCACTGACTATTAATTTATGAGTTTTATGAACTGCACTGATTGTACGAGTGACTGGAATGCATTCATTTCTATTTTTATTCTCTTATCTGTTCCCCTGGTGGGACAATAAAGTTTCTTATCTTATGTTTAGTTCCTAATTTAGTCCTGGTTTAGTCCCAGCTTTGATGTGGTGTCTGAGCAAGCGTGAACACAGCCTTCTGGTGCTGGTCAAGTCATGATTTAGACCTAATAAGTGTCCTACTTCAGATTTTATGTTGTGCTGATTTTAGTTCTGTTCTAGTTCTTGTTTAGCTCAAGTTTGATCATCACACTCTAAAATATATGTATTTAGTTGTTGTTAATTTAGCTAAAATTATTGTTAAGAGTCTATTCATAACTAAGGAAGCTCTCCAGGGACACGTGTGTGAATAATTGCCATTCTAACCCTTCCTGTTTCTCATTTGCAGCAGGGCCAGTTCACAAACCCTGAGACCCCGGGCTATGTGGGTTTTGCTAATTTGCCAAATCAGGTTCACCGCAAGTCCGTGAAGAAGGGATTTGAGTTCACGCTGATGGTGGTCGGTGAGTGTGGACTGTTGCACTGCCACAGGGCTGGTTTACGAAATGATAGTTTGTATTTCAGTTAAAATGTCACATTTCTACATGTTTGTGTCCAAAGAATACAATACAGACTTTAACGTAGTTTTCCATGCCAGCTTTTTAAGTGCGTGCAATAGAGTACTTAATAATAACAGAAAAGGGGCATTTCAGGATCAGGCCTGAAAAGTGCACCACAATATTAAAGGAGCGGTACGAGCTTCTTGAGATAGTTCTTCATAACTGTGATCCTTTGAACTTGTTTTAGCCTGTTTAATTTACTCCACAAATCAAATTAGTGTAGTGTTTTAAGCGTCTGCAGAGGCTCCACTGTACATGCGGCGTGTATGTAAGTAACTTTGTGTACTACTGCAAAATTCAGATTTCATTTTGTCCCTCAAAACTATATCGGCCATCCCAGTCCTACTCCACTGCACGAAAACGCAGCAACTGTGTATTTTGTCAAAATTTGTACCTGTTTTATTCGGTGATGTTGCAGTAACTAAACTCTTCAGTGATACAAATGAAAAGTGCAGTAACTGCAGCTTGTAATGTTCTAACTGATAATTTAAACACAGATACTGAACTTTTCTGTTTTTTACTGAAGAGTTTGTCACGACTCTGAAATGGGACAAAATACAGACTTGAAACTTTTACAATTTCTTATTCAACAAACTAAAAAAAACTGTGATAAATATTATTATTATTAAAAGTAACACATGAACATACTGTCATTTCTGTACCTGTGATGTTCACAGAGAGACAACATCAAAACTTTAAAGACATTTTTCTCAGTTTAACTGTCAGTGCAGATCTTTCCTTTGCAGCATAGACATATTGTGATGCTCCAGTCTTTATAGTACTACCTCTGTGGTGGTGGTGGTAGTAGTAGCAGCAGTAGTACATGTCTAAAGTGATGTAAATGTATGTGACTGTGCCTGGCCTGGTGCAGTCTTGTTCTGACATAACAGAGCTGCTGGACAGAGGATCTCCGCTCTTCACTTCACAAATGGGTCACACGGCATGACGCACACACTTTGTCCTGCTCTGTTACACTCTGTTTTCTCTAGGGCTGAAAAATGAGAAATTGAACCGAAATCATACTTTGAGTGGACGCAGTTAGGATATTTTGGTGTTTGTGGGTGCTTTACAGATTGCAGCCTCTTGCAGTGATTTGCTGTGTAATTCTGCATAAACTGCTAAGCCTTTTTAGTTTAAATTTGGACAAACATGTTCTAAAGTACATGTGATTTTTGTAATTGTTAGTTCATAGTTATTTTGTTTATTCTAATTGCAATGCTTATCGATATTGACACTTTGGCTTTTGTTATATACAGATTTCCAATATTAACCCAT
Source organism: Periophthalmus modestus (assembly GCA_019594935.1). Classification (NCBI taxonomy): domain Eukaryota; kingdom Metazoa; phylum Chordata; class Actinopteri; order Gobiiformes; family Gobiidae; genus Periophthalmus; species Periophthalmus modestus. The sequence continues at coordinate 26,011,973 of JAIEZT010000026.1, read as the reverse complement.
ACCAGAGTAGGACTGAAAAATACATTTTATGTCCATGAAAACACAGTTAAAGTACTACAACATTTATCCACTTGTTATTTATAGAGCAAGTACCTACCAAAGTTCAAACTATAGGACTCATTCTAGGCCAACATTAGCCAGTAAATAGTCTTATTTAGATGAATCGATATCATGGAACTGATACTTAATACAGATTTTCCTGGATCGCTGCTGATATTCGATCCTAGTATCGGTACATCCCTAAAAAAATCGTAATTAGCCTTTTACCAAATCGTTAAGCTGTAACTCTCTCCACACCAGGGCTGGGATATCTCTCTCTCCAGGTGTGTCTCCTCTGCTGGCCCCGGTGCTGAGAGGAAAACGATCATGTTAGCTTAATGTTCACTCCAGCTGCAGATGGAGGGAGAGGGGAGGAGAGAAGGGTGGGAGCTCATCCTTTGGCTCTAAAATAAGGCGAGGAATGTGGCCTATGGGGCTGGGGGCTGCTGGACCCGGGCCCGCTCTCTCTGTTGTTTTAACCTACTGTTGGCCTGCACTATAAACTACATGCTTCCTCTTCCACTTTTTTCCACTTTTGCTCCACCACAAAGTTATGAAGTTCCCAGAGAACCTTGAGATTACTGGGATTACGTTTGCGATAAAATCTGACTGTCAGTTTCCTATGGTAGGGTATGTCCCAATGCCAATTTAGGATTGTTATGAATGATTGACAAAGAAACTGTTTTATTTTTCTTAACCAGTTTTATTTTTTGACAGCCTGATTAAAAAAACAAAAAGCTTAAAGTGGAACTAAACACGAAATCTCTCTTTTTGCTACAAAACTCTGTATATGGTGTTTTCATAGTTAACTATTTTATCTACTGTTCCTAGTCTTTTTCCTTTTTTTTTTTAGTAATTTTTAGTACAAAATGGTAAATTTTACAGCTTTCTGGTCTCCTAAATCTAAGTGTGTGCTGCCTTCAGTGGCCTCTGCAATTTCAAGTAGTTGGTGACATCACACAGGACCGTCCTGATTACAGGCTGATTGCAGGGGTGTAGTTTGAAGTCTGGATACCAATCACACAGTTCCTCATATGTCCAGACTGCACCCCTCCACTCCCCTCGCCCCACTGCCCAGTGTAGCAGCTCTACTTGAAATGTTTTTGTGGGCGGAGTTTAAGTGTTTAGTCCCACTTGAACTTGAAAATGAATTGTCTTTTGTACAGGCCAATACCCAAATTTTGAACCTCGAGTGAAGGACATTTTTCAGTCTGAACTGTTGCCCCTGTTGAATCATGACCAAGAAACATTTATCTGGGACTCTGGTATAGTCCGCTGTTTCCACATGGTTCTCATCCAACAATATCTCTGACCGGATAAAATTGTCTGAGCTGGAATAATGGAAGTCGAGAATAGGTCCGTATGTGTTACTATTGCCAGCTTAGTCCTAAATCAGTGGGATATTTGGTTCATCATGTGGGATTTCGCTGGCTTCCTCAGTGGTCACAGTTTGCATTTAAAATCTTAAAATGGTTCATGCTTCTATCTTGTTTTAACAGATAACTTGACGTAACCTTTATTGCCTTCTACCCAGTGCAGTTCGTTGTTCGGGTGCTGAGTCATCCTGAATGGCCATAGAAAGACCAGCGCTCGTTTAATCTATTTTTAGAGCAGCTACTTTGAAAGAACAATCTTCCCTTTTCAGCAGGGTCATATGAGTCTCAGCACAGACCAGGTGTACCTTTCATAATTGTTAGTTCTCCTTATTATGTGGAGTCTGCGGCCTGTTTACTTTTCCCATAAATATATCGGGTGGGTCATTGTTCAGACAGAGCTCTCCTTGTGGTCCAGACCTGTGCGTCACTGAGGTGCTGTTTCCTAAAGGGACTTGACATTATTAATTATATATTTTTTTAAGGTTAAAATAATAAATGGGCAAAAAGTGTTTAAATTAGAAACACAAATGCACATCAACATCCACTTCAATCAATCAAGTTTGAAATTTTTGTCTGGTGACAATGCTGAGTAGACTTGATACTACAATGCAGTTTCTAATACTACAATGAATAGAAAACAGTCTTTATTTAGAAAGTACACTAATAGATTTTCAATATTAAATAATAGTACTTTCAATTATATTCCTATGTGGCTTATTTCTGTGTGATCCCTCAGTCGTCCAGTAGGTTCATAGTGGTCCATGGGTGTAAACTAGTCTATGTGTCTTATACTTGTTCTGATACAGCTCAAGATCAGTCTAAAGATATTCAGGAAAGGTTCATGTCTGTGAATGTGACTTTCTTAGCATCGATACTTACTCAAATGAGTATCTAGTTTCGATACTAGTTTTGGAATCGATTAGTATTTGATTTTTTTTATACTTTTGACAACCCTACATCCAATATTATCAGTTTCTTATAATTTTTCTTATAATTGTTGAAGGAAAATTTTCTTAGCTTTTTAGCTTTTCTTAAAATAAGAAAATGATTTTTTTCCCAGCAGGTTTTGATGCATCAGGGCTACCATAGTGTAGTGTTAAGTGTAGTGTTACCTTTGTACTATAGAAGGACCACCTCATATGATGTTTTAGCTATAAATATTTCTCATTTTGTTCCAAGGTGAATCTGGACTGGGGAAGTCTACTCTGATCAACAGTCTTTTCCTGACGGACCTCTACCCAGAGAGAGTTATCCCCGGAGCAGCAGGTGACACTTGTGAACTGAGAGAGTTTGACAGTCGTGTTTTATATTATTGTCTTTGAGCTTGTTTTTAATGTGTTTTGACTAAACAGAGAAGATTGAGAGGACGGTCCAGATTGAGGCCTCCACGGTGGAGATCGAGGAGAGAGGAGTAAAGCTGAGACTCACTGTGGTGGACACTCCGGGATATGGAGACGCCATCAACAGCCAAGACTGGTACAACAGCACAGCTAGATTATTTAAAGCAGATAATCAAGACTAAACCAGGTTTAAAGCGGGACTAAAGCAGGTTAAAATTGGGACTCAAACACAGCTAAACCAGATCTAAACCTAACCTAGAAAATGCCAGCGCTAATATCTGGAATGGCGCCCGTTGAAATCGTTGGGGATGAGGAGGGACTCTCAGCAGATGTTTAGCCAATTGCAGGAGCCAATTGACTTACTTTGATAAAAAAAAAAATGAATGTGTAGCATCATAAAAACGTTTGAAAACTCAAACCTTGTGACAGTCCATCTTGGTAAGCTCAGTCTAAACCAGGACTTACTCCGGTTTAGAACGGGTCTCAGTCTAAACTTTAAACAGATAACATTCTGCTTGTTTCCCTTTTCCAGTTTTAGCACCATCATCAGTTACATCGATGACCAGTTTGAGCGCTACCTCCACGATGAGAGTGGACTGAACAGAAGGCACATCGTCGACAACAGAGTCCACTGCTGCTTCTACTTCATCTCCCCCCTGGGACACGGGTCAGAGTTCAACTTTGTATTAATAGAAACCGTTTTTTCCAGTTTTCTCAAAATTTCAGATTGTTTGCTTATGCATTTTCCCAACCATCATATAGAATTTGGGAAAGTGTTGTCAGTATTCACACAATTGAATGCAATACTGACACAGAGCTTAATGGATTTTACAGAGTTTAAAAGTATTCACCAATAGTAATCCAGGGGTGTTTCAGGACTTTTTTTTTCTTGAATGCAGGACAGTAAAGATGACTCAAACATGAATGAATCACTCAAATTCAACTTTGAGCGGTAAAATTATTAGATGATTCTAGCATAGTTAAAGCTCACAAAAGTCACTTTTGCCTGATATGTCCCTTTTAACTAATTCTCAGATTAAATCTCCACTCTTTTGTCCAACCAGACTCAAACCTCTGGACGTGCAGTTCATGAAGGCCATTCACAACAAGGTGAACGTGGTGCCGGTCATCGCCAAAGCAGACACCCTCACCCTGAAGGAGAGGGAGAGACTCAAGCGCAGGGTGAGGCATTCATACTGCTACATACTTTATACATGTATTTATGACACATATGGCACAAAATATCTCAAAAACTTGTTTTAGATTTTTTTTTTTTAAAGCCACCCTTTGTTTTGATCACTGGAGTGTCCAAACTTTTGACTGGTAGTGTACATACCGGTACTTGCCCAGGTCACGTGCTCATTTTCCGGTTCTGTTTCGTAGATTCTGGACGAGATCGACGAACATGGCATCAAGATCTACCACCTTCCCGACGCAGAGTCCGACGAAGATGAAGATTTCAAAGAGCAGACCCGGATCCTGAAGGTAAACCACGTGTTACTAAATATATTTTCAAACTTTAAAGGTGAACTATGCAACTTTTCTGGTGGAGGGTTCGCCACTTGTTTGTTTCCATGGAGATGTTATTGCCAGAATGTTCCACAGCATTGCAGTAAACTTGTCTTTCTTGCATTTATTCAATTGCAGATGTTTTTATTGCTCAAAAAAATCTTGAAAACATGTATTGGAGCGAGTAGAATTCAGGCTTGTATCGTGAGAATGACGATGGCTGATGGAACATGGCTTTATACATGAATGCAGTTCTGGATAATTACTCAAAGAACCGTCTGCTTTCGTAGGCTAGTATCCCGTTTGCCGTGGTGGGCTCTAACCAGCAGATCGAGGCCAAAGGGAAGAAGGTGCGTGGGCGTCTGTACCCCTGGGGCGTGGTGGAGGTGGAGAACCCAGAGCACAACGACTTCCTTAAACTCAGGACCATGCTCATGTGAGTGCCGCCAGCACCTGACTCGCACCTACAAACAAGAAGCACTGTTCTGTAGATTTAGAAATGGGACAATGAAACTCAACAAAGTCCATCAAGTCGTTTAAGTAAATTTCTCATTCATTTTTCCCATAGATGTTTTGTAAAATTTAAATATTAAGAGTGAATAATGTAATAAACAAAAAGAAAAAAGCTGAAAAGAATGAAAACAAACATATAAAAAATAAATAAATAAATAAAAATAGTCGTGGGCAGTGGTTACACCACATAACTGATTAGTCCCCAGCAAGCTTGCTTTTTTTTTTTTTTTTTTTTTTTTTTTTTTTTTGGACGAGTCTGGACTCGTAATCCGGGATTCATAAAACATGGTTTATTCATAACTTTAGTTTTATTCAAGTAGTGCACTACTTCTCATTACAAAATTGGTATTTATTTATGGCTAATTATTAGTTAAGATATTGATCTATATGATTTCGGAATTATTCTGGATGATTTTTGTCACATTTATTTAACAACCATGTAAGTTCTCGATTTCTCTGTCTTGTATCTTCGTAGTTCTTTAGTTTCTTGGTTTGTTGTAGTATTTCAGTACTAGCTGAGAACTATTTTCTTAAGTTAAATGTTAATAAAGTGCATATGGCAGGTTCGCCTATGCATTTCATTAAAACATTAACATAATAATACAGTGGCTCAGTGGTTAGAGCATTGGTCTCCCAACCTGAAGGTCGGAGGATCAAGTCCAGCTCAGACCAAGTTCTGTCGTTGTGTCCTTAGGCAAGACACTTCACCCACATTGCCTAGTATGAAAGTGGTGTGTGTGTGAATGATCTGTCTGATCGGAGGGCCCGATGGCGCAAACTGGCAGCCTCGCTTCCGTCAGTCTACCCCAGGGCAGCTGTTGCTACAATAGTAGTAGCTTACCATAACCAAGTGTGGAGTGAACGAATAATGACTTCAGTGTAGCGCTTTGAGAGGCTTTGATAAAGCGCATTACAAATGTAAGGCATTATCTTTAAGATCTTATCAAAAATTGCATAGTTGTTGGCGAGGTTTAAAGGTTTACTCCCTGGTTAGATGATCTTTATTAAATGAAGGTTTTAACTGCCCTAAATTGTCCCTGCAGGTTTCTGTGTTGCTTGTTACGTGGGTTGAGCGATTCTGTTTTAGAAGTCACCACTACTTCCTGTATTTTTTTTTTCACAACTTTCTTTTCCCACAAACTGCCACTTAACTGATGTAAAACTGTGGTAAATATTTATCACAGGTACCATCTCGTTAAACCATGTCATAATTATAAAAACATGAAATCCTGTCATGCACCTTCATGCAAAAATATGAATAATCCCTGTACGACTCCCCATAACCCCCCTTGTTGTTTCATCCTTGTCTTCACTGTATTAATGCTGAGTCCTGACTTCCTGTTGCTCCTACCACAGCACACACATGCAGGACCTCCAGGAAGTAACTCAGGACCTGCACTACGAGAACTTCCGCTCGGATCGGCTGAAGCGCGGGGGCAGGTTGTCATCGCACGGTTACATTCTGCCTCTGTCTCCTGTGTATGTACTGTCTGCTACTGCTGCTGCTCCTCTGCACCTCCCCCACAATGCACTCTGTTATGAGACATGTGCCAGACAGCTTATGTTTGACATGGCAAAAGGGAAGGGTAGTAAAAAATCAATCATGACATTAGTTATAAAAACAAACTGAGAACATTTTAGGTGTTTTTAAAGTGATAGTATGCAACTTTCTGGAAGTGGAAAACCAGCTGCATGATTCCATGGAAAGAGAAAGTTAAAACCAAACTTAGGCTATAATATTCCACAGTATGGCATAAAACTTATCTCCATAGAAAAACTTCCAAAGTAACAACATTCCATGGAAACAAGCAGAAGGAAGCCCACCTCCAGGCCAAGTAAAAATCAGGTTTGTGGAGTTGAAAGCCGCTCACAGTGAGGATGCATGTTTTTCAGTGCAATCAGCTCATCCATAATGATAAAAACATGCTTTTATTTAAATATATTGTTTGACAAAAAAGTTACATACTATGACTTTAAATAGACTTTAATATAAACTGACAATGACATGGAAGACAATTGCATTCTTTTATTGTTCGTCCATTTTCAGGTTCTTCTACACTAGTTAGAATATTATCTTTAAGCCATCATTTTGCATGTTAACTTCATTCATAGATTTAACAGGTTGTAGTTAATTAGAATCTTGTTTCCACCAACTGTCTAAAATGTGAAAAAACGTCTTGATAATCATGGTTTAGATACTCATAATCATGCTTCAGATGACTACCTTGGAGCATTCGAGTAGTTTATTCATAGACTCTGTAGGTTTTTTGTTTTTTTGTTTTTTTTTTTGTCCCATTGATAAAATTTTTTCAATATTTTCATCCTTTGTGAAACCTAACTCTACGTTACCTTGAGGTTTGAAGATAAATTCAAACACTTGAGCCCTGTTTTGATTGGTTCACTTTAGAGCAGATCGATACTGTCTGAAGTGAACCAAACCGGCCCGTTTGAGAGGTCCAAAGCGGTCCTCATATCGCTTTAGCTAAGGCGAAGCTACACAGAGCAACAAAATGATTGGACAAGGGACGCAGACTCGGGCAAAAAACATGATGGCAAAAACTGGTGGAAATGGGGTCCTCAACGTTGCAGTATGTAGTTTGGGTTTATTCTGTAGATTTTGTGCATTAACATAGCGAGTATTTTACCATTTAACTCCATATCTTAATGAGTGTGTAGCCTTCTTCTAAACCCAAAGCAGGACACGGAGCGGTTTGTGCACCAGCTGAGGTATTTATTTTGTCTGTAACTCAGGGGGAGGTACCACTGTTCCCCTGACTCCGCCCCTTCTCTCTCTCTCTCTCTCTTTCAAATCTTGCTTTTTCACACCTGTCTAGACGTCTGTGGTAGAGCCCACTTCTTTCTAACCTTAGCCGCCCAAAACTAACACTGTCGCCACCACTTTCACTTTCTCAATGTGGCTTTGGCTTGTCTTCAAAACACGTACACACAGCTTGTAACGAACGATTAATAATGGCACATATACAGTGATTCAAGGCTATTGATACTTTGCAGTGACATCATGCTGGGAGGGGGATCTGCATATAGGTCTATGGTGGAATGTTGAGCAGTTACCAAAATGTTTTTTTTAGATGGTCTGAAAACTCAAGAAAAAATTGACTCAAACAACACATTTTCAGGAGCCTGTGATCATTACAAGGATTCATGGTCCTGTTTAGGTGTTTGATTTTCAACAAAAAGATGAGAGTGACTGCGAAACTGTTGGCTAATGGTAGCTAGCTAGTGACTGTAATGTTATGTGTGAGAGACTTGTTTAACACCACGCATTAGCTCACCATCCACTCATCTAAATCGGTTCTTTCTGGTTAGATTGTGTTAAAATAAAGACAGAGCAGTGGGAATGTCATCAGCTGCAAAGTATCAATACATTTACTTTTATTTGCACCGTAACTCAAACTGACTGTTGATCCAGGAAGGGCCCGGAGCCGGAGGAAATGGACAAAGATATGATTCTGCAGGAGAAGGAGGCTGAGGTGAGATGAGCGTTCAGCTGTGTTTAAATTATATTATAAACGTAAGAGTTATTTCATTGGCGTTTTTATATTCCACAGTTGAGACGGATGCAGGAGATGATCGCCAAGATGCAGGCCCAAATGCAGAAGCAGGGAGATGGTAAAGGCGATTTTTATATTACACCAGTTAAATCTCACATTGAACAAGACAGTTTGGTTAATGTGACCGATGTACTTGTACTATTTCATGGTCCTCAATATATGGCCTTTGATTAAAGTTTACAGTGCTGTAAAACTCTTTAGTGATGTTTTGAGATGTAAGAACTCTACAAAACCACAAACTCTACACAAGTTTACAGGTTTTATATATGTGTATCAATATATTTTCAGCATGTACTCCAGCAGCAGAGGCACTGATTGATTGGCTGCAGGTGTTGAAGTTTAAGTCGTGAGAATTCAAAAACCAATTCAGTTTTACAATCGAAACTGGCAACAAAATGAGAGACTTGTGTAAGGTCCATGCTGCTGATTGGATATCTGTCTTGAATAAAAGTTATATTTGATTTGAACATGTTTACCTCAACTCTAGAGACGCACATGGGCCATGTTTAAATCAAAATCTGGCAGATAGTTAATTTAAGTTACTATCAACTTTCAAATAAATTCCCTTGAATACATAGAATATTTTCAGCATTATATATCTTTTACAATTATGCATTATCTCATCAATTTAGTATTTATTTAAATATAACCACGTATATAATTCCCAAGGAAAAGTTAAGAAAATTCCTGAGATTGTGCTACCCTCATCATGACGCAGAAACTACGATAAGAATCTACTTTAGCCACGGATCTCTCCTCTTAATGACATTTTTCTTGTTTTCAGACCTTTGAGCCGCTGCCAGACTTGGTCCAGACGTGTCCTGGACTGTTACTGCCTCGATCCTGCGTCGCCCACAGTGGGATTTCCTTTGTACAACATATAGTCTATTCACAATGTTTCTTTATCCATGTTACTTGCTTTAACAACCTTTTTTTATTATTATTTTATGAAACAGTCAAATGAAGTATCACCACCTGACTTTTTAAAAATGCTGTTACTTTTAGTGTCCTTATTTACGTTTGAAAAACCAAAGTCGTGCTGCTTGTGCTTTGGGTCGTCTGGCCTTAAGCGCCTTTGCTCTTCGAAGGGCTCAATTGGGAGTAGTGTATCTGATAATACTTTAAAATAACTGTAGTTTCAACAGCCTTAAAGGTGTAACTTCTTTGTTGTAGGGTCTGCAACCTTCTTATGTCATTGGTTTGCCTGAAATGTTCCGCACTATGGCATTAAACATATCCATATCTGTGAAGACAAGCAGGTGACGCTACCATATTTTTAGCTATTAAAAAAAAAAACTGTAATTGAACACATAAGTTTAATGCCACTCTGTAAAATTCTAGGCAAAGCAGTTTGCAGACCCCGTGACCATGAAAGTTGCACAGTGCACCTTTACAAAGCTGTCATGAATGCTTAATTCTTTTGATTATTAAGAATGATTCAGGCTTAGCAACTACTTCAAGGCAGTGTCCGTGCAAAATGTGAAAAACAGAACTACTGTAGTTCATTTTAAAAGATTTGCAGTGGTCCAAAGTTATTCCTCACAACTGAGACTAGAGCAGAGTTTTTCCATCGCGGGAAAGCTAACATCTAGCATGCTAACTGTGCACTTCTGATTATCAGACATGCCCTTTAAGCCCCGACCCCTAAATAGTAGTTACTCAGCCTGAATCCTTCTTAATACGTACTGAACAAATGGTTTATTAAGGTTCATGCGTTATTAAGGCTAATTAAAGTGCAGTTATTTTAAAGTGGTATCACATATTAATACATTTGCCAACAAGACCTTGCAACATAACATTTGAAGTATGTGTTTTGCATGCATTTGTCAACCCTGTCATACGTGGGGTGCAATTTTACCTTTGTCAGAAACAGTATTATCAACACATGAATATTCTGCCATTTGAACCATGCTCCTGTTACTGTACTGTCTGTTTTTGGTCATGAAGTTACTGTTTACTGCCAAATCCTGCAGGTAAGAGATAAAATGTTTGATGTAGCCAATGTTTCCCAGTCACCAGCCAAACGACATTCCTACAGTCTGGTAGTTACAGAAAAATTCCAAATGCTTTTATTGTAATAAAGGTTTTATTAAACTTTATTTTTGAGTTGGCTTTTTGTGTAAGAGAATGTGGTGCGAACATTTTCTGCACTGGTACAGCAGTGTGTCTGACTTATCAACTTTTCTCAAGTAAATAATTTAATTTATAAGTAAATTCCTGTGATGGTTTGTGCTGTTACATTAAAGCGAGTATGTTTTTAATAAAATTAGTAGTTTACAGACATCACACTTTTACTCCTACTTTAGTATTTTGTTTAATTAAAAGGTATAGTATGACTTTTTAAACCATAGACTAAAATATACAAGTTTTTTTAATTTTTGTTTTGTTTTTTATTGCACTAAAAACATGTGTTCTTACTGTGAGTGAGCTTGCATTTCCACAAACCTGACTCTTATTTGGCGTACTTGTTTCCATGGCAATGTTTTTCCTTTAGTTGTAAATATTCTACAGAATGACATAAAACTATCTCCACAGAGAATGTTCTGAAGTACGGTTTTAACTTTGTTTTTCCATGGAATCATGCAGACGACTTTCCACTGCCAGAAAGTTACATACTATTAATTCACTTAAGTAACAATCCTCTTAACTGAGTGTTTAATCTTTTCAAAATAACAGGGTGCGTCAATTATTCATTCAGCAGATGATTTATCCAGATAGTTCATCTTACAGTTTCTTGAAGTTGTTTCCCCAAATACTTTTTGCTCTTGAGTATTTTCTTGACCACTGCTCCTTCTATAGCAGTAATATTATGTTGGTATTACTGATACTTACAGAAGTACTAGCTACACTGTTCACCTTTAAAAACAAGTAAGATCATTTCTGTAAGACGCCTTTACATTTTTTCACAATACCAAAATTCATAAACTATCAATATTTTCAGTTAAAGCTGTAAACGGGGGATATATTTTTCCTCCTAGTTTAAAAAGTACAGTTTGAGTGTCCTGGGATTGAAAGCTCTTCACCAGCTTCACTGAGTGTTTTCTACAACTCTGTAATGCCCGAGACCAGATAGAAATATAAAAAATGTACAAAGAAGTACATATAAAGTATAGGAAAATATTCATACTTTTTCGATGACAAAATCTCAACAAAATGAATGACAGTTATTTTACATAGACTTTTATTATATCTTTACTCTTGGTCTAACAGTTATACACAACGCCCTACATGTCATGGCTCTGTTTTAAATACTCTCCTCTTTTAAACACAAAAAACTGTAAAAATATTTAATTATAGCTAATCCACCGTCTGGTTCGTATGGGCAGTAAACAGAGGGAGGTGGGAATGTAGGGACCCTGCGGAGGTCCGGGTCTGACATCCGAAGAATGGACAAAGGTCAAAGGTGAATGTGGAGAAGTGACGCTCTCATCGAGAAGAAGGAGCCGTGTTACCGTTCAAAGAAAACCTGCCAAGGAAACAAAACATAAACTGAGGAAACAATCATGAGAATGTGCACTGAACACTAAAATGCTGAGGGTCTGCAGACGTGGGTAGGACTCGGTTACATTTACTTGAGTAACTGTAGAAGAAATTGTACTTTTCAGAGCACTTTTTTACCCTTAGATGAGTAATTTCTACCATTACTTTGTACTTCTACATGAGTAATATTATTCTGAAGTAACGTTACTCTTACTTGAGTACAGTTTTTGGCTCCTCTACCACCTTTAAGTTAGTAGTAAAACAATACTAGTGCTGGAGGTGCTCTGACCTGCACACTCTCTCCATCATGTGCGTGACCAGTCTGTCTGAGATGCCTGGACAGGACTCCTCTGCCAGGTTAAAGGCATTCTCCAGCTCCTCTATGGCCCCCACGCCTCCTCCGCTCGCCCGCCGCTTCTCCTTCAGCTACACACAAACACACTATTACAATGTGGGCGTAGACATCATGATAACACAACCAAACACTTGATGTCCATGTTATAATGTTTCCTCATCTCAAAAAGACCTGGAGTTGCAAACCCTACATATTTAAGCTGAGTTCTTCTCTCAAACAGAAAACACTCTGTTCATTTGGATAACTTCAGCTCTGGAATTGCCAATCTTTACTAAACAAAAACTAAAAAGTAGCTGTTGACTTGTTACTGCTGGAAAAGAGCATTTTAAGCTTTGGAGATGTAATAAGAGTGAGAATAAAAGTGTTACTCAAACATGTGTGAATGAAACAAAACGACTCCAGGTCTGTTTTTGATGAGGCAGCAGCATTATAACATGACTTAAAGCTCAGAAGAGTCCAGTAAAAAATAGGTACAGTGCCAAGTATTCCTAAACGAGGAATATTGTATCACTTATTTGTCATTCTCAGCGAATCAAAACCAATAATCTACTACTACACACCTTTATGCATTGCCTCCATGTTCACCGGCTGGAGTGGAAAGGTATATCTAGAAACCCTGATTTAAAATGTCCTGGTTGGACCTTTAATTGGATGTAATAAGACTATCCATCCATTTTCTTCCACCTATCCAGGGCCGGGTCGCGTGATAAGACTAATAAGGCTAATTTTTGCATAGAAAGTCTCTGTTCTGTAGTGATCTGAATAACAGTTATTCAACACAACTGGATCTCTCGTGTAAGACGTCAACTGTGTTTTAAGGAAATAAGTGTCAATTTAAGTCCCTACACTGGTATCGATTAATATTGGGTTTTGGCAGATACTGAAAGTCACGGTTACCTCTCTGAAAATGGGCGTTACCAGAGCAGACAGGCACTGGGATTTTGGTTGCCGTAGCACAGACTCTCCAGGCAAAGGCTAAGATAAAAAAACATGTTACTTTCAAACCAAATGAAACCACAGTGTGTGCGTGTGTGTGCGTGTGTGTGTGTGTGTGTGTGTGTGTGTGTGTGTGTGCGCACCTCGTGGTCTGTGTGGGGGTAGCTCTGCTGCAGTGTGCTCAGGGTGGACGGCCGCACTGTGGGGAAAGACCACATGGGACCAGGCTCAACGTCATCGGCATCCCTGAAGAAAACACAAAAAACAACCTGACGTTTTAGTAAAGGCGAGTTTAGGAGTACAGTATTCAATTTAAGGCAGGAAAGTTCTGAGATGTGTCATGTTGGCGTTTTTTTTTTTTTGTGTTAGTAAAAACTCAAAGGTTATAAATAGAAAAATGCAAAAAAGTTCAGATTTCAGTAGTTTTCAAGAAGATTCAGGACTTTCTTGCAGATGGTATAACTATATTTTATGGGAGACAAAGAATAATGGATTTGAATGTTTGAAATACATGTAAACCCCCAACTATTATATAACTTGGAATTATGGTTTTTCATTTTTTTGGGAAGCATTGGCCGTGCACAAGACTTGTATTGAGTGAACATGTTGAAAAAGCTATAAGTATGAATAATCAGCAATGTGCCCATCTCTAAATCTCCAGATATCCATGATCAGAACTACTTTAGGAGATTTGCCCATCCTGCATTTTTTTTGCTTTTACTTTAAATTCACGATGATTTAAATGACATAAACTCATGTAACACTCTGAAGTGAACTCCCTCCTGTCCAAACTGAACAAAAGTGCGCACATGTCTGAGTCGTCTGAGCTGGACTCCTCTCCGTGGCCCTCGGACTTCCAGCGTCTGTACCGGTCGATCAGCTCCGTCAGGTACGCCGTCTTCTTCGTGTAGCGCGTGATGAACTTGTGCTTCAGGAGCTCTTTGGCTGTAGGTCTCTGGAGATATACGAGAGTAACAAACTGTTTTTAAAAAGTGGAGTATTAAAAATGCCAGAACACCTTTCAATATGTAAAAAACACAGACTGTACAGGATCGTTAACATAGGATTGAGCCAAATGCAAACCACCAACCCTCATTTATGCTTTTAATTTACAGTAATATCCAGTCAATTTAAGAAAAGATTATTCTATTGAGAAAATGACCAAGGAAGAAGCCACTTTTGTAATTTACTTGAGTGCAATAAACAAGCACAACATAAAAGATAAAAGGTGCATTATACTGGTTACACTGGTCACTAAGTACAGATCTATTTATTAATTTCTGTTTTTGTCTATTGAAAATGAATAGTTGTACTGTGCACATCAGACCAGGACGTGTGTGGGTGAGTGGGTGTGAATGGAAGTGTTGGTGGGGATTGTTTTTATTTATATGTAAAATTATTTTGTGTTTTCTCACCAGGAGTCAGTGGTATTCAAAAAAATAATAAATAATAAAAGTGTACTTGCTTCTTTACACAGTCATTTTTGATCATGTCATCTGAAGAGGGAGATATGGCAGAAAAATGAACCATTTTTCCTCGTCTTGGTCAATCTCAGTTTCAATTCAGTTTTTTCTTTCCAAAAACTATCTTTCAGTGTTGATCTCATTTCTGTGAACAGTACGGACTTTGTGTTATATAAAAACATAAAACGTCTAATTTCTTCCTTCAAACTCTGCTCCAAACCACATACTTTTCCTGACAGAGGATCAGCTGTAGACCTCTCGATTAAAAACCCCAGCCACATCAGTGATTAGACATGACTGAATCTCCATCTCCATTAAAAATAAATCCACTGCACAGCCCTATATTTACGAGTATAGTCTTATTTATAAGTACGGTTGGATTCACTCACAAATCGCGGGTCTTTATTTAGACACGCCTCCACAAACTCCTTGAAGGGTTTGCTGTAGGGGCCCTCCAGCGTCGGGGGCGTGTTCTTAGGGATCAGGAACAACACTCTCATTGGATGAAGGTCCGAGTTGGGCGGTTCCCCTTTGGCCAACTCTATAGCTGTAATGCCCAGCGACCAGATATCAGCCTGGGACAGACAGAAAATCATGTTATGGTTGAGATTTCTTTATTTGTACCTATGGCTGTCTAAATAAAGAGTGTCTTCTATTACTATCGTGGTATCAGAATCAGTATTGAGTATTCAGTCTATTGCTTAGTATCGTAATCGCTTTTGAAATTTTAGCATCGTGACGACACTAGGCAGCTGGGATGAAACTGTCTACCTTTTGGTCCTTTGTCCTGATATCAGGAACTGAAACTGACAGTTCTGGGGGTTGGCTTTTGTCCTGCATATTACTGAAGTTAATGGACCATTTAGTTACGGTTAATGGACTAAATATAGAACCTGGGACCTTCTTGCTACGAGGAGAGATAATAAACCACTATGCAACTCATAATAAAAGTTTAAACGGTCCGATATGGATTTTTTCAGCTATATTTGTGTCACTGTTGTGGCCAATAACAGATTTTTGCAGATACTGATACTAATAACCCACAGAAAGTTTTTTCACAAACTTATTGCTGGCCTAATGGTTCTTCTCTCTCCATTTTTACTCACAGTCTGTTTAAAAACACAAATCTAGTGGAGAAAGGACAGACTGGGAATGACACATGAGCACAGAGACTAAAAATATCCATGCCAAATATCAGACCAATATCGATATCAGGGAAATCCTCCAATTGATATATCTCGCCCAATTCCAGGTCTCTTCTCACCTTAAAGTCGTAGGCAGACTGTTTGATGACCTCGGGGGCCATCCAAAATGGCGTCCCCACAAATGTGTTCCTTTTGATCTGAGTGTCTGTGAGCTGCCCCGCCACGCCGAAGTCTGCGAGCTTCACATCGCCCTGCTCCGACAACAGCACGTTGGCAGCTGTCGACAAGATACATACAGATATTAAAAGGAATATATTACGCTGTTTTCACTTCATTACATCACAAGGTTTGGAATTCAGCCCTGGAGCATTTCTGTGCTTTGAAGATTTAGTTAATTAAAACTAACACTTCAGACTTACAGAAATATGTGTGAATGAAATATAGACAAAAATACAAGACTTCAGAAATATGTTTTTGAGGAGGTAAGAACATTATAACGTGGCTTAATAATGACAAGAAACCATTTTGTGTAATATAGGGCCTTTAAAACCTGGACCCACAATATAATTTTTGATGCTCTTAATTTACATTGCTAGGGGTGGTGGTATGCCTAAAAGTTTATATCACGATTTCTTACAGTTCAATCACAATTCATGTACATGTCTTTATAAATTACTTTAGGAATAGGGGTGGCTGATATGGATAAAAATTGAACCATAAACTGAACCACAAAAGGGCAGAAACATCACTTTGTACTGTTGTTTGGAAAAATTACACTAGACGCTGCTGCTTTTTTTGAGGTTGTTTCAAATATAGACCGTATAATCCATGTGATAATTTTGCATATCTTCAAAACAACACTTGCTAAAGCGATCTAATTCTGAAAATTCTGAGGACGTCTGTTTGTGGATATAGCTGTATTAACGTGTTTCACCAAAAACATTACAAAGTACTAATTTTCCTGTTGGTTATAACATGATCTGTGAAAGCTCAAGACAATACAAAGTCAATATTATTGTAGTAAGCAGCTCTGTCCATGCTTCACTGGGCTCACATTACCTTTGATGTCTCTGTGGATCTTGCGCTCTGAGTGCAGATACTCCAGGCCCTTCAGGATCTCCCTCAGAATCGTTGCAATGTACGTCTCTTCTAAAGGCCCCGGCCGCAGCTGGGACAAAGGACAAGCAGTTTCAACGTCACGGCAAAAACGGTTTATAGAGACAAGTGACTATCCTCCATCTATTCAACTACAGGTGTGTTCATTGTGAAGTGGTGTCACCTCTCCACAGGTCTGAGCTGTATCTTAGCCTGATGGTTTCACTAGCTTGTTCCCATGGAGTTTTACACTTAAAACTATGTAAATATAAAGAAATAAACTTACCAAATCTAACGCAGAACCACCACCTAAATACTCCATAATAATCCATAACTTTGTGCCCTGAAAAACATAAAAAGTACATTACTAACATACTTCTCAAACCTCTTTGTCTGTGCGTTGTACTTTACTGTAGCTGTATTCTGACCTTTAGGTACGAGCCGTAGTACTTGGTGACGTAGGGGCTGTCACACTGGCTGAGCACAGTGATTTCTTGCTGGATGTCTTCGATCTCGTCCTCGGCCTCCTCCAGGTCGATGATCTTGATGGCCACCACTTCTTTGGTGCGGTTGTTGATGCCTTTGTAGACCTCTCCGAACGAGCCTTTGCCGATGCGCTCCTGCTTGGTGAAGTACTCCTCCGGGTCCAGGCGCGAGTTCTGTTCACACAGATAAGACGAGGGGTGATTTAGTTCAGACTAAGGTGGCACAAATCACTGTTATATTAATCATTTTCTCTCATGTATTTGTGGAGTATAAATGTGACCCCCATATTTCATATTTAAGCATTCGTTCAGAACAGTATCGATACGTTTTATGCTTATAATAACCAACAAATTGTAAAATAAATCTGTACCAGAGGCCCAATGTGAAGCTCACGGCCCAATCAAGTTAGAGTGCTTAGATTTAGTTATATTTTGCTCATTTATGCACTGACATGACCATCTATAGTTGGAAATAAGAGCAACTTGTACAGCAGAAAAATGAAATACAAACTCATAAGCATCTTTGCAAACAAACTATTAATATACTAACTTCTATTAAGTTAGGCTCTTGGTCCACGTGGTTGCGTTGACTTTGACTTACATAAAGAATATATGTACAGTCTATGATTTTGACCCACTGAAGGAAAACGGCACCCCTCCGTGGCCTTTACACTTCCAGGTTTAAGCACATTTCGGGTGGATTGCCATAATACTGTCTGGATGTCGTCATTGGGATAAACCCTCGAATACTGAGATATACAGTTTTGTGAGCCCAGCCCTGTTTATAGGAAACCAAACCAGATTCAGATGATGTTACAATGAAACAGTGTTTGCTATTCAGACACTGATGAAACATTTTTGCATTGTGCTTTTAGGAGTGAAGCAGTTTAAATGAGACTAAAATTATCAAATCTAAGGACGTCTCTTGTCTATACAGATCATGATCAGATCCAGTCGTCTTCAGCCCACTCCAATCACGAGGTGTAAATAGAACATAGAGCCCTGGAGAGAGACATGGCCTAAATGTGCGGGATTACTTCACACACATCAATGAAACTAGGGCTGAGCAGTTTTGGGGAAAATATGTAATTGTGATTTTTTTTTTTTTGACAAGCAGAGCAAATGCAACTAGACTTTCAGTGTCTGTTTTAAAGGCAGGATTATGCAGACACAAAACACATTTTATTTATTTCATTTGTGTTGTCTGACAATTTACAGAATGTGACCTGGTCTAAGAAATGAAACTTTCTGAATCTTTAAGCAAAGTATAAGTGACCAAAACAGCCAGTTAAAAAGCACTCTACATGAATCTAACTTTTAAGGAGAATAGATTGAAGAGAAACAACTTACTTTTGCTTCTAATATTATCACAGTTATTATTTTGAGCTCTTATGATTATACTGTGTCTTGAATAATCATGACTATGGATTGACCTAATAATCTTGACATACCAAACAAATCACAGTAGCTATATCCACAGCCCTGCACTATATTGTCAAAAGAATCAAACTCAGATACTACCATAATAAAACTAGCATCTAAAACTAGATACTCAGCGTGTATCAGTACGAAAAAAAGGCAGGACAGAAATAAATCTTCCCTGAATAGCTTTACAATGATCTTGAGCCGTGTCAGAACAAGTATAAGACACATAGACTAGTATACACCCATGGACCACTACGAAACCTCTAGACAACTGAAAGATAAGGCCACATGGGAATAAAAAAGAAGTACTAGTAGTATCACATTCTATTGTCTAAATAAAGAGTGAGTATTGAGTCTGTCCCTTAGTATCAAAGTCAAGTTTGAAATTTTAGTATCGTGACAACACACTGACACTTACATAATATATAAAATAGACTATACCTGAGAGAAGACAGGCATTTTCCAGGAATAAGATGAGTGAGCGTCAGAGCTGAGCAGTAATGTGGATATTTTGAGTGTTTGGTTATTAAGTAACAACATTATAAAGAGGATGGATTTTAGACTTTTGTATTTCCTTATTGTTTGATTACACAGGTTTCCCCGTGTGACTGTTTAAAGCTCTCTTATCTTATCTTATCGCAGTGGTTTTCTTCTTATTTCCTGTAGCTTAAATTAAACATTATATCATCATCATATTCACAAATAATGAAAATAAATGAAGATCGCCTGGATACTTGTGTCACTTTTGCGTAGAGCTTGATTTTTTGTTTTTTTCCAGATAAATTTAAAATGACAGATATGAAAAATAGGTCACTTGCAACTGTAAAACAATAAAAGTATGTGTGACGAGTCTCGCAGTAACTGATGGTGACGATATCAAACTGGTTCACATATATAGGTCACCTTTTCCAAAAACACGACTATGACTGTTTTTCCTAACAAAGAGGTATTAAATGGACAAATAAAATGACAAGAATACATTGAAAAAACGAATACTAATTGATTACATAACAATCAGTAATCACTATTCTATTAAGAATCATGAATAACAATACACTTCAAATACAGTAACAGCATTTTAGAGACAACTGACTCATTTTTGGTGTGAATCTGGACTTTGAAAGACATTTCTACCTTAACAATCGCTGCCAGATAAGTAATATTACCTCTGTTAACTCTACTCAAAAGAGGGGGTGGTACTTAGTTACAGTTACTCAATTTATTTGGTCAACTTTTAAATAACACTGTAGTTCTCAAAGTAGTCTGCAGATAACAAATTTTGAAGTTTGATATTTTGCTGAAGTAAATATAGACGATAAGCAATAATATTCAAACTGATTTAACCACTGACACAAAAGCCCAAGAGCAAAGTTTTACAACAAAAAATATTCTCAAGCTAAAATACTGTAACAAAAAAAAAAAAAGTATGAGCTGCAATAAATAAACAGCAGAATGAAACACTTAATTTGCCAAATAAGTTATTAAATTCAACTTTCTATGGCTCAAATCTTATCGTACTGCCAAAAAATTACCACCAAAAGTACACACGATAAATATTGATTGTTCCATCTAACATATATTGAACCTTAAGTTAATATAGTATTTATTGAGACAGATCTAACCATACTACTCAGGAATATGCTAATCTCACGGTATTGTCACGATATCCATTTCACGATATGATATTGTGGAGATGCTAACAAAATTAAAGAAATGTTCTTTTTTCCTCTTAAAAGCCTGTGGTACTATATTACTGTCATATTCCACATAATTAAGACAGCAAAGTACTTTATAACAATGATGTCTTCATACTGTCTGCACTCAAATGGAACAAAATATCATGGTCTGTGTAGTTTCCTCTGCTTTTTAACTGTTGCTGCAGCAAAATGAATTTAAGCAAAGAAGCTTATATTTCGATATATTGTGATGTCGCACAACATTATTATGAGTCATTTGACAGAACGATATCACAATATCTTCTGTTATTGTTACGTCGCTAATAATATTTGAGTAAAACATTTTTGGATTTAGTTGCTCTTCCTGCTGTGAATAATATGCCATTATTTGGTCCTGGGTTGAGCTGAGTTTAGTCCCTAAGTAGACTTGGTTTAGTCCTGGTCAAGTCCTGGTCTAGTCCTGGTCCTGTCCTAATTTAGTCTTGGTTTAGTCCCGGTCTAATCCTGGTTTGTTCTTGGTTTATTCCTGGTCTAGTCCTGGTCTAGTCTCAGTTTAGTCCTGGTCTAGTCTCAGTTTAGTCCTGGTTTAGTCCTGGTTTAGTCCTGGTTTAGTCTTGGTCTAGTCCTGGATTAGTAATGGTACAGTCTTGGCCTAATCCTGGTGAAGTCCTAGTTTAGTCCTTGTCTGGTCCTGCTTTAGTCCTGCTTTAGTCTTGATTTAGTCCTGGTTTAGTTTCAGGTTTAGTCCCAGTTTTCATGTGGTTTATGTGCGAGAGTGAACCCTAAATCTACATGTGCCATGATCTTTATGTTGACAATATTAAATGATCCATATATGGACCACCACATCACATAAAGTTCAACACGGTTCTGTAGTGACTGTGTTATTACATGTAACTACACCAGTGTGATGTGTTATTACATGTAACTACACCGGTGTGATGTGTTATTACATGTAACTACACCGGTGTGATGTGTTATTACATGTAACTACACCGGTGTGATGTGTTATTACATGTAACTACACCGGTGTGATGTGTTATTACATGTAACTACACCGGTGTGATGTGTTATTACATGTAACTACACCGGTGTGATGTGTTATTACATGTAACTACACCGGTGTGATGTGTTATTACATGTAACTACACCAGTGTGGTGTGTTATTACATGTAACTACACTAGTGTGATGTGTTATTACATGCAACTACACCAGTGTGATGTGTTATTACATGTAACTGCACCGGTGTGGTGTGTTATTACATGTAACTACACCAGTGTGGTGTGTTATTACATGTAACTACACCAGTGTGATGTGTTAGTGCATTTGATTAAACATTCAAGTCTGCATCTAAACTTGTCTGTGTGGTCTTTATGGAGACACTGTGAGTACATGATAATGACACGAGCCTCATACACTGTATTAGTAATAGGTTAGTAATGAAGTGACAGCTGGTCAGTCTGTACACATGTGAGGACCCCCACCCAGCCTGTGTCTCCTGCCCGGGAGTGACAGCCTGTCCTGGGGCTTTGTACCTGGTTTTGGAGGCTCTGGAGGTGTGCCATGTTCTCCACAGATGGCTGCGCGCTCCTCGGCCCGATGCTCTGCGCTTACGCCGTCCGCAGAGGCTCGTCTGGGCTCTCCTTGCCCCCTGGATGTGGTTAGCTAAGGCGGCTAGTCCAGCGGATCAACACCCAGTCTGCTCGGGCTGTGGACGGGCTGTCAGTCCGCGCTGTGTTCGGCCTCCGAAGCCCCGGCCCAGAAGCCCTCACCGCGGCTTAAAGAGCGAGCGACGCCATGGAGCTCCGCGGACACGAGCACGACGAAAAATTACTCCTTCCGCGTTTTTAATATTTAATTCATTTCAAGTAGCGCATTGCCTGTTGTTCATTTGAAGCTTCAGGACAAAATAATGGCCCAGATGGTGTGCGCATGCGCGATGTGTCATTAGACTGTGGCATTCTGGGAGTTGTGGTCTAAGCTCAAGGCTGAACCTACTTTCGTTTGGGGCCAGCTGTGTGCAGTTTTTTCCCCTCTCACTTAAGCAAAATGTATAAACTTATTAGACGCAATCTAAACACATCTAAACGTTACACCTGTGCAATAATGTAATAATAACCACATATGTTTACACTATACTACACTTTCACTTCCAGGGAGGGAAGGAAAGTCCACTACCTAGAGAGAAGTGTCTGAGTCTCATGAGTGTCTTTTGGTGGGGCATGCCAGTGGGACCAAAGAGATGGACTACAACAGTGCTAAGACAGAGTTTCACATTCTCTGTGGAGCAGCAGCTCTATTCCAAGCTCCACCCCAAATCTATTGTGTAATAGGCTAGATATGTCTGTTTCTAAAGCAGTATGATTCAATAAAGACAGTATTCTACCCATGTAAATAAGAATACCAGCTCAACTCCTATAAGCAATCTATTTCCACAACATAAAGAGATAATAGCCTATGAACACACCCTCCCCCTCTTTCAATAATCATTAAAGTCAGTCTGTGCGCATATGAAATATTCATGAAATACAATTGCATAGAACTATTACTGAGTAGTAACAATAATTGAAAGCAATAATTATATAAGGATATAGTATATAGATCTAGTAATCTTTTTCTATTTTTTTCCCACTATTATTATGATTATTATGATTAATAATAATAATAATAATAATAATGATAATAATAATAATAATAATAATAATAATAATAATAATAATAATAATAATAATAATAATAATAATAATAATAATATAATGATCATTTATTTACTTATTTGTATTCAATTGTCTTTATTTTCTTTATTTTTTAAAATTTTCTTTATTTATTTATTTTAAATGACAAGTGATTTATCGACACCTAACACTGTGCGCTCGTTTTCTATCTCGGTGTACACCTTTCAAATTACGCTGGCACTTTTTAGCTACGTTGTCTCAGCCCCGCCCCTGCGTGCACTTCCGGTACGTGTCTCCCGAGCTCCTGCGGTGGTCACTGTCTTGTTTAGCTTTCACTGTCCTTTCGTGCGGCTGGTGGATGCTGCTGTCCCGCTACTGGACACATGCCATTTTAAACCGGTACTAAAAACACAGCGGTGAGTAAATATATACACGGATTAGGGCTGTGAGCTGCGATTGGCAAGCTAAGAATGAAACGAAACACGCCTGCCAAAGCACTAGCTAACCTGCAGTGACAGACGAATGACTTCTGTTTATCCAACACACTCCAGAAATAACTCCATTTTATTTGCATCTCTGCTCTTATATTCGTAATGTTTATGTCGAATATGGTGTCTAATGATTGCTGTGACATTGAAGCAGGTGTCAACATAAGCTAACGTTGTGTAATTTCTCCACACCTCTCAAGAGATAAAGAAGTATTTCAGGCATCTGGGCTTCATTATGTAAAGCTCCAGATCTGTACTTCACACATGTAAAGCTCCACATCTGTACTTTACACATGTAAAGCTCCACATCTGTACTTTACACATGTAAAGCTCCAGATCTGTACTTTACACATGTAAAGCTCCACATCTGTACTTTACACATGTAAAGCTCCACATCTGTACTTTACACATGTAAAGCTCCACATCTGTACTTTACACACATGTAAAGCTCCACATCTGTACTTTACACATGTAAAGCTCCACATCTGTACTTTACACATGTAAAGCTGCACATCTGTACTTTACACATGTAAAGCTCCAGGTCTGTACTTTACACATGTAAAGCTCCACATCTGTACTTTACACATGTAAAGCTCCAGGTCTGTACTTTACACATGTAAAGCTCCACATCTGTACTTTACACATGTAAAGCTCCACATCTGTACTTTACACATGTAAAGCTCCACATCTGTACTTTACACATGTAAAGCTCCACATCTGTACTTTACACATGTAAAGCTCCACATCTGTACTTTACACATGTAAAGCTCCACATCTGTACTTTACACATGTAAAGCTGCACATCTGTACTTTACACATGTAAAGCTCCAGGTCTGTACTTTACACATGTAAAGCTCCACATCTGTACTTTACACATGTAAAGCTCCAGGTCTGTACTTTACACATGTAAAGCTCCACATCTGTACTTTACACATGTAAAGCTGCACATCTGTACTTTACACATGTAAAGCTCCAGGTCTGTACTTTACACATGTAAAGCTCCAGGTTTGTACTTTACACATGTAAAGCTCCACATCTGTACTTTACACATGTAAAGCTCCACATCTGTACTTTACACATGTAAAGCTCCACATCTGTACTTTACGCATGTAAAGCTCCACATCTGTACTTTACACATGTAATTCCTGCAGTGGACCTGTCAGTGTAGCAGTGTCCTAAAATACATATACATTCTCATTTCCATTCATCTGCATAGTGCTGCTATGGACACACTTGGCTCACACCCCACATTTACTCATATTAGGGGTTATTAGTTTTGCACAGATAGTGGTTTAACAAAAACTTTTAGTATCACAGTTGTGATTGAGTAGATATGTTATGATCCTTCAGAGCCTGAAACTGCACATGTTCCTGTGTAGATGTAAATGTGGAGCTGGTATAAGCTGTGGATGAATAATATTGACCAATGAAACGGTTTGATATGGTCTTCTAGTTAGTAAAATGCAGTAAACAAAATGCACTTGGTTATGTTCATTCATTTTCAGTAAATGGAAGATAAATGCTCCATTAATGTTTGTGCAAATAGAATTGATCATTGAGGGTCACGAAAGCCTATATTTTTCACTGAATCACCTTGAAATATATCATATTGTATTGTATCGAATCGAAAAAGTACTGCATCGAGATATGTATCGTATTGTGGCCTATGTATCGAGGTTTGTATCGTATCGGCAAAATCTTTATGATACCAACCTTAGTAGGGGTGGGTGAAATTGTTTAAATGTATTAACTCAGGTTTTGAGTGCATTTGACAGATTCATATTTTTTTTTCAATTTATTACTTTGTTGATAAATATCCATCACACATCACATTTATATAACATCAGTCAAGAAGGAGTTTGTGAGGAAAAGTAGAAAACAAAAAGTTGTAAAATGCAGGAAGTAGCTGGTACAAAAAAAAAAAGTTCCCACCTTAAAAATTATTGTTCCATCTATCATTTATTGAACGATAACTTGATATAGTAATTATCATGACAGGTCTACTCAAATGTTCACCAAAAATTATAAAACTAGAAAAGACTAGACTAGGCAACATTCTCTGTAAAATCTAATGATCTTAACTGTTTTTTAAGGAAATAAGAAGTCTAACCTGTCACACACTTTAAGTATAGATCCACAATATCACTTTATAGCCTTTTTTCATTAAAAAAATGTAATCAGTTTTTTGTTTTGTTTTTTGCTTGAATTTTATATGAACGTTTTACATGATATTCAAATTATGCACATCTTTGGTCAAAACAACAATCATGGTATTATTGATATTTTGTTAATCTGCCTGCCTCTAGTTAGCAGTCAGTCAGGTCACTTAACTTTATTAACATGTCGTTTTTACTTTGGCCGATGGCAGGCAGCCTTGAAACCTTGAAAGAGTCAACAGTAAGATCTGAAGGACTTTTATGCCACCAGTATTAAATTAAAAGAAGACTTAAAATAAAACTTTCTCCAATAGTCTGTATTCCTGTTATTATAAAGACAATTTATTATTACAGCTTTTACAATACTTGTGTCTGTTTGAATTTTGTGTCTCTTGCCCAAACCAGGCGGGATGAGTGCTCCAGCTTTTGCCCCTCCCTCTGGGGATGTGGCGGAGATGAACCGTATCCACTATGAGCTGGAGTACACAGAGGGCATCAGCCAGCGCATGAGGATCCCAGACACGCTCAAAGTGGCCTCTGACAGCCAGGTGGGGCCGCTGCATCTACAGCAGCCCCTGCCCCCCACCACCATAATGCAGGTGCCAGAGAGGATCATTGTGGCAGGTCAGTCTGACTGTTGTGTCACTTATGAATGTATCTGTGAATACAGTGTACTGTTCTGCTAAAACACTGTACTACATTGGTAATGCAAACTAATGGTCATGTTGGTGAAAAATACTAGCATCATATATCTAAAATGCATTTTTATTATTAATTTTCTGAGAGCAAGCTCTCACTATTCAACATGTGATCTCTTGACAATTTGCTAAATTAAAAAATTCAAATATAAATTTTTATAAGCAGACATAGCAGAAGACATTGCAGAAAACATTGCAGAAAGTGCTGTGTTCTCCAGATATTTTGCCAGATGTGTAGTTATATACAGTTGAAACCAGAAGTTTGCATACACTATATAAAAACACACATGTTTTTTTTCTCACTGTCTGACATGAAATCAGACTAAATTTTTCCGGTTTTAGGTCAATTAGGATTACCAAAATTATTTTTATTTGCTAAAAGTCAGAATCATGAGAGTAGTTTTTTCATGACAAGTCAGAAGTTTTCGTACATTTCATTAGTATTTGTTTCCATTGCCTTAAAATTATATGATTTGGGTCAGAAATTTTGCAAGCTTCACTCAAAAGTTGACAGGAATTTTGGCCCATTTCTCTTGACAGAACTGCTGTAATTGAGACAAGATGTCTTTTCAGGTCTGCTCATACATTTTCAATAGGATTGAGATCAAGACCTTGTGATGGCCACCCTAAAAACATTGACTTTGTTACCCTTAAGCCACTTTGTAACCAGTTTGACAATATGCTCTGGGTCATTATCCATTTGGAAAACCCATTTGTGCCAAAGTTTAAACTTCCTGGCTGATGTCTTGAGATGTTGCTTCAGTATTTCCACATAATGTTCTTTCCTCATGATGCATCTATTTTGTGAAGTGCATCAGTCCCTCCTGCAGCAAAACAAGCCCACAACATGATGCTGACACCCCCGTGTTTCACAGTTGGGATGGTATTCTCAGGCTTTCAAGCTTCCTCCTTTTTCCTTCAAATGTAACAATCCTCATTATGGCCAAACCGCAAAATTTTTGTTTCGTCAGACCACAGGACATGTCTCCAAAAATGAAGGTCTTTGTCCCTGTGTGTTTGCAAACTGTAATCAGGCTTTTTTATGTTTCTTTTGAAGTAATAGTTTCTTCTTGGCAGAGTGGCCTTTCAGTCCATGTCCGTACAGGTCTCGTTTCACTGTGGATAATGACACAGTCTCACCAGCTTCAGCAGCGTCTTCACAAGGTCTTCTGTTTTTGTTCTTGGGTTGATCTGCACATTTTGGAAAAAAGCACATTCATCTCTTGGGAAAACCTGTCTCCTTCCTGAGCGGTGTGATGGCTGGACATTTTCATGTTGCGTATGTATAATTGTTTGAACAGTTGAACGTGGCACCTTCAGGCATCTAGAAATTAGGATGAAGCAGACTAGTGCAAGTCCATAATTCTTTTCCTGATATCGTGGCTGATGTGTTTCAGGTGTGTCTTCAAATACATCCACAGGTGTGTCTCTAATTAACTCAAATGTTGTCAATAAACTTATCAGAAGAAATGCAGTTATCAGAAGACTTGACATCATCATCTGGATTTTCCCAAATTGTTTAAAGTCATAGTAACCTTACTGTATGTAAACGTCTGACTTTGAAGAAAGTAATGAAAAAATGTCTTAAAAAAATCCTTCTCTCATTATTCTGGTATTTAGTAAATAGAAATAATTTTGGTATTCCTATTTGACCTAAAACAGGAAATGATTAGTCTGATTTCATGTCAGACAGTGAGAAAATAAAAGTGTATGTGTTTTATTATGTCAATAATGATTTAATGAACATACATGACACCCTTTTTTATTGCTGTTTGACATAAAATATAGCCCAGTTTATTCCAAACATAGGCTGAATAGGCTGTAGACCTCTTCATTAAAATGTGATTAATTGCCCTACATTTAGTTATATATAAATTGTGGTCAAACATATATAAATATATATATATTTTTTTTTTCTCTTGACAGGAGATGAAGATGACCCTCGGTTCTCTCGTCCCAGAGACTTGGACTTGATCCAGTCGGTCCCTCAGGCTGATCTGCTGAACATGAAGGCCCCTCCTCGTGTGCTCACTCTGTCAGAGCAGCCTCTGGACTCACTGGAGACAGAGGAGACCCGTGCACAAAACAGCCACCAGGTAACAAGTGACTGCACGAGTGCCTGCACGAGTGCCTGCACGAGTGTCTGCACGAGTGCCTGCACGAGTGCCTGCACGAGTGCCTGCACGAGTGCCTGCACGAGTGCCTGCACGAGTGACTGCACGAGTGACTGCACGAGTGACTGCACGAGTGACTGCACGAGTGCCTGCACGAGTGCCTGCACGAGTGTCTGCACAAGTCTGCACACACTATGGCTGTGTTCAGTCTACATTCACTTGCCTCGTCTCAAAGACTCTTAAATGATTAGCTGTCACCCACACTTTCCATAAGTGTGGAGCAGTTAAGCTTCTGCAGTTATAAATGCGCCGTTAATAGATACACAGAGCTAATGTCAGTCCGTCAAAGCACTTTGTAAAATTGATTCATAAGTAACAAATGTAATGACAATGACCCAGTTAGTAAATTAATTTAAAAGGATTGGCATTTTGGCAGATTTGAGCACTTTACAAGTTCTTGTTACATCTGTACATAATTACTATACAAAAAATATAATGTAGTGGTCAGTGTTTTTCGACTTGACCACTGGAACATAACTCTGAGAAAATGTTACTCCGAGGTCCGAGTTCAAGCCTCCAAGAATAATGGCAGATTTCTGTCACTTTTAAAGTTACAACACCTACTGTTGCTATGGTAATGCGAGAATGCATCATAACAATCTGCCTGATCACCTGAAAAAAGAGCATTTCCAGTGTATTTAATTTCATTTACTTGTCTGTTAGTTGTAACGATCATGAGCACTCTGTTACCTCCACAGGCACCGCACTCTCGTTCTCGAAGGGAGCGCAGTGTGAGCGACAACATTTCTAGTCGTCACGGCGGTCAGTACAGGTAAGCACATATATCTTTATTACATTTCTCTTGTATGCATTACCTCTTACTACATTTAAGATCCCACCCCGACTGTGGAGAAGAGGGGCTTTGGTGGGGAAGGCTAGTCTTCCCCCAAACTTGTGTCTGGTTAGGTGCTCTCCACAGGCTCATATCAACCCCAACAAACACAGAACGTCAATCCTCCACCAGCTAGATAGCAGTTACAGTAAAGCATACAGCACTTTTCAAGGCACCCAAAGAGCTTTCCCAGCTGTCCTGGGACAGACTGATGGAAGCAAGGCTGTCAATGTGCATCATCGGCTCCTCCAACCAACACTCGCACATCACATTCATACTAGGTAATGTGGGTGAACTGTCTTGCCCAAGGACACACCGACAGTTTTGCTACAGGCGTCACATCTTAGTACTAACCAGGCCCTGTCCTGTAGAGAATGAACCGCGTTCATTGAATACCAGATTTCTCAGCAGTGGATGTGTATAAAAGGAAATGAATGTGTACCTTAACCCTTAATTTGAGCATCTGTTTCTGTTTTTCTTTCTTGGTGCCAGCCCCTCTCCCTGTGCCCCTCCCGTTCGCCCCTGCCCCCCTCTCTCTTCCCCTGAGGACGCCAACATGAACCTGTTCACCGCCGCTGGGTTCCTCTCATATGTTCAGTCCACCACGCGCCGGGCCTACCAACAAGTGCTCGAGCTGATAGACGACAACCAGCGCAGGTAAAGGCCCATACGTGTTTCTATAGTGAAGTTACTGTCTGACTGATGCTCAGAAATAAAAATGACAATTTGATTGACCAGGACACCTCACGACCTCGCTCTGGATTTTCATGAAGAAGCAAGTCTAGTTGACGCCTCCTCGCTCCGAAGACAGGTAACTGTCAGTGGACTGTGTGATAAAGCCAAAACAACATTCACAAACTTTTTATACTTGCGTGTGCCTTAGAGTTTTTTTCTGATCAGTTGGGTACTCCCTACTCTGATGAGCTTGGAAATAAGTGCATGTATCTGCGTTGTGTGCTAGATGACAATGCATATTATTGCGATTTATGTACTTCGTGTCTTTGTATTACTTTTAAGAGATGACTAAAACCATCTGCTGTTTCCAAGAGTTCACACTTGTGCAAGAGAGTCTGGCCGCTGCTGCTGTACAGAGGGGATTGACGTGAAGTAGTGGAAAAACACTCTGCCCATCGGCTGCAGCCAGACCCTGCAGTTCCCATTTCTCATTAATTATTCCCTAGATTTTCAGAATAAAAAACAACCGTATTATGGACATTAGTAAGCACTTAAACTCTTAATATTTGAATTTTTGGAAAAGTCTATGGGACAAATGAATGGGAAACATACTTCCTAAGTGGGAGAGGCTGTTGAGCTGCACTGGTGGAAGGGGCGCAGTGTGTTTGAGCATAAAGCTGCACTAACAGGACTGAGTCATGACATAAAACAATAAAACCAAAATACCACATCGGATTAGTCACAGGGATTAGATCAGATTTTTCAGGTCTGATTTTCATTCTTGCATTGCATTTAGAATAACATTTAACATTTTAGAAACATTATAAATTATTGGAAGTAATCTTAATAATTAATTAATAACACATTTTGAAATATGTTTATTGGACAATAATTATACATTTTCACTGCTAGTCAAAAGTTTGGACACAGCTTCTCATTTGATGTTTTTTTGTCTTACTTTTTTCTACTTTCTACATTTTATATACATATGGAAGTAATATATGAAATAAGAGATATGGAATTATGTAGCAATGAAAAAAATGTAAATAAATATTTAGTTAAATGAAATATTTTTATTTAATTTAACCTTTTCTCTTTACTACATGATTCCATATATCTTGCTTCATAAATTTGATATCTTCAGTATGTCTAAAATGTAGAAAATGAGTATGTAGAATAAATAAATTTAAAAAAAAACATTGAATGAGGGTGTGTCCAAACTGGCAGTGTATGTTTCCTAGTTAAAGCTACCATCTGTAACTTTATTTGATTCCCCTCCTCTCACCTGGCCTTGGTTCAGACTCACCTGTCCCAAAGCTGGCACACTCGTAAAGTCTGCTACAGGGTGTTTTGGCATGAAACGTTTTTTCATTTATCTTAAACGAATATGTATTTCTGCAGATAGTGAAGTTGAACCGACGCCTGCAGCTTCTCGAGGAGGAAAATAAAGAGCGTTCGAAGCGGGAGGTGGTGCTGTACTCTGCCACTGTGGCATTTTGGCTCATCAACACCTGGATCTGGTTTCGTCGTTGAACTGTTGCTGTATCTGTGTGTAATGAACCATAACGTCTCTTAAAAGTCTTCTACAAATAAGGCAAGTTTATGTTGTATTCTCGTCTCGACATATGCGTCTTCACTACTGATACGTTACATTTAAAGTACATATGATTGTTATTTATGTATTTTCTTGGTGGTAGACTGGAAAACGCATAGAGCACACTTAATATGCGGGTTTTGCTTTTTTGTTTAGTCTATGTAGAATCAAGTTTACTGAGTGTATCATGTAATGCGCTACTAAAGACACAGAACTATTTTGGTAAATTAAAACTGCATATTTATTGATTTCACTAAAGGAACTGTATGCAATATTTAGATTTTAAAATCCTTATAAAACCCAGCTGTGTCTTCAGATATTGGGTAAACCCTTTCAAATCAAATATAGCTTTTACTCATAACTATTGCAAGACTGATTTATTGTTACTTACACAAACACTGGACACGATGGACAAGTTGCTGGCCAAGTTAAATATCAGAAAGCAGAATGAGCCTCACACGAGTCTCTGTTTTGGGCTGCAGACCAGGCTACATACAGTTCCTTTGAGTGAATATTTAAGAGTAATATAACTTATAGCGATACATGTCACATATCACACACATTTGGGGCCCTGCTGTTTGTGAAAGGACCAATCCCAATAATGAAAGTGTCAAAATAAATAAGCTATCGATGCCATATATTTCCTGAATGCTGTTCAAATTCTGTTTCCCATAGATGTATAATAATAATGTTTCCTAAAATATAGTTTTGTCCACTAAATTATTTTGACCTTGTACTTACAAAACTGCTGTTAAGTTTATACAGAGTTTATTTATTTCAATGCAGCGAGCACAGTTTTCCATCTGTGTTACCTGCTCTGAGCGGTTACTTTTTATTAACAAAGTGGTACACACATATTTTGTAAGATCATGTTTTAGATACCATTATTTTTTAATAAAGAAATGTATTTACTTTTAAATAAGTTATTATTATTTCATCTGCATGGGAATTGTACCATATTGTCTGTCATATGTTATGACATGTTTGTATTAAAAGTCTAATAAATTGATGTTGTTTCTGCCATGATTCTTGGTGCTGGTTAATTATTGTTTATTGTGTCTATGCTTTGTTACACTTTTTAAGAATAATCAGATAACTCAATAATTAGATTTGATTTTTGATGTGTTTACATGCACAAAAGAAATATCGACACATCTAGAGACAGTTGTGTCAGTTCATCACTGGACTTTGAGTAACTTGTATTTGAAAGACAAAGTGCAAATTTTAAAATAATTCTTTCATTTTTGTATTTGGCACATTACTTTCCCATTTTTTGCCTAATTTCTCTTGCTAAACCTGCACAAGTGTCAGCCATCAGAAAGAAATGAGGTTATGCACTACTAACAGATACAGCTGTTTAGAATCAGAATAATGTTTTAAAATTATTATTATCATCAGATTTCTGGACCTTTTAAAACAGGGGTGTCCAAACTTTTCTCATTACGGGCCGTGTATAAAAACACAGACAAAGCTAAGGGCCGACTGAGGGCCATAGACTGGTCATCAATACAGTGAATACTTTAAATCTGTTATTATTACAAGTTAGACTGAACCACTCGACCTTTATTCATGCTACATCTTCAATGGAACACATTAAATATTTGATATGGGCTAAAGTTAATGGGTTAAAGTAGATTTTCAGAAATGTACAGCAAAAAGTACTGTGTAATGTAATATGGGCCAATTCACCTAGAAGCCTGAGGGCCAAGAAAAATTGGTCTGAGGGCTGCATTTTGCCCCCGGGCCACAGTTTGGGCATGCCTGTTTTAAGATGATTTAAATGACATACAAGCTGTAAAATATGTTGTGATTAATCAGAGAGACCAAGATCAGAAAGGAAACAGGATTTTGTCATTTTAATAGTCTTAAAACTCCAAAACCACATTGAACAGATTTTGAGTGTGCATACAACCACACTATGAAATCTCCTGAAATCAGATTATGATCAGATTTTTTATTTTTGATGTGCATGTAAACCACTGACTGCATTCATAGCTTTAATAGATCCATGGTTCATATCCAGTGTGCAGCAGCGTGTTCAGACTTCCCCGTGTTGAAGTTCTCGTGGCGCCCCCTGCAGGAGTCCAGACGCATGACACGTGACTCTCCTCCATCCACATCACATCACGTGACTTTGTTAAATGCCCCACAATTACAGTCTTTTCTAAACAACCAGGAAAACCAAGCTCTGCCCAAACTCCTTCGATGGGGAGGTTATAGCGTTTTACTCTTTATTCCCTCCACGTCTTTATTTATTTGTTGTTTTAATCGCATAAAAAATCCACTTTGGTGCAGCTTTAACAATGGGCATAACTAAACTGGCAGATTTAGTTCGTTTTGAAGCTCCAGATGCCATTTCTTACAAAGACATCAAAGACTACTCAGGTACGTGTTAAAGTACAGCGTTAAAGCACAGTGTTGACTCACTGCCCTGATCAAACCTGTACAGATCTTTACTCGCAGTTTGTTTTGTTGTTGAAGCTAACGTTAGCATCTCTGTGCTAGAGCTAGTAGGTCACGTGACACAACACACCTCTGCTGTAGCAAAACTTTTTTAAACTAAACAGTCTAAAAGCGCTTTATAACTCACCCTTTTGACATCTAATTTGGGCCTTTATTTAAGACGAGAGACACGTTCAATTGGTTCATTCATTCATTGATTTATTGATTTGTATTATGTTATATTTTGGCTAATTATCTTCATGATTGCCTTTTTAGATTCACTTTTTTATTTTTATTTTTTGTATATTTGTATTTTCTTAATATTTTATTTATTTCTGTATTTATTTATTTTATTTATTTATTTTATTTTACTTTTAGATCATGTACATATGCATATACATGGTTCTGTATCTTTATT
Source organism: Periophthalmus modestus (assembly GCA_019594935.1). Lineage (NCBI taxonomy): Eukaryota > Metazoa > Chordata > Actinopteri > Gobiiformes > Gobiidae > Periophthalmus > Periophthalmus modestus. Next base: position 25,977,411 of record JAIEZT010000026.1, on the reverse strand, counting down.
TATGTTTATGGGAATGCCTGGGATTGCATGGACACTGATTATTATTATTATTATTATTATTATTATTATTATTATTATTAAGGAGCAATGATTCAAAGTGAGAAAATTACTCAAACATTGATGAAAACATTGCAAAAGAGTAATAAAAAAGATGTCTGACCCAATGGCTATTGTAGTGTAATGGATCTATGTCTGGTGTGCGCAAAAGGAGTTGAAATAGTCATTGTTTTATTAACAGCTCTCTTTGTATTGCTTTAGGAAAAACTATTGCCCTGGATACATCGATCATTATGCACCAGTTCCGGGCTGCACTCAATTCACTCAAGTAAGATTTTCTTTTCTTCAGCTCTATACAGACAATTTCATTCTAACTAATTACCCTAATGCAGCATTTACCTTGCTGTGGTCTTGTCTACTAACAGTAATAATAATATAGAATCATTAATATCTCTTGTGCTCTGCAGTGGCAGCCTGACTCTGGCTCTCTCTGGTCTCTTCTACCGCACACTGACGTTACTGGAACATGACATAAAGCCTGTGTTTGTGTTTGATGGGAAGCCTCCAGCTGAAAAATTATCCACTGTGAGTAACTGTTGACAGCACTATATTTAATATAAAGTCTGGCTCTACATTCTGCAGACACAACAGGGCCAGGTCTTCATGTCTTTCCTGTCAGCAACGTTTAAAACCTTTAATCTTATCCCTGTATATACATTCTTGTAGAGGGTTTCTATTGACCCATGAGTCATGACAATTACAAAAACCTGTGCAAAATGTCAAACAAAAAGGTTTTCCCGATTCAGCAATGTTTTGATATTGAATTTGCCTCCCAATGACGACAAGATACTTGCTCATCAAATCTACAGTCCTTTCGAGTACTGCATTCTGTACAATGCAAAATATACATTGTGTTTTTCATAAGAAATATCTGAAGGACAAATTCACAAATGTTGAACCTGGTCGTTTATATTGATGACTCGAGGCTAGAGCTCACAATATTACATAAAAAATCTGGATTTAACAGTATTTATTTTAGCTGCTCCCATCTGAAACCATAGTGATTGAATTATGTAAATGTTCTCTCACTGCAGCTTCAGAAAAGAGCAGAGGCAGACGGAAGGAAGTTCACCAACTACTTAGGCTTTGGTATGATACACAGCAGAAATGCATCAATAAAACATGATCTAATATCTACATTGATTAATAATGTTATCTTTTTAACAGCATCAACCCAAACCAAAAATTGCATCCAACTGCTGGAGCTGTTGGGCGTTCCAGTCGTTCAGGTACAAACCCGGGTGTCTCTCATACTTTGCAATGCTCTATATCAGTGGCTCACACCAAGTAAAAGACTGAAACACCAAAGAAAAGACTTGGCTTTTTGAGGACCACCAGATCTATATCGAATGTATAACATATAATCCCATGCAGATCTGGATAGAGTAGCAATTGTAAGTAACATCTGTAATCAAGTATGAGTGATGTTATTTCAAATAATATTACTTAAGTAGAAATACAAATAAATGGTCCAAGAAATTACTCAAGTAAGAGTAAAAAAAAAAAAAAAAAAATTGGGAAAAGTACTACTCAAGTTAGACTAACTTAAAGAGTAACTGTCGGGTACATAACATTTAATTTATAATTTGAAGAGATAAAATAATCACCATAACTACAAAATCTGGTATTTTCAAAAAGAATAGGCACAAACACGAGACAAACTAAATAATATCTGAAGGAGCAGTGTAAGAAACTGAAATGTTCAAATCATGTCATATTGTCGACATAAAGCTTTTGTCACTTGTAGACTTAGTCACAGTGAGAAGAGGAGCCAAAACCAAAAACCTGCTACGTATGCTGCGAGAATAGCCCAATTTCTTTGCTGTCCAAGTAGCACCTGAAGGAGTTTGTATACCATAGTACCACAGTTTGAGAAACACTGCTTTATGGGCGACAGTGGCTCAGTGGTTAGAGCATTGGTCTCTCAACCTGAAGGTCGGAGGATCGAGTCCAGCTCGGACCAAGTTCTGTCGTTGTGTCCTTAGGCAAGACACTTCACCCACATTGCCTAGTATGAAAGTAGTGTGTGTATGAATGATCGGTGGTGGTCGGAGGGGCCGATGGCGCAAACTGGCAGCCTCGCTTCCGTCAGTCTACCCCAGGGCAGCTGTGGCTACAATAGTAGCTTACCATCACCAAGTGTGGACTGAACGAATAATGACTTCAGTGTAGTGCTTTGAGAGGCTTTGATAAAGCGCATTACAAATGTAAGGCATTATTATTATATTATAAAAGTATGATGCTGTTTTCTGCCCAGGCCAGTGGCGACGCAGAGGCCCACTGTGCACAGCTGGTGAAGGCCGGGGCTGTGGACGCTGTGGCCTCTGAAGACATGGACACACTGCCATTCGGGGCCACCATTTTGATACGGCAGCTCAACGCCAGCAAGGACAGGTACAAGATGGGTTGATGTGCATGTGATGTTTGTGATGTTAGTGACTGGGCGCTCACTATATTACAACACAAAGACTGAAGATCAGGATGAGTGAATCTTTCTTTTGACCATTTCTTATTAGAAAACTATATATTAATTGGGAAATCTGAAAACTGGCATCTGTTCCTATTTGGAAATATGACATCAAGACACATTTAATTTTTTTAAAATTTAAAACATATTGACCTTATTCTGCCCCGCCCACTTTTGCCTCTAAATGCTACTAAACTGCGCTTTCTTCATGGTGGCACTTTCAGTTAAGAAGGAATCACATTAATTTTGATGGAGAATTTGAGAAAAGTTTTGCCACTAAAATATGATATGATGGAGGTTAAATTATGTTAAACATTCTATGTTCATAAGTCATCACTGCCCCAACTCTCTGGAGGCTTTAAAACAGCTCTGTAATCCTGTAGAAATTATTTGCTGTCAAGATCAGCAGCTCCATGCAAAATAATAAAACCTGAATAACGATGGTCGTGCCCACAGCAACTTCCAGAATAAGGTGAATAATATGTTATTTTAAAATGTCAAGTGCTATGGTAAGTCTTCATTTTAATCATTGTGAAACCAGTGTACTGAATGGTAAGCTCCTAATAATAATGCATAGTTTTGTTGTGTCATCTTGGGGACAAAACTGTACAAGACCCTATTGGACCCAGTATCAGACCTGGTTTAGATATTGGAATCAATATTTTTCCCATCCCTAATTTTGTCTGTATTAATTGTATTATAAAAGTGTCTTATAAACGTGTTCTTACTTACTGACTTTATCTTCACAGTGAAGTCACAGAGTACTCCCTCGAGAAACTACTGCAAAAACTTGGCCTCACTCAAGAGGAGGTAAGGGAGATATGCATTATACATTCTACATTCTGCATACATTTTACATCTCAGCCATTATGAAAAGTATTTATTTGATAATGTTGTGTAGTTTGTAGATCTTTGTATTTTACTGGGCTGTGACTACTGTGACAAGATTGCTGGATTGGGCCCGAAAAGAGCTTTAGATTTAATAAAGAAGCATCGGACAATTGAAGAAGTGGTTTTGCACGTCAAGAGAAAGGTAAATATTAAACTAACAATATATGATTATGATCCAATTTGATTAAATTCATTTATTCAATTTCAACTTTCTCCTACTTCAGACACATCCAATTCCACATTTTTGGAAATATAAGGCAGCAAGGAAATTATTCCTGGAGCAACCCAATACAGACATCGCTAAGTTTTTTTGGTCAGAGCCTGATGAAGAAGCTCTGGTTAGGTTTTTGAGTCATGAAAAACATATCAAGTGAGTACTTAGGTCATATATTTCACAAAATGGACTCTTGTGGGGATTAAATCATGTTATAATGGTGTTGCCTCCTCAAAAACACACCTGGAGCTGTGTTTTGTTTCATCCACACATGTCTGAATACCCCTGGTTTATTAGTCTGTCTACATCTCCAAAGCTCAAAATGCTCTGCTCAACCTTGTGATGTCATGAAGTGGTAGGTTCCAAGTTAACAGATACCTTTTACTTTTTGTTCAGTAGAGATTTGAAATTCAAGAGCTGAAATCTTCCAAATGATTCTAGTGAAGGTGTGTGGAGTTTAAAAACATGGTGGAGCACTTCCTGATTTGTCACATGACATCATGGGTGTGTTTTCTGTTTGAGAGAACTCAGCCTAAATATGCAGGGTTTGTTTAAAGGGTGAATGAAACAAAACACAACTCTTGGTATGCTTTTGACAAGGAAATGACATTATAAGATAGATCAGAAAATAGGCCCTTTAGAGCATAACAAAAGCATTTCCCTTTTGTAATACTGATGCATTCTAATAAAACTTTGATTCACTTTTTGAAGGGAGGAGAAGGTTCGAAATCGCCTGGCAACGTTTCATCAAAAGCGCAAAAAGCTCAGAGAAGAAAGAGAGAAAAATAAAGGATGTAAGCAGACACGGATGGACGACTTCTTCAAAATGACCAGGAAAAGAGGAGCAGTAAGTAAAAGAAAGAATTAGATGTCTACTTGTAATACATTCTGATAAAACTGTGAAAACTTAGTGACATCTGCTGGTTATTTAAGGTTACAACAGTTCATTTGCCCGACACTGTCGTCCTGCCATTGCACATTCCTGTACATGTAATATACACGGGACTGGAGGGATGGCACTGGAGGGATGGCACTGCCGGCGGTCCACAACACAACACTGTTTTTTGTTTATTATTTTAATATAGATTTTACGTTTCTTTACATTTCAATCAAAACTTTAAATCACTTTTTAAACCAGAGTCAAACGTTAATAATACAGCAACATTCCCACTACAACACAAATGTGTTCCAAATACATAATGATTTGGACTGCCAAAAAATGATCAGGTAGAGTCACCTCCCATCATCATGATTATTGATTATAATCATTTCAATGTTTTTTTCCTTTCTTTTTTTGTTTTTTTACAAATCATAATAAAAATGTCATAACATAAAATGAAATATAAACAAATGTGAGGAATTTTAAAGTAGAAAGCTAAAAACAAAACCTTGAACAGCTGTAGACATATTTTGCAGCTGTAGGCACTGCTCTGTCTGAAGCTCTGTTGCTGAAGTTAGACTTTAATCTGATCTCTGTTTCACAATATGAATAACAAAGTACTACACTACAACAGGTGAGCTGATTTGTGCTGTTAAACAAGTCCCTCTAAGATAATATTAGTAACAAGCGAGCAACAGTTTTCAGTGAGTCATTCATTCAGTTTTTTTGCTGAAAATCACACACAAACAGGACCGTGAAGACTCGTATTGATCACAGGCTCCTAAAAATGTGCTAACTGCTGAACATTCCGCCATAGACATACATGTAGAACACTCCAACGTGATATCACTGCAGAGAAATTGTCCCACTGTCCAAACACAGCCCCACCTCCACTGTGTGCCCTGCCTTTTCACATGCTGCATTTTTACATCCCCGTTATGGAAAGTTTATGAAAACTTACAATGCTAATTCTGTGTAGATTTAAAATTGTGCATCTGTGGGGTTTTTTTTTTTTTTTTCAGACTGTGGATGCTGCAGAGTCCTCAAGCGGAAAAGGAAAAAGACCCAAGACTAAATAAGGATGGATCTGTCTGTGTGCTCGCAAATCTCTGAGGAGAAGAGAGCCCTTGTCCTGCTCAACCTCCCGTCTGTAAATTGTCATCCCGACCCAGTGCATTTGAAACGTAACAGAATCCTCATCTAATCAAGACACGGACATCTTAAACATAAACATCCCTCCTGGTAATTATGATATTAGATTATGTTCATTATTTGAGCATCTCATGACGGAGTGCGTAGCTGAAACACTATGAAAGACCTCAGTGTAGTGCTGGAGAAAGGAAGTCTTCTTATCACACATTCAACAAGCACCTGTTGTGCGGCGGTGCCAAAGTCGAGCCCATAGAGCTGAATGTACAAAAAAGAAGTGAGATGTTTAAATCCACAATTATGTTACTTTTATACATTTTATATTAACGTTTTAATTGTTTGAGTCTGACTTTTTAATGTATAAAAATAATGTTATGTTTGAATAAATCATGGAGTGAAAGGGAGCACTGTCTTGTCAGATGTTTTTAAATGTTGAACTAAATGGCTTTAAATATAAATTTTCTGAACATAGATAATACAGATTTTGAATAATTTTCTTTAAAAACAACAACAAAAGTGACATTTAATTTTGCCAGCCTGACTTCTGCTCTGTGCTCATGTTTTATGGATAAGTTTGTCTGTGGAATAACTTCAATAATTATAACATTATTAAGTTTGAGAATACTTTAATATTGGATTTGAAATGAATGACGATACTACTGCCAATCAAATGTTTAGACACGCCCTCTCATTCAGTGTTTTTTATTTATTTTTTTACTACTTTCTGCATTTTTTTTATACATACAGAAGACATCAAATGTATGAAGTAAGATATATGGAATTATGTAGCAAAGGCAAATAATTAATTATGGATATTTTATATTTAAATCCTCAAAGAAGCCACCCTTTGCTTTGTCGAAAAATATTTAGTTATTTAATTTATTTTCTAGTTATTTGTTTTTGCTACATATGTCCATATATTTGAGGTCTTATATGTATGTAAAATTTAGAACATTGTAAAAAAAAAAAAAAAAAACATTGAATGAGAGTGTTTGTCCAAACTTTTAACTGGTAGTGTACATCTTATTTGCCCTGACCTATTATTATTTATGGCCAGTTTTGGGTAACAAAAGACTTTTAACCTTTGGAAGAGTTTTCACTGTAAACATTTCTTGAAGTGCTTTGTAGCTGCCCTTAGATACACAAAGTTTAGAGTTCAGTCTTCTCTTTTTTTTTCTTTTTGTTTACTCATTTCTACATTTTAGATACATACATCAAATATATTAAAGAAGAAATATGGAATTATCACAAAGAAAAAGATTACAATTCAGCTAGATATTTTTAATTTATATTTTATATCCATATCCTCAAAGTATCCACCCTTTACTTTACAGCATTGCACACCCTTGGGCTTCTCTAAATGAGCTTCTTAATGAAATCTCCTGAAATAGTTTTCTCTTCACAGCTGAAATGACAAAAGTGCAAACCAGTGTTCAAAGCAAAGGGTGCTTATTCAAATCTAAAACAGGTTGAGAATCTACAAAGTGACTAACCATGGAAATGTCTAAACATGTGTCTAAACTCTTGTCTGAGTACAGGATTATTCACTCGTGTTCACTGTGTTGTCATATAAAGTGCAGTACCATTCCAGTCCCTCAGGGGGCGCTTCTCTCCGCTCCACTCTCCCTCTCCACACTTCCCCCTCCGTCGAAGCGCAGCGGTCCGCCGCTCCGCCCGTCTCCAGTCTCCCCGGCTCACAGAGCTCCTCCGCGGCGCGTCTGTCTGCCTCCGCCCGTGGCCACCGCCGTCGTCCTCCGCGGGCAGCCCCACCTCACCTCCGCCTGCCTACCGCCCTCCCCGCGCCCCGGGCCCGTGTCCCGCCGCCTGTCCCCCCTCCTCGGGCGCACATCCCCGCTCCGCAGCGCCGCTCCGGAGCTGACCACCATGGCGACCAGCGCCAAGCGAAAGCAGGAGGAGACACATCTGAAGATGCTGCGGGAGATGACGAGCCTCCCCGCGAATCGGAAATGCTTCGACTGCGACCAGCGCGGCCCGACCTATGTCAACATGACAGTGGGCTCCTTCGTCTGCACCACCTGCTCCGGCATTTTGTAAGTTTGTGCGGTGTTTATCGATTTTTTGGCTGCTTTTGTGGGTCGAACCGCGGCTCG
>JAIEZT010000026.1:25859642-25964642 GCA_019594935.1 Periophthalmus modestus | reverse complement strand
TACTTAAATGAGTATCTGCTTTCGATAGCGGTTTGAGTATCGATCAGCATCTGGGTATCAGTTTTTGTTAATACAATCGCACCATTTAGTTCATGTTGCTGTTTTGAACCTGCTCTTTGCTGTTTGTCCAGGCGAGGTCTGAACCCCCCTCACAGAGTAAAGTCTATCTCGATGACCACCTTCACACAACAGGAAATCGAGTTTCTACAGAAGCACAGCAATGAGGTACGCACTTATACTTTCTCTCTGTCAGACTGATAAACATGTTTGGGTTATATCACACAGATTTGTTTATCCAGCTCAGCCAAGATACTATTTTAAATGTTCAGAACGTCCTGAAAACTATACAAAATGTCAGTTTCAACAGCTGTTTAATCAAGTACAAAACTGTGTTATAATAAAATGGGAAGTATACAACACAATATCCAGAGGTGGGTGGTACTCAGTTACATTTACTCAACTTTTAGAAGAAATTATGCTTTTCAGAGTAATTTTTAGACACTTTTTGCTTCTGCTTAAGTACTGTTTAGTTTGAAGTAACAGTACTCTTACTTGACTGAAAGTTTGGTTACTTCCCACAGTCTATAGTGACTTTCTCCGGACCTTCAGATATGATTTGATTTTGTGTCTATTCTTTTAAAATCTCAAAATCTGCATCACAAAACATACATCAGATTAAGTACATTTTACATCCAGACTGTTGCTTAGTACTCAAGTAGTAGTTTCTCCCAGACTGTTTCCTAGTATTCAAGTAGTAGTTTCTCCAGGGACTGTCAAAAGTATCGATAGTCAGATACTTACCAACATTAAAACTAGTATTGAAACTAAATTTGAGCAAGTATCGATACTAAAAAAGTGACATTCACAGGACAGAAATTAATCTTTCCTGAATTGTTTTAGCTATGGAACGACTGACGGATTACACAGATATAAGACCACATAGTACTATAAATGAAACAACAACGATTTAATGAAAATCACATTCTATTGTCTAAATAAAGAGTGCTTTTACAATTTTCATCGAGATATCAGAATTGTGAGAACACTAGCTTCTCCAGATATGTAATTTTTTACTTGTACTTGAGTTATTTGGGTCATTACTTTGTACTTCTACTTGAGTAATATTATCCTAAAGTAACATTAACTTAACTCTAACGTAACTCTACCCACCTCTGACAATATCAAATGACTATAGTACTTAATAATACTACTACATTTGCTTTCCCTCCACTCAAAAATCCCAGTACTTCAGTGACACATGTTGTCGGCTTTTTCTCACTTGTGGAGGGTCTGTCTTTCATTCAGAAGGTATGCTCCAGCCACTGCTTACTCAGCTTTATTGGCATTCCTCTTTTTTTCCCCTGCTCCTCCCTTCCCCCCCGTTTTTTTTTTTCCTCCTACTACTTTCTCTCACCCTCCCACCCCCTTCCCCCCCGTCTCGTAGGTCTGTAAACACATCTGGTTGGGCCTTTACGACGACCGGACATCGGTGGTGCCAGATTTCCGAGAACCCCAGAAAGTCAAAGAGTTCCTACAGGAAAAATACGAAAAGAAGCGGTGGTACGTGGACTAGTCTTTTTTTTTTTTTTTGTCACCGCCTATGTTTCATTTCCTAAGGCCCCGGGGTGCACTGCATTCATATAAAACACAAAGAGGCTTCAGTTACTGCTATTTAAGGAGACCTATAGTGGAGAAAGTTGACAATCTGGCTCTACCACCAACTCTCATTTTTCACTTATGCTTAATATTAGTTTAAGGCGCAGTACCTGATTTTCACCGTCTTAAAAACGTGAAAAACGGAAGTAGTTCATTTTAAACAGTTTGCAGTGGTCCAAAGTTATTCCTCATTTAGCTTATGCATTCAGAGCATCCTAATTATTCACCGCGATCACCACAGTCACAGTAAAGCTAACAACAACTAGCATGCTAACGCTCATTTCTTGATTATCGAACAATAAAATGTATTAAATGCAGACAGGACACGCAGCTCTTCAAGTCGACATATCTGTAATGGGGCAAGACACTTTTTTCAAATACCAGGCCAAAAAAAAAAGTCACCACCAAAAAAAAAGGTCACACACTCACGACACATTACGACACATTCGCTGTGGCATAATTTCGATTTCGCTTCTACAATGTCATAAGATTTATTTCCATCCAGTGTTGCTTCATTTTTCACTAAGATGTTGCATTGATGATGGTCGAGTCTGACGCTGCACAAAGCTTCTCCAGCACATCCCAAAGATTCTCAATGGGGTTAAGGTGAAAATTATGTCTCATGCTCCTGAACCTCTGTCACTATTTGAGCCCGATGAATCCTGGCATTGTCATCTTGGAAATGCCCATCAGGGAAGAAAAAATCCACTGATGGAATAACCTGGTCATTCAGTATGTTCAGGTGTCAGCTGACCTCATTCTTTGAGCTCAGACTGTCGCTGAACCTAGACCTGACTCGTACCTATAGACTCGTACCTATGTGCTTAATTAAATCCAGGTGGCGACTTTTTTTTTGGCCAAGCAGTGTACATGTAAAAAATCGAGTACAGGGCCTTTAACTGGTCCTCCATGTAATTCTGTCTGGTAGACCTCCTACTCTTTGTAATCAGTCTGATTTAAGAAGTGTCTGAGGGCTGAAAAACATGATCTGTACCTATATGACTCAAACCTTCTGTGCTTAATTAAACAGACGGTGGCGACTTTTTTTTTGGCCAAGCAGTGTACATGACTCGTACAGGGCCTTTAACATGTAATTCTGTCTGGTAGACCTCCTACTCTTTGTAATCAGTCTGATTTAAGAAGTGCTGAGGGCTAAACATGATCTGTCCAACATGATTCTCAAACCGTTCTTCAATACTTCATAAACAGACGCTTACACATGTTGTGAATGACTGTCACCCACATCTGTTTTGAAAAATAAAATGACCGTAAACAGGCTTAGTGGAAGATTTACTAAAGCCTTTGAAAAATCTCTGATATGTATTTATACATAACTAGACGACATAAATAGTTTGAGCGAGAACAATTTGGGGAAAAATAACCTTTGACTCAGCTAACAAATTTATAACAGCTGCGCAAACAGCCTGGTACTGATATAAACATTATATCCCGCGTGTTTTATCTGGACCACAAAATCAGAAGAGGAATTTTGACGTGTGTAGATCGTGCAGAAAAATGGCTGCTGTTTATGTGTTTGTTATATTTACCATCAAGTAATAAGAGTCATTGTCTCACTCTGTGGTCACATCCATCGACCCACAGGTTGGCGGTGCGATCCCAGCTCCCACAGATGAATACTGTTGTGTCCTTGAGCAACACACTTAACCCACTTCGCGTTTTGAGTGACTATATAGAGAAAAGCACGATACAAAATTGTGACCATTTACCATCATCATTTTCTGAAGTTCACAGATTTAAATAGGATCTGCTGCATTTTATGATTTGGAATTAAAACCTAACTGTCAAACTGTTGTCGCCCGCTTTATTTTTTGAGTGATTTGTCCAGAATTTAAGCAATGTTAATGACACGGTATTTATGCTAATTTTGGTTGGTAATTACTACGCCAATAAAGTAAGCTAACCGCTGCTACACCTGCTAATGTTTTGTAACGAGGCCCTGGTGTTACTCACATGTGGCTGTGTGGTTGTTAATCACCAAAAGAACCATGCGTTTTTTTATAGTTTGTGATGTTTGGTGGCTAATGCTAACTCCCCTATGTGAAAATGCAGTAGAGCTAAAGTTTGGGACGGTACCAGACCTCTGACAAACACCGCGATTAGATTTACGATTTGTTTTAATGATAAGATCCGGGTCAGCGTTCATATTTTAAACACATCCAGAAGAATTATGAACTGACAAAGTAATACAAGAGTCACATTTCAGAACATGTTTGTTTTTAGGCAGAATAAGACAGGATATTTTGGTGTTTGTGAAGGAAATTATGGCACTTCAAAATTGCAGCCTTCCCGATTTGCTAAACGCTTCCATCCAAATTGTGATTTCGATTGTGTTTAGTCTTGCCTATAATGGTGCTATAATTCAAATGAGATGTAGAGAAATTCACAGAACATTAGGCAGAATACTAAAGCTGATTTCACTTTTATAACTTATTTTCAGTGCTTGTTCAGTCTCTTTTCTGCTTAAATAGCACATATGAAATAATGTTTGGTATTTTCTGGACCGCTCAGGTACGTCCCCCCGGAGCAGGCGCGGACTGTAGCCACGGTCCAGGCCTCGGTGTCGGGCTCTTCGGCCAGCAGCACCGGGAGCACGCCTGAGGTCCAACCGCTCAAGTCCCTGCAGCTCAACAAGACCCCCCTACGCCAGGTAAGAGCCGCTAAGACTACCACATATGTCAGGTAACGCCATCCGACGCCACGTAACAACAGAGGACCTTATTTATGGGGGAATTCAAGTGTCGCAGTTCAAAAACGGCAGGATGAAAATAAAGATAAACAACTTAAATGTAAGACAACACTGTGCAAGTAAATTATGATTCTGTAATATTCTGTAATAGTTGCTTAAACATGGAGCTTATTCTTCTTTTATTAAAGGCGCAGTCCCTGAAATCCAAACTAGTTATGAGCATCCCTAATTATTCACTTTTATAACTGTCAGAGACTAGAGTGGGTTTTGCTATCACAGTAAAACTAATAAAAAGTAGCATACCAACGCACACTTCCTGATTGTCGGACAATAAAGCACTTAGATGCAGACTGAGCTGACTTATTTTGACCTCAGGAGCCTCAAGTTTCAAGTTTGCTCAGATACAGTGAAAAATAAGGTACAGGGCTTTTAATATCTGCAACATTTTAAACTGTTTATAATTATGCTGATTTTATAAAGTGTAGTTGTTTTGGTCAGGCTAATCGTGACACAAAATAGCCCGGATCCTCCCTCACCCCCAGTAAAGTTCTGGGCTGTGGTGTCTGCTGAGCGTCAGTACAAGCAGCTCCTGTGTGGTGTGTTTACATGACGGTGACTGTACCGGGAGAGGCAACTATGTAAACAGTGACATCACTCAGGGCCCACAGAAAGACTGCTGTGTGGCGGAGTCATTTTTTAGGCCTGTAACAAGTAATCGGATTATTCATGACTAATGGATTATTGGAACAAATTCAATAAGCAGTAATTGTTTTGTGGAGTACACGGCTTCTAACATATGCCGTACAGTGAGAGTGTTTAATCACAAAGACGGCGCTGGAACTGAATCAAAGTAGCACAAGAAGATTTAAAAATGAGACACAGAAGTTTAGGTTATATGTATTTGTTTTCAAGCATGTTTTTTTTTTATTGTTTGTTGCATTGACTGATTAAAACCTGCATCCTTACAGTGAGTGAGCTTGCATCTCCACAAACCTGACTCGTATTTGAGCCGGTGAAGGGCCTCCTCCTGCTTCTTTCCGTGGATTTTTTTTTCTTTGGCTATAATCTCCCACACTATGGAATATAACTCGTAGCTCCAAAGTCTGGCTTTAACTGTCTATTTCCATGGTTCATGCAGGTGACGTGGCACCTCTAGAAAGTTACATACTGTTCCTTTAACTTAACAAATCTTGAAGGAACAATAGAAAAAGTGGTTTGAGTATTAGTCGAATAATCAAAATTGACATTTTTTTCAAACATGTATTTTTCTTCTAATTTTACTGCCTCTTCTCATGTTTAAATACTGTTTTTTAAAGTCACTGAGCAGATTTTATGTTTTGAAGTAATTTTTCAAATGAATATTAAGAAACAGGCAGTTTGCTCGAGCCTCATAATAACACTGCCCTTGAAAGTTCTGTAGTGTGATTAGAAGATTGCTCTGAGACATTCATTTATTTCACACAAATACATGATACATATTAATCAGATTCAGCCGCCTTTTGATAAGTGGTCCACTGACATTTTGTTATTACAGAAGAACAACTGCTCGGCTGGCTGTGGAGATGACTCTTGTGTCTCCAGTAGTTATTTACTGTCTCTGCCTTTTAAAAGTAAATATAGTGACTTACATTTCAAACTAACCAGTAGAAGGATGAATAAGCACTAAAGAAGATGCTGTCTAAGAACTGAATCTTTTACTTTACATACTTTAATGCTGTTTGTATATTGCATTTCTGTTTTTTATTCTTTATTTATTTATATATTTTGTGTGTTTTATCCCACCAGTCTCCAGGCCTGAGTCGCTCGCAGGCCTACAGCTCGTCTCAGGAGAAGAAGTTCGACCTTCTCTCGGACCTGGGAGGAGATATCTTCGCTGCTCCGACTGCCACCTCCAACTTTGCCAACTTTGCACATTTCCCAAGCCAATCGGGTAAGTTATTTTCAGAACAAGTCCCTGATGAACCACCAATTCACTGAAGCCAGTGCAGGGTTCCCACGCCTCCCGGAAAAGGGTATTATACCAGACATGGGGAATATGATGATGTCTTGTAAGTTTTATTTTACAAAACAAAAGGTGTAATGTTGTAATATGTTTGACCAGTAAATTAGTAAAATGTAAGGAGTGTAATTTCTTTCTACACTTCTACGAACACACAACATTTTACACCTCAGATTACATAATGCATATTTAAAATAGAAATGATATAACAGCAGCAATGTCCTTGTTAAACTGAAAGATATTATGATTATTGACATCATTTATAGTGTTTTTACAGATTTAACAATTATGAAACTCACAAAAATTATTCAGACCTTTAAATTCAACTCTGTGGGATTGTGACATCCTCAAAACGGTGCCTATATTACAGTTTGGCTCCACAAACAAAAGTCCTTTCAGCTCACAACAATGTCTTAGGTGTTGAATAATGGCACCACCCTCTGAATTGTGAAAAAGATGCTGAACCTTGTGACGGTTTTTGTTTCATGTGGATAGGCCTAGAAATTACAGATATTAACCATAAGTCAGGTCAATACATCTGCACCTGACAATCCCACAGAAGAAGTCTGACCTGTCTCCAGCTCAGGTTTAAACTTATTTTATGTTATGTTCTGTTACAGTGTCAGTATCAACATAGCTTTATAAAGAGAAAAAACTATGGTATATTCTTCTTTTTAGCTTCTTATCAACCTATATCAAGTTTAAACATGTATTTCACTTCTTGAACAATACATGAGTAAAACAGTATTCAGTCCCAGAGGTGGATAGTTAAAGAAATAGTACTTTTCAGAGTACTTTTCTTGCGTAATATTACTTTTACTTAAAGAATATTTATATTGAAGTAACAGTACTCTTACCTGAGTAAAAGTTATGGTTCCTCTTCCTATTGTGAGTAAGTCTACAAGTGACAAAAGCTTTACGTTGACGATATGAAATGATTTGAACGTTTGTGTTTTTTGCAGAGCTCCTTCAGATATGGTTTAGTTTTTTACCACATACCAGATTTTGTGTAGTATTCAATGTTTTGTACTTCCAATCAAATTATAAATCAGATATTACATCCATATTGTTTCTCTTTAAGGTACTGTTACTTGAGTAGGAGTTTCCCCCAAATACTGCCACCTCTACTTTGCACTTGTACTTGAGTAATATTATCTTAGTCCTCTGAGTCCAATGGCTCCTCTCCCACCTCAGCTCAGTCCCAGGAGAGCGTGAGAACCCTGTGTAACTGTATGTCCCGCTATTGTCTGTGCACGTCTTCATCCCATTCTGCCCATTCTCCTGCTCTCATTTCACCGTTCATCATTTCATTCTCCGCAGCGCCTCAGAGTCAGTCCAATAGCAACTTTGCCAACTTTGAGGCCTTTGGAAACACTACCATCCCATCTCACCTGAGCACCTCACCCCCCTCAAAGTCATCAGGTACCCCTCATCTCCCCTCTCCTCTCATCTTCACCGGGGTCTAATACTGTTTATGTGTGTGTTCTGAGGGCTTTTGTTGCAGGGATGTGTATGACGCCTTGACAGGAGGGAATAGTCTTGGTGAAATTATGGCTGCGACTAAATTTTAACATTTTAGATGCAAGAAACAGAGGCAGAAGTTGTATCAAATAACAGAAAATTTTAGTTTTGGAGATGCACATAACTATAATAACAAGACTTGGCCTTACTCTGGAAGTTACTGTGGACGGCGCCATCGTCATTCAGGTTTTATTATTTTGCGGGGGGCTGCCGATCTTGACAGCAAATAAGTTCTATACAGACTACAGAGCTGTTTTAAAGTCTCCAGAGAATCGGTGCGGTGTTGACTTGTTGGTCAAATTTTAGCGGCAAAACGCTTTTCCCATTTTTCTCCATTAAAATGAATGGGATTCCCACTTAACTGGAACCAAAGATCACAACTAAAGTGTGATTTGGAGCATTTAGAGGTAAAAGTGGGCGGGGCTGAATAAGATCAATATAGTCTAGAATAAAAACAGTTTTAAAAGGCTAGTAGAAGAAGAAGTCAAGTGAAGAAGTGATTAATTAATAAAAAGAAGGAAAAACAAACTTTCAGTGTAATGTCTCAGCACTATTGTGGTAACTTTTATTGTCCATTCGCTTTTTGAGAAACTTGAACCTCTACCTTCATAGGACTCCATAATATCATCATTACCTCCTTTTAATTAAAAGTTTTCGAATAATGTACCTGTCCTGATTCTATAACACTTATACTAGTCTGCTTATTAAACCAATTATATGAAGGTTGGAGAAAAATGGGATTTAACAACAAAACATCTGCGTCTGCTTTTACATTTCTACAGAAGGGCCAAAGCTGCATGTTTGTAATTGCCAGTTTAAACTTTGACACTAAAATTAAATGATGTGGACACGGTCAGATCTGTAAGAAGGTGTACTGTTGGCATTTGAATTTGAATAAATAATAATGTCTCGCTTTTAAATAGCTGTAACACAAAGAGGCTTTACAATAGTTTAACCTAAAACAAGAACAGGACAAACAAGTAGTGAGGAAGCAGTCATTTGTGGGGGTTAAAGTCTATGAGGAAAAGGTGAGTTCTGAGCTGTTTTCTGAAGGTGTTTAGTGAGTCAAGCTTTCTGATGTGGAGAGGGAGGGAACACGTGTTCATCTTTTCTGTTCTACACAGCAGAGACTGTGCTGGTATATTTGTAAAGCTAAACTATCCCTCCCTTTTGAATGAATTGCAGGAGGCGTGCCAATTCCTTCCATGTCCAGCGCAGTGCCAGCCCAGTCACAGGCGGGCAGCTGCTCAGAGGACCGCTATGCTGCTTTGGCAGAGCTGGACAACGAACTCAGCTCCTCGGCTTCTTCCACCAGCAACGTGCCCGGGTGAGAGTCTGACCTTTACAATTCCACTCAAGGAGAGCTAATGTTGTCACAATGCTAACATTTTCAAGTAAGGGATAAACTCCATACTCAATACTGACTCCGATACCACGATGACAATAAAAATCTCTCTTACTTTAGACAATAGAATGTGATTTTCAGCATTAAATCATAGTACTTTCTTTTATATTCCCATGTGGCTTATATCTGTGTAATCCCTCAGTCGTCCAGTAGGTTCATAGTGGTCCATGGGTGTATACTAGTCTATGTGTCTTATACTTCTTCTGATGCAGCTCAACATCATTCTAAAGCGACTCAGGAAAGGTTCATTTCTGTCCTGTGAATGTGACTTTTTATTATTGATACCTGGACAAATGAGCATCTAGTTTCAATTCTAGTTTTAGTATTGATTATTATCAGATTTTCAATACTTTTGACAACTCTTAGGAGCCCACTACAGCATCACACAGAGAATAATTCACTGTTTATTCATTGACAAGTCTAAAATTCTCTCTTAAATGCCCTCTAATGTCATCTGAATGCTGTAAAAAGATGCCTGAGAACAAAAATGTGAGCGTTTTGTTTCCATAAAATTTTTCATAGTCCTGGAAAAGGATCACTCACACCTTTAATGGAATTGTCCACAAATCCCACAAATCTATCTGTTTAACAGACACAATGCCTCTTTTGACATTGTTCTTTTTCAAGTAAATATATTTATCTTGAAACTCGTGCTTTTGAGTCCATGGATCAAGCAGTTGCATGTTAAGATTGTGTCGCCCCCGTCTGGCCATAATGGGGATTGGAGACTCCTTAAATAGTAGAGTCAAACTACCACATCAGGATTACAAATTTGTTCAAGTAAATGCACTGCTTTTCATGCTTTTGTTTTGGGCAATGTAAGCGGTTTGTTTAGATTTTTTTTTATATATATTTTTTTTTCTATTGATAATATTTTTACAGAAACATATTTGGGCCAGTCCTGGGTTCTTCTCCTGCTCAGAATGCTCCGGTCTTACCCACAATGCAGCCTGGATTTGGAGGTAAGCTGCTGTCATACATGAATGTGCATTTGCTATTCTTATTTTCTCATGAATAATTGTTGTACGAATGTTTCATTGAATAATTGTAATGACTGTAATATTCTTCAAATAAAAAGCGAGCCAATCCTACATATTTTTGTTAATCCCAAACACATCTCTTGCAGCGGTCCCATCCACAAACCCGTTCGTCGCTGCTGCTGTGGCTCCAGAAATGGCCACCAACCCTTTCCAGACCAACGGGCGCGCTCCTGTGGCAGGTCTGATCCTTTGGCCCTTGGCTCAGTCAGACGATCTCCTGTAGTTGTCCTTTAATTAGGGGTGTAACATAACAAATCATTTGCTGACGTGGCTGTCACTTCAATTTGATTTAAACTGTAAGATTCATTGGCGCCTGTGCACTCTTCATAAATTGCAGTGCTAAGTACACAACATAGCCAAAGCTGACACACACACACACTGTATGCACCATGTTCTTTGCCAAGCAAGAGACTCCACTCTCTGTTACTCCCCTAAGTTAAATGTAGCTTCTCTGTGATGCCTGTGTCTCTAGCGCCCCCTGTGTTGACTGTACACTGTTGTCTTGTAGCCTCCTTTGGTACTGGCTCTATGAGCATGCCCGCCGGCTTCGGGAATGCCTCGTCCTACTGCCTCCCGACCAGTTTCAGCGGAAACTTCCAGCAACAGTTTCCTGGCCAGGCCCCCATCCCTTACTCTCAGCCTGCGGGGTACCACCCCCAGTCCAATGGTTAGTGCCCTGCCCTGTAGACACTAGGGCCTGTGCAGGACCCTGCAAGGGCCTTTGACGTTTTTGTACAGGTTTTTAGGAGGTTTGAAAAGTCCTTGCAGCTCCTGCACAGTGGTTTCTAATTGCATCTAGGTCAGCCACTTTTAGACAACTCTTGCATGAATGTGACTGTGGTCAGACCTAAATGCAATGTCTCAATGTGACAGTTCATTTGAAGTATCTATCAGAACTGCTCCAGTAAAACATGTTTGTGTCATTGTCTCTTTATTGCCTGTTTATGTTAATATATGTGCCTCTGGAGACTTGACTCACCCTGTGTAACCCCTTTGTGCTCCTCAGGCCCTGCATTCCCTGTCTACGGTCAGAACAAGCCCTCCATGACGCCCTTTGGGCAGCCTATGGCTGGTCCCGGCATGACCAATAACCCCTTTATGGTGAGCATGTGTGTGGGCACCAGAACTGACTGTTCTAATCCTTAACCATAACCACCTTAACCATATATACACGGGATATGAATGCTGTTTGACCTCTCTGCTGTCCCTGTGTTACAGGCAGGGGCCCCAGCCGGACCCTTCCCTTCAGGAGGCTCTTCCACAAACCCTTTTCTGTAGCACAGTTCCTAACCCCGGCCACCAGAGGGCAGCATGCAGCACATATTCTCCGCACTTGTTCCGTCACACTGCTAGTGGCAGTACATTTCTAAGACTTCTTGTTCTGCAAAGAAGTTTACGACACTATGAAGGAGTTCAAGGGACTTTAAAGACTAGGACTGTTATGAGGCGTTTGGAATATTATATACAATATACAATATATGCTTTTTTATTTCTTGTTTATTACTGTAAGCTCTGTGCATATCATCATTTGTAATCACTATTATGTGTTATGTATAACAAGGACTGAGTTAACAATGGTGAGTATACAAACACCTTGTGGACAAAAACCACTACTATGTACGTAAGATACAAGGGTAAACCTTTAAGAAACTTTTAACAGGGTTCATTCAGATCATTGAATGTGGTTTGGAGTAAGCATGGCGAAGCAGGTATTTTATTCAAAGGGACTTTTCTTTTAGTGTTTTAGATGAGCACTACATGAGGAGCTTATGGGTGACAAAGCTTTGGAGGACCAGGACTGATTTTTAAAAGTATAATCTGATCTTTTGCTCAAAGCAATTTAAGTGGAGTTCTTTTATATGAATCATGTTGAACTGAACCAGAGGTTGAGCCTTAGCCAAACAGCTGTAGTGACTATCACGACATTGCCAATATGTGCAGAAGGTGTTTAAAGAATAATGTGATCTTGATTTATGAACAGCTGGTGCCTGTCCGAGCACAAACCAGATGAGCAGACGTGTCCCGTCATCTGTCACAGTGTGTCCAGGAGAAGTGTGACCTGAGGTACAGGAGCAGACTTGTGCAAAGACTGCTTACTGAAATACGGCATTGCTTTATGGAGTAGCACTGACTCCACTGGTTTGCTTCAAAGCATTTGGCTAAAGATGAACTGAACAACTGCCCAAAATGGGAGAAAGCCAGGGTCTCATGTGTGCCACCACTGACTAACAATGAATTTGTTTCTTGTCTTTGCAAGAATAGAGTAGTAAATGTGTACATATATAAATATATGTATAAATAAATTAAAGATTTTTAACTACAGTCATGTTAATGTCTTTTGCTTGCAACAAATTATGTTTTGTTATTTTTTACATTGTTGCTAGATTCATTTGTGAGGTCAGGTCAGGATTGATATTAAGGTCATGTGTCTTTTATTTGAGCATGTTCCTCTCTGAAAGATAATGTGCTAAAAACTAATTATTTTTTATAGAATGTGATGATGCCATACTGCCAGATGACCCGCTATTAGCTTTACTGTATTTTCACCAGAAATATCTAAAAGATAAATTCACAAATATTGAACAAAGTGATTAATTATAGTACAACATAGAACAACATGGTACACTGGGCGAAAACGAGAAGAAAAAAAAGAAGAAAAAGGACTTCTGATACTAAAACTATACTCTTTAGCTTACTTTACATGACTTAATAACTAACTGAAAATCTGAAGAGTTTAGTGTTAAATCCCGTGAATGGTTAAGGCCACCATGTTGCCATGGTTACGACGTAACTTCAACATGGCGTCGCTCCTGAAAGACCCGCTGTTTGAAATATCCGGGAATGCTCCGGCGCCAAATATGAATTTTTATTACTTGGCCGTAACTAAATCTGAGGTATGTGCGGTAATCACTCAACAAACTTTACAACCACGTACTTTATATTCAATTATTGGAGCTAACGTTCATATAGTTTTTCATGAATCCGTTGACGCGTTAGCAGTTAGTGACGTCCCACGTTCACGTTAGCGTCAGTTGCAAACCTAGCAGTGGGTTAATAGCTTTTTTCTAGCTAATTTAATCAAAATTGCAAATACAAGGGGTGTTTACACGAGTTAAGTTTGTTCCTAGTGCAATAATAAATACCAAAGCAGATTCCTTTTATTAAAACATAAATTGCAAATCTAATCACAGTGCTTGTCAGAAAAAGAAAAAAAAAAACACAATTAGGTATTTTCAAAAATCAGACCTAGCTCTAAATGATTGCCTCTTGTTGCTGGACACTTGCAGGTAATCTGGAGATGGTGGACGATCTCTCTGAGGAAAGTGGACAGGCACACCAGGCCTGGAGAAGTCAAACTGTCCCACCAGGAGATGATGGAAGACAGACAGTTACAGGGTAAGAGACACGAGCCATGTGAGCAGAGCTTTTACTATTAATGTCAATATACCTTTTATTAGTTATCACAATATATCTACATACTTTAAATGTGCACTGTGCTGTTGTTTTGGAGGTGGGTCTACATGCCTCCAGTGTTGCCTTCAGTAATTTTGACTACCTGTATTCTGTTACAGCTACTTTTTCATTTGGTGGTATTCAGAATATAGTTACTTTTCTAAAATCAATGGAATATTTGTCAGTACTTCATCACACAATTTAGGCTTCATACTTAGAGAGAAAAAACAAAAAACACTGCTCTTGTGTCGAGTGCATGTGTAGTGTTTTCCTTCTCTTACACAAACACAAAGCTGTTTTAATCCCATGGTGCGTTTTTACTCTATAATTTAAATGCAACTCAGTGGAAAAGTATTCTAAGTATTCAGAATATAGTACTGTGACTGGACCATGTATCAGAATATGTTACATTGTAGGTATTCAGTATTCTGTAACTAAATTATCAAGTATTCCCATCACTGCATGCCTCTACAACAATGTCTTTTTTTGTCTGGAATGTTCCACACTATGGCTTTAAATGACCTATCAGGCATTAATTCAAGTCCAGGTGGTCTTATTGCTTAAAAAATACTGGAAAAACATGCAAAACAATGCACAAAATCTAAACTGTTCAGAATAGACCACAAAAATTGGAAAAACAAAAATATATATATTTGAAAAGCGGTGCAAGAAACACAAATGCTCAAATAGATTCCAGGACTGTTATACTACCAAATATATTACTGAAGTAGGAGTAAAAGTACAGGTTAAGAAGACTACTCAGAGAAGTACTATTTAATTCTTAACTTACTCAAGTTTATGTACTCGGGTAAATGTAAATGAGTACTGTACTTACCATCTTTAATTGTAAGTCAAAGCCAAATTGTTCTCTTCTCCAGGTGAAATCAGTTCAGTGTTTGGACAGGATGCGTTGGACTACGCCAAGACTCTGTGCCAAGGTCATTTTAACTACCTGGAGCATCTGTCCGACGCTCTGCTCCTCCACATCCTGGGCTTTCTGGAGCTGGAGGACGTGGGACAGCTCCTACGCACTTCTCGACGATTTTGGAAGGTGAGTACTAACCATGAATGTAAAAAAAACTGTTTAAGAAGTTGTGCTCATATATGGAGAAAAACCTCAATGGCAGGTTTATGCACTGGCAACCCAGGTTCACTTGTGATTGTAGTACAGTACTACCTTTCAAAAGCAGTGATAAGGCAGGCTACATACAGTTAATTTAATCATTGAAGTTAATTAATCCAGCTTTACATAGTTTAACCCCAATGTTTTCTTGATATAGTGCAGGTTTATATCTAATACTCGGAAAACCAAATATGGTTTTATGTTGCGCGTGTCATTTGTTTGTGCTGCGTGTCGCCTGTGCGTGTCTGTGCTTATCCTGTGTCACTGTTGTTGACTTGTGTTGTTGTTGTACAGGTTTATGACTTTGTGCTTTTATATGCTGTTAAATGTTTCACCCTGCTTTTATGTGGCTTCGTAACTTTCATAACATTTTCTTAACCTTTTTGCATATAGTGTAAATCTTGCCTTTTGTTCTGGCATTTAACACCTTGCCTGGGGACTACAGTTAGAAACGAGCTGTAAAGTTAATGCTGGTGCATTTACAGAAATGTGTATTAATGTGTATGGCAATTGTCCCTGTTCAATCAATCACTCACTCAATCAAATAAATAAATAAATGGTGTTAAACTCTGAGAACTTGATGTAACGGGTTTCCACTGGCATAAATAATCAGCCGTATTTTAAAATGTTTTTCCTTTTTGAACCAATTCCACCAGTACAATATTGAATGTAGGGCTCCATTTATGCATCCTGAGGGGATTAGATTGTCTGCAATATAGTTTGAGATTTAATTGTATAAACAGGCCTGTCACAATAACACATTTTGAAGTTCAATATATTGCTGAAGTAAATATAGATGATAAGCGATAATAATACTAAAACTAATGTATGCCTCTGTCAAACACAATAACCCTAAAGTAGAATTATCCCCCCAAAAAACTCTTCTAAATGTAGAATATTAAAAAAGACAAACTGTAATAAAAAGAATGAAATATTTTAGTAGTTAGTTTGTATCTTTAATGAGTCATAAATGTTATTCCACCCTCTGCACCTCAAATCTCATTGTAGAAAAGAAAAAATCTAAAAGCTCCCGACCAGTACAAAGAAAAAGTACCCATGATAAATACTGACCCCCAAATTACTGTTCCATCTATCATCCGGTGAACGATAAGTCCATATAGTAATTTTCATGACAAGCCCATGTATCAAACTACTATATATATGTTTTTCCCAGCTGTGCCAATCAGAGGAGTACTGGGAGAACGCAGTGCGGCAGCGGTGTAGCACTCTGCCGGACGAGGTGGTGGCTCTGGCCCGTGACATCGGCTGGAGGCGCATTTTCTTCACCAACAAAATCCAATTGCAACTGCTCGTCCATCGCCACCGGGGGAAGCTCCAAGAAGCACTGGAAGAGGAGGAGAGTGAAGACCAAAACGCAACATCTGAGACATCCCCTGAAGACAAGAGCTCTAGCCCCAAAGGTGAAAAGTCCAGCATCAGTGCTTCTGAGCAGAGGTCCAGCAATACTCTTAGCTTGGACTCCAACAATAGCTTCTCCGGTTCCTAGGCTGACCTTCCCCTCAGCTCAGATGACGTGTCCAAAAGTTCACTGGAGAACTTCTTTGAGGATCTGGAGAAGTTCCAACTGGCTCAAAGCGACAAAGCAGAGATAAAGAGTGAAGACTGCCCCGCAGAGCCTACAGACCTAGAGGCCATTTAGTTTGATACTTTTTGCCTATGATGTAACAGTGCTAAAAACTAATATCTACTAATGACCAAAAGAATGTTTGCTGCCTAATGTGAAATTTTGTGATTTTTATGTTTTAAGTTTTCATAAAAAGTTGTTGCACTAATCTTCAAGATGCCATTTACTCATATTTATTGATGTTACTAATAAAGGTGCTCTATGTTTTTATTAGGCTTGGTTTCATTTTGAAAAAAATCCAACTGACTCAAAGCAGATAATAAAATTGAAATGAAAATAAATGAAATTCAAACATCTTGAACCTCGCACTTTCGATATCAGGGCTGTCCAAACTACGGTCCAGGGGTCATATACAGCCCTCGGATGTTTTTTGTTGGCCGTCAAGCCTCTTGCTGAATTGGCTGTAAACTAAAGTTCACACCGGTGCTCCCCCTCTGCTCTTGTCCTCTGCTCCTGTCCTCTGCTCCTGTCCTCTGCTCTTGTCCTCTGCTCCTGTCCTCTGCTCTTGTCCTCTGCTCCTGTCCTCTGCTCTTGCCCTCTGCTCCTGCCCTCTGCTCCTGTCCTCTGCTCCTGTCCTCTGCTCTTGTCCTCTGCTCTTGTCCTCTGCTCCTGTCCTCTGCTCTTGTCCTCTGCTTTTGTCCACTGCTCTTGTCCTCTGCTCCTGTCCTCTGTGTCCTTGTCCTCTGCTCCTGTCCTCTGCCTCTCCTCTGCTCCTGTCCTCTGCTCCTGTCCACTCTTGTCCTCTGCTCTTGTCCTCTGCTCCTGTCCTCTGCTGTCCTCTGTCCTCTGCTTTTGTCCCACTGCTCTCTGTCCTCTGCTCTTGTCCTCTTCCTGTCCTCTGTCCCTGTCCTCTGCTCCTATCCTCTGCTCTTGTCCACTGCCCTTGTCCTCTGCTCTTGTCCTCTTCCTGTCCTCTGCTCCTATCCTCTGCTCTTGTCCTCTGCTCTTGTCCACTGCCCTTGTCCTCTGCTCCTGTCCTCTGCTCCTGTCCACTACTGTCCACTGCTCCTGTCCTCTGCTCTTGTCCTCTGCTCCTGTCCTCTGCTCTTGTCCTCTGCTCCTGTCCTCTGCCCCTGTCCTCTGCTCCTGTCCTCTGCTCTTGTCCTCTGCTCTTGTCCTCTGCTCTTGTCCTCTGCTCCTGTCCACTGCCCCTGTCCTCTGCTCCTGTCCACTACTGTCCACTGCCCCTGTCCTCTGCTCCTGTCCACTACTGTCCACTGCTCCTGTCCTCTGCTCCTGTCCTCTGCTCCTGTCCACTACTGTCCACTGCTCCTGTCCTCTGCTCTTGTCCTCTGCTCCTGTCCTCTGCTCCTGCCCTCTGCTCTTGTCCTCTGCTCTTGTCCTCTGCTCCTGTCCTCTGCTCCTGCCCTCTGCCCCTGTCCTCTGCCCCTGTCCTCTGCTCCTGTCCACTGCTCCTGTCCTCTGTTCCTGTCCTCTGCTCTTGTCCTCTGCTCTTGTCCTCTGCTCTTGTCCTCTGCTCCTGTCCTCTGCTCTTGTCCTCTGCTCTTGTCCTCTGCTCTTGTCCTCTGCTCTTGTCTTCTGCCCTTGTCCTCTGCTCCTGTCCTCTGCTCCTGTCCTCTGCTCCTGTCCTCTGCTCTTGTCCTCTACTCCTGTCCTCTGCTCCTGTCCTCTGCTCTTGTCCACTGCCCTTGTCCTCTGCTCTTGTCCTCTTCCTGTCCTCTGCTCCTATCCTCTGCTCTTGTCCACTGCCCTTGTCCTCTGCTCCTGTCCACTACTGCCCACTGCTCCTGCCCTCTGCTCCTGCCCTCTGCTCCTGTCCACTGCCCCTGTCCTCTGCTCCTGTCCTCTGCTCTTGTCCTCTGCTCTTGTCCTCTACTCCTGTCCTCTGCTCCTGTCCTCTGCTCTTGTCCTCTGCTCTTGTCCTCTGCTCTTGTCCTCTGCTCTTGTCCTCTGCTCTTGTCCTCTGCAGCCTGATCTGTAGAAAGGTGGAGCAGAGGATTTGTGTGAACAGACACATGTGCCACTGTCACCACAGTCACAGGAGAGAGTGTGAATGAGAGACAGAGAGGGAGGGAGAGTGAATGAAGATGAGTGAGGAAAAGAGAGAGAGAGAGCCCTTATGAGATTAAAGGTTGTAAAGGCCACTGTGGCGCTCACCCCATCAGACTTGTGTAAGAGACAATGTATAAATACTCCTCTTATATGCACTCTTGGCTATTTTAAACTCTCTGTTTAGACTCCAGAGCTATGGTCCGACATGTAAACTACACGGTTAGCAGGTTAGGCTTTGCACATTAGGTAATACATTAAAGAAATGCAATGTTAGCGATGTGCTAATTGTCACTATTGAAATTTAGATTTGATTGTGATTAATCAGTTTTGCAGCCCTGGTTCCAGTGACGTTTGATACTGAAAATAGGTTTGTCAAAAGTATCAAAAATCTGATACTAAGACTAGTACCGAAACTAGATTCTGATTTGAGCAAGTACCAATACTACAAAAGTCACATTCACAGTAGAGAAATGTCAGAACAAGTATAAGACACATAGACCAGGATACACCCATGGACCACGAGGGAACCTACCTGGACTAAATAAAAGTGTTTTTTATTATCATCGTGGTATTGGTATTGAGTATCGAGTCTGGAACCATCTTTCATTCTAAAACTGTATGTAACTGAATAATGCAAGTAATTACTAGTTTCTTACAATTTTATATATGATTTTTTGTCACAAACATTAAGGAAGCAGGATCATTATACTAATTTAAAGTTTAAAATTAGTGAAATGGTGATAGGTGCATACTAAATATTTCAAACTCAATTTTGATTACAAGGAATAGACTTGATACTCAATACTGATTCCGATACCACTATGATAATTAAACAAAACACACTTTTTATTTAGACAACGGAATGTGATTTTCAACATTAAATCGTACTCATTTCTTTTATTTTACCATGTGGCCGTGTGGAAATTCAGGAAAGGTTCATTTCTGTGCCGTGAATGTGCCTTTTTTGTATTGATACCTGCTCAAATGAATATCTAGTTTGGACTCTAAAACTAGTATCGAAATTAGATTAGATTTCCAATACTTTTGACGACCCCAGGTACATGGTATTGACTGTAGGACAGAACCACCGGGGCCCTAGTGACTGCGCTAACCTGAACGCCATCTTGGCTCCTGAAGAAGACACCGACAACATCCTTTGATCCCCTCAGCGGCTTAAGTGCTTTACTGACACTGTGATCCATTTACATGATTGACATTTGACATATTTGATATTTATAGACTGGCACAACACCGCACTCAGCACTCAAGTGTGTACACTATGGAGCCTGGCGGTGGCCTCCCATTTTGAGATTCCATGAGGATTTCACATTCATTTTTCCCATGAATAATAAAATAAAATAATGAAAAATACAATAAAATAAAATTAAAAGCTTACTGTGAGCTAATCAGCTAATCAAGACTTTTGAAATTTTATAATCCACTAAGTTATTCAAATATTGCCATAGATTTCTTTCTTTCTTTCTTTTTTAGATTTATTTTATTTATTTATTTATTTTTTGTACTGAAAACTACTGTGATAAAGGACATTAGTTACTTACTACATAGTGGGTTATCCTCCATTCAACTCTTAATTCATGAATTTTTTGAAAAGTTTTTTTTATATACATGTAAATAATGCATAAGGAATGAATCATTTGTTTTTAGTGACAAATACCAGTTCCATATTATTTTGAGAAAAGATCTATATCAACATTTAAAAAATAATAAAATTATAATAAAACTGAATGTGGGTGATAATCTGAAGTGTTACTGGTCGATCGTTGAGCGTTCAGTCTTTAGTAAGTCACAGGGCCACGGTCAGAGAGTCTTTGAGCCTTTGAGGATTAGGTCAAAGCATCAACAGTTTGAGGAATTAGCAACGACGCTGGACAAATTTGTTTGTGTCAGAATTCCTCATTTGTAAAAGGTTCACTGTGTAACCTTTTTGGTCGGGAGTCTGTCACCTGCATGTCTCCATGGTGTATGTTGTGAAATGAAAACAGTTTAAACTTTAGTAAATTCCTATAGGAAACTGGGACGTCAGGTGTTTTTCTCCAAAGGCTCAGTGAAGGAAGAGCAAAGATTCATTAAATGTAAATGTAAATGTAAATGCTGACTTGAAACACAAAACGTCTGTTCTTCTGTTGCACATTATGTCGGCAATGAAACAAGGAGATGAGATACTTTTGGCTCAAGTGAGTGGTGACAGAATGTGTGGCTTTGGTAATTTCTCTGAGCGAACAGAGCAGGTGATGTACCTGCATATGCACAGTGCTCTACCTTGTGAGCCACGTGTCTGAATCAGCAATAACAGAGCCATAAGTCAGTGTTACTTAACTTTACTAAAAGGTTTGAAAAAGAATTGGTCTAAAAGTCTATTTGTGAAAAGGAAATGCTAAATATGCTTGGGATGTGTCCCTGACGCTTAAAGTATTTGGATGAATGATATTTCCACACTAAGTACTTCTGGGAATTACTGTGCTACATCAATAAAATGTTTAGGTTATAAGTAGCTCAAAGGGTCAACAGTTGATGTGCTTTGAACAAGTTTCTCAGACTGGGTCTGGTACATGTCCTCAGCAGGGTTCACCTTAAATCTCAGAAACATCAGTGCAGCCCTGTGGCTCTCCTTCTCCTATTGTCTGCTCTGATGGCAGTGTTACCAGGGCCCAGCCTGATAGTGATTGCAGTACACTGTGCATAAATATAGCAGGTTAGAAAGCCTCTTACGACAGAGCCGTTTACGATTCCCTTTCTGTGCACTGCATCCTTGAATAGCCTACACAAAGATGTTAAGCCTAAATCCCTCCCTGGTATTTAATTCTAAATGAGTAATTACAGGGTGTGTCGATGTCTTAGGTTTACAGGTAGCCTGGTGAAGTCCCTGAGCCTCCTGCACTCTCACCAGCGCTGGGGCAGGGGCAACGGTCCGTGGGACAACCACTAAACATTCCAGTTTCTTAGGGGAGAGAGACCAACCAAAAAGCCGCCAAGATGTGTGACATGGCGGGACTCGATAACCTGGTGGCCAATACGGCTTACCTCAAGGCCCAGGGTGGAGATGACAAAGAAATGAAAAAACGCCGCCGCAGTTTGTCTCTGCCCAAACCTGACCAATGTGCGTCATTGCGGACCAGCATCGAAAAGGACTTTGTCATGATTTGTGAAAGGCAACCAATTGGCAAGAAGTTCTTCCGTGATTTCCTAGCCAGTAAACCCGACTACAAGAAAGCTGCTGATTTCTTAGACGACCTTTACGACTGGGATCTGGCTGAAGGGGCTGCAAAAAACAAAGCACGCCAAGAGGTTATGAAGAAATACACCAAAGCCGACTCCAAGACCTTCTTGTCCTTTTTGACCGGTGATGCATTGGAGAAGTGTAAGGGTGTGACAGATTCCAACTTCGAAGAGGTGATGAAGGGGCCAGTCCAGGAAGGCACAAGAGAGTTTTTAAAAGGGAATCCATTCACAGAGTATCAGACCAGTCCATTTTTTGACAAGTTTCTCCAGTGGAAAGAATACGAGAAGCAGCCAATCAGCGACAAATACTTCTACGAATTCAGGACTCTGGGAAAAGGTGGATTTGGAGAGGTAAGACTGAACATAACATCACAGGCCTCAACTCACCTAGGGTAGTGACGTGATAGTGACAGTAACAGTGACATGATAGTATAACAGAATATAAGGACTGCTGGTAGATTTCAAAATACAAGCTGGAGCCAAAGAAAAGTCTTGTTTGAATGAGAGGGGGCTTAGGTGGGTTCCACAGTGGTCCCTGGGTGTATCCTAGTCTATGTGTCTTATACTTGTTCAGATACAGCTCAAGATCAGTCTAAAGATATTCAGGAAAGGTTCATTTCTGTCCTGTCGATGTGTCTTTTATAGTATCGACACTTGTTCAAATGAATATCTACTTTTGGTACAAGTTTAAGCATCGATTAGTTGTTTTTTTTTTTCTTTGACAACTCTAGAAGAACTACAACCTTTGTACCTATAACCTCTGTACAATGTGTAAAATAAAGGTAATTTATTGGGCCTCAATGGACAAGTTACACTGCCTAAAAAAACTGCAGTCTGTATTTCTGTGAGGACACAGCTGCTATAAAAAGTATGTTTAAATATTATTCAGTAATGTCAGACAGCAGCAAAGTAGCAGTATTTAAGTCAGACTTAAAGAAGAGACAGACGTCAAAGGTCAACTGGGGTTGCCTCTGTAAAGCTACTTCAGTCCACCGGGTCTATATCAGTGTCAAGCTTAAGGTAATATTTAGGGCTTTTCAAATGTGAGAGGGCAAACGTACTGTGGGCTACGAGGGATTAGTGTCATTACTTATAGAGAACAAGTTACTGGTTTCAAATATACAAGTATTTAAACAATATATACTTTAACCCAACCCAAGTTCTCATGAACTATGTTCACTATGAGAGAATAGGGGTGGGCAGTTTACTGCTTCTGAAAGTTCACACTCCCTTGTGCTTGTTAACTCCATCTGTCACTCACTCAGCATGAGGCTGACCAATAGGAAGAGTGGGGGAAAGTGTGTTTTGCTGCATTAAACAGAGAAGATGACGATCTCACCAAAATACCACATCATCAGAGGATCAGATCACAATTTGACTTTTTTATGGCATAGCTCTGTGGAGACTTCGCAGAAATGGCAGGCATAAAATAAAATGGCAGACATAGTGCTCACCAGCGGTGTAGTAGCCAAGGCGCTGCACATGTGTGATTGATGTCACTTTAGTGGGTTGTGGGTTCCCCCCTGGGCCCCGTTGCTTCTACATTCACTTAATTTAAAACGATTTTGACATCAGACACTGTAAATTGCTCTTTATAAAACTTTTTTTTTTTTTACTAAAATGTAAATGGAAACAACTCAAAACCTCGTCAAACTCACTTAGTCTCACTGGGTGCAAACATTCTGTTAGTTTCTGAAAGCTCCCAAAGGTAAGAGGAGGAGGAGTTTAAATTAATAAAACAATTAATTGAAAAAAAAAAAGTACTGCTAGATTAATCAATTATCAAAATAATCGTGAATTGCAGCCCTACTTTATAGATGAGAGTCTTTTTCTGCACAAGCACCTGAGCCAGACAAAGAAGCTGCCCAGCATTATGGCAGCTTTCCTATGATTTCATGGTTATGATATAAGTACATACAATCCATTTATGTTCATTGGTGACCCAAAGCAGGCCCCCTTGTGCCAAAAGTGCTCTAAATGTTCAAGTTGTTCCATCAAAAACAAAATGATAAATTTGTATTAATATTTACTAAGAAACTACTAAAAGTAAAAGTACACTGACACTATTACTGTTAAATAAGCCCTGTGTTTGCCTGTAGGTATGTGCTGTCCAGGTGAAAAACACAGGCCAGATGTACGCCTGCAAGAAGCTGGAGAAAAAGCGTCTGAAGAAGAAGGGTGGTGAGAAAATGGCTCTGCTTGAGAAGAAGATCTTGGAGAAGGTCAACAGCCTGTTTCTGGTGAATCTGGCCTATGCTTACGACTCTAAGACCCACTTGTGCCTAGTCATGACGCTGATGAATGGAGGAGACCTCAGATACCACATTTACAACTTGGGCTACGATGGCAAAGGCGTGGATAAGGGCATTGAGATGAAGCGTGTGGTCTACTACACAGCACAGATCACCTGTGGAATCCTGCATCTGCATGAAATGGATATCATTTACCGAGACATGAAGCCTGAAAATGTCCTCCTCGACAGCCAAGGCCAGTGTCGACTCTCTGATCTGGGTCTGGCCATTGAGGTCGTTCCTGCAAAGACCGTCAATCAGATGGTGAGTATACCATCTATCTAAAGTACGTTTTGGTTCCTGGTTCCTTTTGCTTGTCTGTGATGAGTTGATATTTCTCCACAATGGTTGGATCAGGACAGGCCTGTAATAAGTCATGGGCTATTAATAAGGCACATCAAGTATTTGAGCTAAGGTGGTTATTGGTTACCTAATCTTTTGTCTAGCTTTTGATATGGTTGCAGTTTAATTGTGTATCTTGGCTGATTGTGATATTTATAAGATTTCTGTCCTAATGAAACTGATGGGGTTATGGTGGAAGATGGTAAACAGGTGCTTGACTTGGTTTGAAAGTCACATGCTCATGAGTTGGTGCCATTTCTGTCTCTGCCACAGTAGTATAAATCTGAATATTGAAAAAACATTTCAGCGGGGTTAAATTAGAAGAGGGATTAGGGGATAGCCTGAAGACTGTTGCATTTCTATGTACATTACATAATGCTAGATGTGTTTTTGGACCAACAGATTATAGACATTCATTTGATTAGGGGTCTTCTAAAAACACTAGCGACCCAGGGTTCTGAATGGATGTATGGAGCATTAGCTGTCGCTCAAAGACATTTAAGAATATAAAAGGAACAGTAGGAACAATTAGTGTTAACCTGACCTACGATGAAGATTTAAGCCTTTAGATATGTAGACTTTTCCTTAGAAATAATTACGAAATAAAAGCAACACAAGCTACAAAAGGTAGACCAAATTGTTGCAGTTGGTAAAAGTTGGAGCTCGGGTCTATCTGTAGTAACAAAGCTGTAGCTCTATGAAAGTCCGCTAAGCTCATTAACGTACGCCGATGCTCCTACGGCAGCCAAAGTGACTGGGACCGAGCTGGCTTTGCTCTTAATCCTCTTAGTGGGCATTACACAAGTCTGTCCCTGATTAGATTGGCACAACCAAGTCAAATTTACAATCAATATTTTAGGTTTGCTTTTGTACCTAAAACTTCAGACACAAGTATGAAAAGACAAATCTGAATGTTCAGTTATATGCACAATTATGTAATTAAACCAAGACTTAATGCCAATTGCAAGATTAAAACAGTTGTTTTGGGTGAAAAAAACATATGAATAAATTATAACTGTCAGCTCACTTGCGATGTGCCCATCATAGAGGAGTCAGGGAGGCAGCTTTTACGCAAACCTTGGTATAACTCTGAGTGTACGCACATGACTCCTGACAGGTAGTAGGCTTTAGCAGCATTAGGCTTAGCGCCAAGTCCCCTGAGACAGATGAGGTCACACAGGAATGGACAGGGGACAGGAAAGGTGAGTGGGCAAAGAACACTCTAGGGAATGTTGGAAGAGTTTCTGAAGAGGTTGTGACTCTTGAGAGGTTCCACATATATCTAGAGATGCCTTTACCACACACACTGGTTTAAACTCCAGTGCTTATTACAGGGCTTCTGTCCATTTATTTTGCATTGTGCACATGATACATAATCAAAAACACAACTTCCTGAGGCTTCTTATAAAATAATAACTTTTCCGGTTTTGACTTCATTAAATACATCATACATTCACTGCATCCTATGATTACTTCTGTACTAGGGATTAGGTACAGAGGTCACTCAAATTGCAAATACAATATGAATGCCATTTTAATTGATTTTTGGTTCTCTCCATAGGCTGGTACTGGAGCCTACATGGCCCCTGAGCTGCTAAATAAGACCCCATACCGGACCTCGGTGGACTGGTGGGCCCTGGGCTGCAGTATCTATGAGATGGTGGCAGGCTACACTCCATTCAAAGGCCCTGAAAGCCTGAAGCAGAAAGTGGAGAAGGAGGAAGTGCAGCGCCGTATCCTGAACGAGGAGCCAAAGTGGGAGCACCGCTGCTTTGATGCTGTGACCAAAGACATCATCCAGCAGTTCCTCAAGAAGAAAATGGAAGAACGATTGGGCATTAAGTAAGGCACACAAAAACATCAGTATAGTGGAAGCATACATAAGCGATACATTTAAAGCGCCCGTGACAGGGTGAAGCACACTTAAGATCACTATATTACTTCCTGGTTGGAAATCATGACATCACACTAAGGAATTCCACTGTTACCTGGCAACCGTGTTGTACGATGGGCAAAAATCCTCTAATGTTCACAGAAATAAAATGATAAGAAAACACCTTTATTTAGTTGAAATAATGTCTAAAGGGAAAAATTGTGGTTCTTGCGCGTAAATTGTGTCTGACTTTTGGATACAATGTTCCCTAATGTGCTGTCATCAGTATGGAATATCTCTAAAATACAACGTCTACTTCCTATAATTTTCAGCAAGTCTGTCAGCTTTGTTTTTTCACACATTGCTTCTTGATTGGTGTAAAACTATAGTTTATTTTTAGGTTGTATCCCACAACATTCTGTGATTTCTACCAAAGTATAAATTAGAGAATCATCCAAATCTGTCATACAGACTTTAATGTATAATACACGGATACTCATAAACTGTTTTTCCATTTTCAATCTTTCCCAAATCATATTATTCTGTTTGTCTTTAGGAACAATATGGAGGACCCTCGGAAGCACGAATGGTTCAAGAGCATCAACTTCCCTCGCCTGGAAGCCGGCCTCATCGCTCCCCCCTGGGTTCCCAAGCCCAATGTTGTGTACGCCAAAGACACAGGAGACATTGCTGAGTTCTCAGACGTCAAGGGAGTGACCTTTGACAACAATGACGAGAAGTTCTTCAAAGAGTTTGGTACTGGCGCTGTGGCCATCCAGTGGCAGAAGGAGATGATTGAGAGTGGACTGTTTGATGAGCTCAACGACCCCAACAGGAAAGAGGCGCCTGCAGGAGGAGACCCCGATGGGCAGAAGTCTGGCACCTGTGTAATGCTGTGAACAGCCACAGCTTTGAGCGCACTTTCAGCTCCCCATGTTCTCAGCAGACATATGGACACAAATAACACTGATGGAAAGCAAAGTTGAGAAGAATATCATCTGTGAAGGTACTTCCGTTTACAGTTAGGTCCGGTTGTTGCATTTACTACCTGAAAAGAGCTATTAGCAGGCAGAATTCAAACCTCCCAGCGCAACACAAGAGTGTCTTCTTGAGTTATCTGGAGAAGACCTCTCAGTTGTTCACTGAAAGTGCTTTAAATGAGCTGGTGTTTTCTCTCAAATTCCAATTAGTTTTGTAAATTTACAGGGAACATGTTGTATGTACTGTATATAAGACTTTAATTTGATCTATCTATGCACAGATAATTGAGGAGTATACAAGCTAGATTATACAAAGCACATTATCCCCTGTTGTTGGTGCTAAGAGTGTAGAGGAGTCAGGCCCTGGGACGAGGACAGAGACCAGAGAACGAGACAGTCGCTCCAGGCTGTTCATGGACGAGAACCATCCAGAAGAACGGTACAGTCACCTTGAATCTTTTTTATCTCTGCCCTTTAGTTCACTGAAATTATTTGAATGTAAAATTAAGCCAGGTTAAGTTTTCTAATTAAATAAACTGAAAAAACACTGATGACAATGATTTTGAATGTAAAGTTTGATCTTTTGTCAGTCATTTTCACATCTGCCTCTACAGAGAACTGAGATGTGGTTGTAGTATAACAAAAGTGTAAAATAACTTGTTGGAATTAGACCCACAGACAGCAGAGATGACTCCTCACAGTAATGAAATTGTATAAATATAAAATAAATACATTTGTAAATATAAGAGGACATGTGGCATGGTGATATAGGAATGTTGGAAATGTAAAGCTGAAGTTATGTGAATAAAACAAAATTATTTCTTTAAAAGTCAGCGTCTTGTTTTTTACCAGTGCAGCATTGAAAGGTGAATGAAATGTGAATTAATATTGCACAATCTCACTGAGTTTCCCATTATGAGTAAAATATCCTTAACATAACATAACATCCTTAGACATAACCGCATGTAGCCAGTAAGAAGGTACACAGAGTAAAAGCTAAAAATACCTGCTGAATTAGCCGTGCACTGGTGGGGCTGAGTAAAGGCTATGTTCCCTTGCAAGTCTTAGCTGATAAGGCGATAATCAGTTTATCCCTCTCTCTGACTAAATCAGTTTCAAATCCCTGAACCAGTCACTGAACCACCTCAACCAAATGAGCAACAAATGTGTACAGGTATGTTTGGTCTCAAAAGTAGCACTTTCTCAGACTATTCCCTCTTAGTCGCAGCTATTGATGCCACATACAACGCCATCTCCTCAGAAATATCTCACTCCTCAGGATCTCCTTACTCTCCTCCATCACCTCCTCAAAACATCCCATTCTCCTCCATCACCTCCTCAAATCATCTCACTCTCCTCCGTCACCTCCTCAAAACATCACTCTCCTCCATCACCTCCTCAAAACATCTCATTCTCCTCCATCACCACTTCAGAACATCTCACTCTCCTCCATCACCTCCTCAAAACATCTCATTCTCCTCCATCACCACTTCAGAACATCTCACTTCTCTCCATCACCTCCTCAAAACATCTCACTCTCCTCCATCACCTCCTCAAAACATCTCATTCTCCTCCATCGCCTCCTCAAAACATCTCACTCTCCTCCATTACCTCCTCAAAACATCTCACTCTCCTCCATCACCTCTTCAGAACATCTCACTCTCCTCCATTACATCCTCAAAACATCTCATTCGCCTCCATCACTTCCTAAAAAACATTTCACTCTCTTCCATCACGTCCTAAAAAAACATTTCACTCTCCTCCATCACCTCTTCAGAACACATCACTCTCCTCCATTACCTTCTCACTCCACTCCATCAGCTTCTCAGAACATCTTACTCTGCTCCATCACCTCCTCAAAACATCTCACTCTCCTCCAGCAGCTGCTCAAAACATCTCACTCTCCTCCATCACCTCCTCAAAATGTCTCACTCTGCTCCATCAGCTTCTCAGAACATCTCACTCTCCCCCATAAGCTCCTCAAAACATCTCACTCTCCTCCATCAGCTGCTCAAAACATTTCACTCTGCTCCATCAGCTTCTCAGAACATCTGACTTTCCTCCATCACCTCTTCAGAACATCTCACACTGCTCCATCACCTCCTCACTCTGATTCATTAACTTTTCTGAACATGTCACTCTCCTCCATCACCTCCTAAAAACATCTGACTCTACTCCATCACCTCCTAAAAGACATCTCACTCTTCTCCACCTCCTCATAACCATCTCTCTCTGTAGATACTTTGTCAGTCACAATAGTTTATATGAAGATGCCAAATTCAGCAATACCATTAGTTTAAAGTGGGACTAAAGATCTAAACTCCCTGCACAACTCCATTTGAAATTGAGCTGCTAAACTGGGCTGGAGCATTAAAGGGGAGTGTGGGGTAAAAGAGGGCGGGTCCATGTACACAGTGTAGTAGTAGCAAAAAAAAGTTGAGGCTTTAATAAAAAACAGGGTCACCTTGTTTTTACCGTGCCTGCAACTTGAAGGGCATCTGGGCATCCAAATCACCAATCACCAACTCCTTCACTCGTTCTTCTGACAAAAATCACGCAATTCAAAAGATAATTAAGCACAACATAATCAGAGTTCCTAAAATAATTGCGTTCTGCACTTCCAGTGTGTTAGTCTGCTCAAGGACAACACCGTCTGAAGCTCCACCCAGGGGAGAAGCAGAGTGTGACAGATGTGGGATGAGGCCTGTCAGTGCACAAGGTCACGTCTGTCAAGGCAATGCTGGATTATTATAACTAACATTATTTTATAGATGTTTAATAGACCTACTAAAGCTTAGGCCTGTATTATTTGGAATGTCTATGTTTTATGTTGACAATAACTTACGCTGTCGAAGATGTTCCTGTCAGCCTACTTTAAGCCTACCTACTTTCTTCTTTGATTCCAGTGAAAACTTCATAAATTCCTTTTGCTCTTTTGCAACTAAAATGATTCTTCGAAAGAGTGTCAGCTACCTTAATTGTATGCAGTTTCTTATTAGACAGAAATGAGTCGGACCTTTACCTTTTGTCGCCATAATCTGACCCTGGGCAGGTCCACGTGTGGGACGGGCCTGGAGCAGGTTGGTCCCACAAGTTCTGTCGTCCTCTTGTGGCTAAAAGAGCTGAAGAATGTTGCAGTGCACACGATCAAAATAGCATCAAATCACACAGGTAAATTACGTAAGAGATTACTTCAGAGGTCTATTCAAAGGATTACGATAAACATTTGGATATTAACGTATCGTAGGCCTGATATAGCTTATCTAGAGGTGAAAACCCGTTTGCTTAAAAGCTATTTTTACACCATAAAATGATTTGGTGCCATGACCAAAGATGATAATGTCTAATATTTATATTATAATATATGCTACAAGTACAGAGTGGCCCAAACGTCACTGACACTTTTAAATCTTCAGTAGCTCCTATAATTCTTAAGTTATACTCACCAAATTTTAGCAGTAGATAAACTGAACCTTCTGAGATTTTTGGCAGTATATACGGTTATAATTGTTCACTTACACTTGAACTTATGGCTCTTATTTGATCCTCGATATTACGTTTTAAGTCGTTTATTGTCTGAGGTTTTTTCACAAACACATTTTTCTTTAAGATAGCCCCACAGGAAGAAATCAGGACTAGTCAGGTCTGTGGAGATCACATACTGCCCCCTGTCTTTGAAAACCACTTATTATTCCTTTAATGGCATTTACACTCGGGGCATCTCTGGTATTAAAATGTCGACGGTAACACCGCTGGGTTTGTGAATTTGACCCATATGACTCAAAGTACCACTGCACAATGAGGGTTCGTTCCTCGGTGCTGTATTTGCTCATATTAATATCGGAAGGGTCGTTCTAAATGCTCTGAAAATATAAAAGAAAAATATTTAGAAACAAAAGAGTTACGAATTATTTTCAACTGTCAGTGACTTTTGGGCCACCCAGAATAATTTAAGCTAAAAGTTCTTTCACTGTATTATCATTTGTTACTACTGATTGTAAGCCTAAATAAACTGGTAAAAAAAAGTTGTGAGGCTGGGTAAATGTTCGTCAGCTGTCGTATTGGCCTAAGCCCTGGTCTATAAACTTGTACAAGGGCCAGTTATAGACATAGACTGTACATATAATCTTCACACAGTCTATGGTTGTAGGCTATAGAGATTTACAGCCTATATTCATAGTGAGTATTCTGTTGTCATCTACTACTTTTTCATTGGGCTAATCGTTATAACTATAGTTTTCATGCTACGCACTAAAGCTATTGTTAAAGACAGCTGTTCATGATTGATCCAGTCATTTTTTTTTAAATCCAATGATCGAAAAGGTGGCCATTTTTTCTTCAAAATCACTTTTATTCCACAATTTATTTCATCAGGTCTTAAGGCACCCTGAAGAGATGTTACAAGTTGTTTTTTCAAATGTGGGTTCCTTTTTAAGACTGTGTAAACATAGCTTTGAATAAGATCATTTCCTGTAAATCTTTCCTTAAATTATTTCTTTACAGTGCACAGACATTGTGTGTTGTGACAAAAATACAGTGTGAATTCAGTAAATATGGTAGATAGTGTTTATATATATATACATCGAGTAGAGTAGATAGAGCTCGGCAGACAATCAGATCAACAGGCTGAAGAAGAGAAACTAACAAACAATCTTTGAGACCGAGATAGATACAGAACACATAGATATACAGTACATAGTTACATTGGGTTTTCTTTTGCCTTTTTGCAACGCCTCTACGCCTCAAATCCAGTTTTTGTGTAGCCTCCTGAGCCTACGCTTCCACAGTCCACAAGCACCACCGAGCCACAGCAGCAGCAGGTGGAGGTCAGGGCTCCCGCGCCTTCTCACACCGGGACGTCCCAGTATAAGACTTTAATGGTGAAAGAGTACACCACCTCTTCAATCACACTGAAATGAGCTCTGCGTGAACTGAGTGTGATAGAAAATGGGAAAAAAAAGGTGGTATTATGCCAGTGTCGATCTACAGCAGCCATTCTCAACTGGTCCAGTGTCTTCAGTTTGATAGCACACTCAAAAAAACAAAGTCTCTCACACGATATAGAAATATAATATCTAAACTATATTTCACAATTGTCTATTACAAGCTAATAATCAGTATTCACATCCATTTTGAGGTCCCAACGAGCGGCTGAGAACTCCAAATCTACATAATATATACCGTATATATGAAACATTTTAAAATATGTAGTAAAAGTATGGAAAGCAAGTATTTAAGGTGATCATTGTCAAGTGGCACTGTTTCGTTTTAAAGATGTAATATGCAGGATTGCTTTGCTAATCCTTAAACTCCCCCTTTCAAAGTTTGTACCCGTCTTTCTGCTGTTTCTGTGTGAGTCCTGTGACCACGATGATACTAAAATCACTCTGTCGTTAGAAAATTGAATGTGATTTTCAACGTTAAATGGCAGTACTTTCTTTTACATTCCCCAATCTGTGTAATCCCTCAGTCGTCCAGGTAGGTCCCATACCGGTCCAAGGGTGTGTACTAGTCTATGCGTCTTATACTTGTTCTGATACAGCTCAGACTATTCAGGAAAGGTTCTTTTCTGTCCTGGGAATGTGACTTTTTTTAGTATCAATACCAGCTCAGATTAGATCTAGCTTCGATACGAGTTTAAGCATCGATTAGTATCCAATTTTCGATACTTTTGACAACCCTACCTATGACAGTCTTTTCACATCTGCCATCTACGGGTAAAAAAAATAATAAAAAGGGTCACTTTAACAGTGCTTTAACAGAAATGACTGAGATGGTATTGCCAAAACAAGCTTCCAAAAAATGAAAATGCGATCCATTCGATGAAGTACTTTGAGCACAAAACTGTACATATTTTGTCATGTCTCGGTTCCAGCAGGGTGAGATTGTGCCGAGCCTGCGTGGGAGCCCTGACAGAGTCCTTTGCGCTCGACTATTGCAGTGGAGAGGTGTGTAGACGGGAAGACAGCCGACAGACGGACAACATGCAAACGACAGACAGACAGACAGACAGCACAAGACTGGGCCATGGCCTCACCACAGCACATAGATCTATCTAGAGTTCCCTAAATATGTAAGTTTCACAATGTATTTATTTATTTATACGTAGAAAGGGACTTTGTAATTGGCATTTCATATACAAGGATACAGTGGCTATACTTGATTATCAACATATGTTTTCTATGAAGTCTCTGACGTGAGAATGATACATGGAAAGCTATTCTTTCTCAAATACTATACAGCAAGATAAAAATTCTCTCTGCACCCGCCATAATTCAGATCAGCATTCACACTCGTAATGGGATGGCGACAACACTTCGGAAATACGTCGAGTGTTTCCATAAAGGGATTTACGATCATTTTGGAATATCGCAAGGAAAATTTGTGACTGGTTCCATAAAGGTCGGACTTTTTTTTTTTTTTTTTTTTTTTTACAACAGTTTTACTTCCAACCAATAGCAAGACATCACACACAAAGCTAACAGACACATTGAGATACATTGCTATTTAACTGTTAGCCAAAAATACTCACACAGCCCCGCACAGGAATCTACCTTTTCCATCTCGACATGATTCACAGCTTCCATTTGCGTATTGGCAGTTAAGCAAGAAGTTATTATTGGAATGATAACGGTGTGCATTCAAAACCATGACAGAACAAACTCGAACCTCGCACCACAAGTAGTTTCTATGGTCTGTCAAAACACACATGTGGAATCACTCGAGCAGAGCAACATCTCATCAAAATAATATAAGCTATTCCTCAAACTACTGCAAAATCCACCTCAGCCTTCCATCACCAATCAGAAACTTGTCACAAATTTGTCTTTTTGCGATATTTCAAAAGTTGAAATGGTATTTTATGGAAACACAACCATAACAAATGAGCTAAGTAAGCTAAGTATGATGGCTTGTTCATAATGGCTATCAAATGAGGCTAAATGATAAGATTGGGCAGTGCAACACGTGGATTTGCTATGAGGGAGGGTGGAGCGGTGGATGGGTAAGATGACTGATCAGGTGCAAAGCCTGTATCTTGTTCGTTGGGATCTTGAAGGAGGTCAGCAGAAGGAAAGAAAGGTCATAAAAGTCATCAAAGCAACATTCGAAGAGCTTTCCAAATGGCGGTGAAGCCCATTGAACGCATCCTTTGGCAGAATGCTGCCTCGCTGACGTGATGTGACTCTCCCTTTCAGATTTCTTAGCTTTAGAGCAACATTGGCAGCCTCTGCTTTGCATCCCCGCGGCCGAGCGGCGATTTACTCCATCACCTTCACTTTGAAGCTGACGCGGCCCAGCCACTTGTCTCGTTCGTCGTTGTTTTTCAGGTCGGTGCCGTCTACCCGGCACTCCACCGAGAGCTCCTTATTCAGGTGGTCCTTCTCCAGCAGCAGCTTCACCGCCACCACGGGCTGCACGTAGTTCTCCTGAAACACAGGAAGGACAGTCAGGCTCAGGCTGTTTACAGCCCATGTTAGCTGTTACTTTTACCGTCACGAGAAAACTCACTGTCCTCTAAGAGTTGTAAAAAGCAATGATAGACCTGTGAATAATGAGGGTGTTCAGAGTGCAAAGGTAAGTGAAGAATAACTTTAAACTGTTTAAAATGAACTAGTTCTGTTTGTCAAGACAGTAAAAACCAGGTACAGCGCCTTTAATAACAACAAACAACCTCTCTGAGGCCTTCAGAAACACAGTTAAAGGGCAGTGTGTAAAATAAAAAATGAAAAGGAATCTACAAATATTCATACTATCATATTACCCAATATATCCTTTTTAAAAGAAAACAACACTGTCCTGGTTGAAGTGGTTAGACTCAGACTTTTACTGATAATAGTAATATTTAATTGCATAATTGAACTTACATGGGCCTTCTTGCCGTAGTAGGGGAAATACTTCTTATCGATGCGGCCCTCATCGGGGTAATACGCCATCTGCATAGAGACTTTCTGCGGAGGACAAGGAAATACAAGTGTTCAAGTGCCAGCGCCCCCCATACTGGTGTGTGCTCACATTTACAGCATTAAATGTTATCAGAATTTAGAGAGAGAGGACTGACACACGGGAGGAGAGCATCAGGAGCGTCCAAAGAGCCGCCCGTAAATGTCACACAGAATAGAGGCGACTGTACTCAAAAGAACGGCGGCTCAAAGCACCTATTCAAATACTTTTAAATGTCAACCCTCTCCACAAACCAGCACAGCCACGCAAACAACACTGTGAAACGTGTTCAACCAGAGACAGTACAGCGTGAAAAGAGGTTTGCCAAATTATGAAAACTGATGGAAAAAATGATGGAAAAATAAAAAATGGAAAGAGA
This sequence comes from Periophthalmus modestus, assembly GCA_019594935.1. Lineage (NCBI taxonomy): Eukaryota > Metazoa > Chordata > Actinopteri > Gobiiformes > Gobiidae > Periophthalmus > Periophthalmus modestus. The sequence goes on along the minus strand of JAIEZT010000026.1, from coordinate 25,929,034 downwards.
ATTAGTATGAGTTTTTTAAGTTATTGCATAAATACCATGTCATAATCTAATCAAGACTTTAAATAATAATGGAGCTGTATAATCCCGCCCTCTTTGAAGTCTGTCCTGGTCCTGGAAGTACATTTTCCTTCCATTTTTCTCATGGACTTTTCCAAAAATTGAAATATTACAAGTTTAAAGGCATGGAGGAGGCTGACCTGCTCTGTGGTCCATAAATGCTGTGATTTTAAATCCAGAAAGCACATTTAAAAATCAAAATTGAGCTTAATGTTTTTATACCTTAATGATTTTTAAAGTTACAGACACAGATTTTAAATAAATGTATAAGTCTTGTCGTCAGTAGTTACCACGCTGAGCTCTTTTTCTCAGATGAATGTGTGCAGTATGTTCATCTTTGGGGCCCCCTAGTGTCCAGTGAGGTTCTATACAGAGGTGGGTAGAGAAGCCAAAAATTGTACTCGAGTAAGAGTATTGCTACTTCAAAATACTATTACTCAAGTAGAAGTACAAAGTAGTGGTCCAGGAGATTACTCAAGTGAGAGTAAAAAAGTATTTCGGTTAGTAAGTACTACTCAAGTAAGAGTAACTTAAAGAGGAACTGTTGGAATAATGCATAGACACAAAAATGAGAAAAAAAAAGCTTTTGTCACAGTGGGAAGAGGAACCAAAACCTTTACTCGAGTTCAATAAAAAATTACCCAAGCAGGAGTAAAAGTAAAAATCAACTCCAAGAAGTACAATTCCTTTAAAATGTACTACCCACCTCTGGATAAAACATGCATCAACCAGAAACTGCAATGATAAGTCTTATGCACTTACTCTACTGTCTGTGGTTTTACGTTTTACCAAATAAAACTATCATTACTTTTTCCATTTCACACTCTTACCCTAAAACCATCGGTGACGGCATGCAGGAAGAAAACCAAAAGAAAAAACGTGACTGGGACTGACAAGTAAAAACATGAGACAATGTCAAAACTTTAAAGGACCAATATTACGCCATTTTCTGATCGATGTTATAATGTTGTTTCCTCATCACCACAAACAGACCTGGAGTTGAGTTTTGTTTCATTCCCACATGTTTAACACACAAACTCTCTTCTCTTCTCTCAAAAATGGAAAACACGTCGTTCCACCTTGTGATGTCACTATGTGGTAATACAGGAAGTGCTACACTGTTTTTTAAACTCCACACACCTTCACTAGAATCATTTGGATAAGCTCTGAAACTGCCAATCTCTTCTGATCTAAAGGTAAAAGGAGCTGTTAACTCCCACTTCATGACATCACAAGGTGGAGCAGAGCATTTTGAGCTTTGGGGATGTAGAAAGACTAATAATAAATGTGTGAACGAAACAAAACACAACTCCAGGTCTGTTTTTGAGGAGGTAACGGCATTGTAACACAGCTTTAAGCTCACAAGAGTCAGTTTTGTGTAATATAGGACCTTTAACAAAAATCATAAATTGAAATGTTTGCAGAGATACAGAGACAGACATCTGGACGGGACGGACAGGGACGGTTCACCTTCACTGTGCAGTTGATGTAGGGTTCCCCGCGGGGCATCAGGCCAATGATCTGTGAACACACACATTAGGAAAGACATTAGCGGAGACAGATGTACTATATTAATCCTGAAGGAAATTCAGATCGTGAGAATGGAAGAGCTGCCTGGTTTGGTTAATATTTTGGACATAATATTAAATCTGTGCAGGATTTATGTTTTATATTAATATTTGAGAGAAAGTTGGAATATGAACTACAAAACTAATACATGAACAAATACCACGCATTTTAGAACAGGTCAAACTGATCTCGCCCGAACCAGGAGGAAGACTATATTTCCTAGTTAAAGCTAGTCAAAGTGTACTAGAAATTAAACTCTCAAACTCGATTTTGACACTGTGGCCATACTCGCTTTTCAAGTCTGAGCTCTTCATGTAGCGACCCTGAGCCTTTGTCGCTTAGAGAGGAGTCCGGGTCACTACCTTGGTCTGACGAGCTGCTGTTTGTCAGAAATAGACTGACTCATAGTGCATTTTCTGGTGGTTTAATCAAACTGTGGCTAAGCAGGTTTCACTCACTCAGATGGTAAAACGCAGGGCTACACAAAAATAGTCTGTTAACAAGTAAAAATGAAGCGGTCAACGAAAAATACGGCTATGCGGCGTCTCCCCTCTCCACCTCCCAGACAGCAGGAAACCTGGTGCCTTTGAATCTCCCGGCACGTCATCTTTGCCGTCCATCACGCATTGCCGTAGCAACCAAATTACCCATATAGCTCCTACACTTCACCAGAAGTTGCCCGGGCCTAGTACTACTCGAATGGGACAGTGTGCCCAGTGCGCTGATGCTGTTGACTTTGGGCAATAGTAGTTTAGTACTGAATGGAGTGAATGAACTACAATGCTGTTTAAAGCACTTGCTGTTTTGTGGTTTAAAATGCTGTTTAAAGCACTTGAATGGCTCAATTTAACTCAAATGATTAATAATTCATTCATTCATTCATTAAGGAATTGATTCAACTCAGCACCACAAGGAAAATAAGATGCACTTTTACTAAGAGTGTAATTTTCAAACACAAAATAATAGTACTTTCTTTGTGACGTTTGTTTTGATAAAGATCAAAATGACGCTACAATCACTGATATTTGCTCAAATAAATATCTATTTCAATATTATTATTATTATTATAATGTCGATTAGTATTTGATTTTTGAGACTTTTGACAACTCTAAAGTCTACTGTTTAATGCAGCTCCCTCCACTTCCTTTTCCTACTGTTTCAGCCTCTGTCCAATGTCTCCAGCAGCAGCAGAACCACCAGCCTCCTCAGCCTCTCCTCTTCACCACAGGGTCAAGCACCAAAAAAGCACCATTCATTACTCCTTTTTTGTTTATCCTTTTATCATATTTAAACAACTGATAACCAATTTTATAATCAACTACAACTGCATTGTTCTGTTTATTTATTACAGCCCGTGTTTGTGTAGAAAATAGTTATTCAAGTATATAACTCTTAAAGCCACAGTATGTCACTTTTTAACCAAAATTGATTAAAATAAAAGCATGTTTTTTTTGTTTTTTTTTCAAGTGGGATGTTTTTATCGCACTGAAAGACATAGAAAAATATACATCCTTACTGTGAGCGGGCTTGCATCTCCACAAACATAACTCTTATTTGACCTGGACGGCCTCTTCCTGCTTGTTTCCATGGAGATGTTGTTCCTTTTGGATATATATGGTATTTTAATAGTATTATCTTTTGTTCCTGGACATTTTTTGGGCAACTTTAGTGCCAAATTAGGTACATTTGCATCTTTCTGGTCAAAAACGCCTAAATCTCAGTCTGTGCTGTCTTTGCAACTTCAAGTAGTTGGTGACATCACATGAGACTGCCCTGATTACAGCCAGTTGTTTCTGATTACAAACACATGGCTGCAGGGGTGGAGTTTAAATGTCTGACCAATCACACTGTTCTCTATACCTCCAGACCCCGCCCCTCTTCCTCTCTCACTCTTCCTTTAGTCCTCCAGCTCTATTTGAACGTGGTTGTGGGCAGAGTTGAGGTGTTTAGTCGCACTTCGGCACGTGCATTTGAACATTTCCTGTGTTTACCCTGTTGAGTTTGAGCAGGACGCAGGGCTGGCCCTCGGCGTAGCCAAAGCTGGTGTCAGAGTATCCGGAGCAGGCCTTCAGTAAGCCCCTCTTGAAGCTGCAGACCTTCTTCTCCTCCACATCGTCCTGGAGGAAGAACTGCCCTTTGACACAGTCCTGCATGTTCACCTCCTGAAGAGTGTCGTTGTATCCTGAGAGAGATGAGACATGTTTTATGGACTAAACAACAATAATTATAGGTAAGACTCACATAGAAACACTACCAGTCAAACGTGTGGACAAACATCTCATTCAATGTCTTTTTTTTCTTATTTTTACTACCTTCTAGATACATACAGAAGAAATAGATATATGAAGCAAGACATATGGAATTATATAGTAAAGACAAAGCAAAGGATATTTACTTTGAGGATTTGAATATAAATATTACAAAATTGTACAGTTATTTATCCTTTGTCATCGCTACATCATTCCATACAGCTTATTTCATATATTTGAAGACTTCTGTATGTATATTAAATGTAGAAAGTAGTAAACATAAAGAAAAAAAAACATTGTAGTGAACATAAAGAAAAAAAACACTGAATGAGATGATGTATCCAGCCTTTTGATTGGCAGTGTAAATAGACAAAAACTCATTGGAGTGTAGAGACAAGTTTGGTCTTAAAAATGTTTCCGCTCTACATGATCCCGGTGTTTTTGCTTCACTATTGTGTCCGTAAATCAAGATATGAACATTAATAACAGACAAATCAGGCACTTTTTTTCCCCCTAAAGTCGCTCCCGATAGCCTTAGCAACAGGTTTGATTGACAGCGTTGCTAAGGGCCCGCTCCCTGCCAAACCAGCGGTGTGGACAGGATAGGGACGTTACCTGGCGCCGAGCACTATGGGTGACGTCACACTCACTTAGTCCACTTCTTTTTACAGTTTATGTTCACTCTTCAGTATCACTGCAGCACTTGTGCCCTCTGCTTATACAATTATTTGAGCTGTAAAACGCAGAATACCAAGGTTTAGGTGTGAGTGAATGGTTCCAAACTGCTGTAAAATGCATCGCACTGGCCGTGTATTAAATGCCAGCACTGTTTTATGTTGAGGGAGCAGTGTGCATATATTTGATAAATGAGGCCATTGTGAACAGGCACTTTCACACAAGAGTGCATTGCAGAACACTCTCTGCTCAGTAAGGGCTATTTTTGTGTTTTTTTCCCCCAGTAAGCTGAATCATTCCAGCTAACCTCATGTCGCCATCCGCTTAACTACTTTTTGGTACATGTTGTAGTAAATTTGCATCTGCATTTACTGTCTATTGCCTGGCGTAATGTCATCTTTTGTATTTTTTACACAGAGGGATATGAGTCTGGTCCCCCGCGCCCTACTTCACGTCTCCAGTTCGACCAAACGTTCATTATTTCAGTGATGCTCATTGGTCAGCCATCATTTCACCTCACTTTAAATGAACAGAGTTTAGCGCGGCACTCATGGATTCTACAGAAATCCAGGATGTTTTTTCAGTTAGCTGTGATATTGTTTCCTGTCTTTTTTTTCTACGCCCGTCCCTGATTGGCTCATCCACCTGTCAATCACACCCATCTGAAGCCAGGGGGACTCACACCTTCATAAAGTACTGTAGAAGTGTGTACTCCCAGGTGATGTTGTCCACAGACTGTACACACATTATTATATTTAGTGTGAAGCTTCATGCATTTTGAGTAGGGCTGAGCAATTTATGAGGGATATCTAATCGTGATTTTTCAGACAGACATTGCGATTAGATTTGCATTTTATGTCTTAATAATAGGATTCACATTTTAAACATGTCCAAGTGAGCTGACAAATATGAACTGACAATATCCTGCTTTTTATGGAGGAAATAATGTTACAAAAACTGCTAATTTTGATCTTATCGAATTTAAATTACCTTACCTATTTTCAATCCTTTTTTTCAAGTACTTTTTTATTGTCTTGAAGCTGTTCATGTACTTTCCCGTTTCAACACTGCAATTTCCCCATTAAAAAATCAAAAAGGAAGAATAAATGAATAATAAACTTTTCTGCATAAATTAGCCCTTTTTTTTGCATTATCTGGTACATTATCCCGCTACATCCGTCCGCTATTAATTATCTATTCAAAAAATGGCACAAATCCACTCCATGAAGGTATTATGTCGGATTTGGCTTCAATATAGCTCAAAAATTTAACGTTAATTGTCCCTAAAACGTTTAAATCTTATCTCTTACAGATTTTCTTACATTCAGGCAATGCGATTACAAATGAGCCTAAATCACTGTCACGCCAAGATTTTAACAGTTTCAAAAAATATACAATTGTACGATTCAGTTCGCAGTGCATATTTTAAACACTTCCTGGAACATTAATATTTGAGAGATTGCTGAAACATGAACTGTTAAACTAATGCAAGAATCACAAGCATTTCAGAGCGTGTAAACGGCTCGGGATCGAACTCCAAAAATGTAAATGTTTGTAGGAAAAAATCTACCGTGTTACTGCTCCGGTAAAAGGCAAAAACGATTTCAAAAGAGCTGTGGAACAACCCGAAAAGCTGCTGGTTACTGAGGCGTACTGGGCAAAATGGACCTTTTATAGCTTTAAATCACGGTATAGTTGTTTCCCCTTCTCAGTTACCCTCTCGGAGTTGTATTTAGAGTGATTCATGCATGTTCGAGTCATCTTTATACAGGGTGGCCCAAAAGTCACTGACACTTTTAAATCTTCTATAGCTTCTATAATTTTTAAGTTATACTCACCAAATTTTAGCTGTACATAAACTGAACCTTCTGAGATTTTTGGCAATATATACGACTATAATTGTTCACTTACACTTGAACTTACACACTTTGCATAACATTTAAAGTATTTCTGGGCTTATGGCTCTTATTTAATCCTCGATGTTACGTTTTAAGTCGTCTATTGTCTGAGGTTTATTCACAAACACCTTTTTCTTTAAGATAGACCCACAGGAAGAAATAAGGACTAGTCAGGTCTGTGGAGATCACATACTGCCCCCTGTCTTTGAAAAACACTTATTATTCCTTTAATGGCATTTACACTTGGGGCATCTCTGGTATTAAAATGTTGACGGTAACACAGCTGGGTTTCTGAATTTGACCCATGTGACTCAAAGTATCACTGTACAATGAGAGTTCGTTCCTCGGTGCTGTATTTGTTCATGTTAATGTCGGAAGGGTCGTTCTAAATGCTCTGAAAATATAACAGAAAAATATGTAGAAACAAAAGAGTTATGGGTTTTTTTCAACTGTCACTGACTTTTGGGCCTGTACTTCTGTATTCAAGATGCCACTGCTCCAACCTAACCCTGATTAAACTGCCACCGGTACACATCCACTGCTCTGTACTTACTTCGTTCTTCAATTAACGCTAACGTGATCTGCAGCTATCCATGTGAGCCGCTGACATCTGTGCGGGTCTTTGCTCTAACGACGGCAACGTTTACGGCGACAAGAGGGAATCGGCTCCCGTCGGGCTCCGCAATTTTCCAACCAGGATGTCGGCGGGCTTGTTTCTTTTATTAAATCGTTTTAGATCAATATTTAAAACAGTATGATCCAGGCGTTTCATAGATTGTAACGATATAACCACGATATGTCTGCTTTATGGTCCAAAGTTATTCCTCACTTACCTTATGGATTCAGAGTATCCCAATTATTCACTGCAACGAGTTTATAAGCGCGTTTCACCACTTTCAGAGGCCAGAGCGTCATCTTACCTCCAAAGTAAAGCTAAAAACAACTAGCATGCCAACGCGCACTACCTTATCATCATGAAAAAAACACTTCATTAGGTGCAGACATTATGCAGTGGACATATTTTCACCTCAAAACCTGCTTATACTGTAAATCTGTGCAAGGGAAAGACATATTTTTGCTCAAATACACGGGTACAAAGCCTTTATTAAGACCTCTGGATATTATATTACGTAAATAATGACATTACCTCTGATTTCAAACAGTAAACATAGCATTTTCCATTATCCAGTCACACCCCACTAGAGTAAAGTAGCTAAGTGCACTTACGCTGCAGAAAAGACTCCAGTTGTGAGACGTAGCCGGCGTACTTGCTGGCCTCCGACTTGGTGTATGAGATCTCCATAGTGTTAGGGCGGATCACCAGGCCTGGAAAGAAAAGAGGAGTTGAGAAAGAGTCGGTTGACCGGTTGATGGCGTCTTAGTGGACCAAATTTTGTATTTTTATTCAAATATTTTAAGGATTTATATGGGACAACAGCAGATAGGAGTGTGTCGGCTGATGATTGTGGAGTTCATATATCTGTTCACATATAAATACACCATTTCCTAGTTTCTGTTCTGCGGTTGTAGTCTCCAGAGTGCAGTTTGGGTCAGATACACGCTAGAATATTGATAGTTGAGTGGACTAATGGGTCGACAGGGCATTTCTTTACTCGACTAAAGAAATTCCAGTACAGTCGACCAAATAGTGATACAACTGAACAGATCGGGACGGAAACGGGTCGATACAAACAGCACAGCATCATTGTAAATAAATTATGCATGCTGAAGAGGAAAGTTGATTTGAAAGTACACTATGAGTTGTGCATAATGATACAGTTTATATCACTGCTGATACTTTGCAGCTGATGTCACCGTCGTTCTAACTGGAGGCACACTGCTGTCTGAAGCGCTGATACTCGAGTCGGGCTTTAATCTGAGCTTTGTTTTACCACAGTCTGAGGTGAAACTAAGAAGGGGAACTGAATTGATTTGTGCAGTTCAACAAGTCCCTCTGAAATCAGCATTAGCCAGCAGTTTTTCACTCAGTCGCTCACCATTTTTGTTCGAAAGTCAAACACCTAAACAGGACGGTGAATGCTCGCTTTGATCACAGGCTCATGAAATGCGAGATGTGTTGTTTAAACTCATTTTTTCTTGAGTTTTCAGACATCTTATCAGGCTGTGTCACCATGGTAACTGCGTAACATTCCGCCATAAACGCAAGTACCGATATTACTTCAAGCTCTGATAGTTGGTTGGCCAAGATAATTGCATTTCAAATTCATTAACATTTCATTATTTGATTAATTTTTTTTACAAACATAATTTCATGCATAACTTCTTCAATATGTGTTTAGCTGTACAATAATTGACAGAATTAATCCCTCCTTTCATTGCTGTCGTGTAGGGCTATGGTAAAAAAAAGACAATATTAACTAGAATGCAATAAACTTATAAAAAATATTAAAATCTGAGATGATCATAAGCTAAACTCTAAACTCTTACTAACCAATCTCTGTCTCTGTTCATGTTGGCTGACCCCACCCACCCTGCAGAAGCTTTAAAGTGGGACTAAACCCCTACAACCACATAAAATAACAAATAGAGCTGCAAAACTGGACGGCAACTGGAGAAACTAAAGAAAAGAGTGAGAGAGGAGGAGGGGCGGGGTCTAAGACAGAACGCTGTGATTGGTCTAACAGGTATCTACACTTCAAACTCCGCCCCTGCAGCCTGGTGTTTGTAATCAGGGCAGTCTTTTGTGATGTCACCAACTACTGGAAAGTGTGTTTAATGTAGGCTACACAGTTATTAGAGTATTACAGCGGAACATTTTTGGATTCACTCTGTGCTTTTTGGTGTAGGTTAGATTTACTGTCTTATTTATTAATTACAGTCATTAGTTTTGTAGTTTTGCATTGGTGGTTTTCATATCCTTGAATGTGATTATGAAGGACATACTTCCACGAGGAGGTAAGACACCTTGATTTATTTATTTGATTTCAATAGATTCTTTATACAGACCAAGGTTTCGTTTGTTTTCAAGGACGACGGCGCCATCTGCAGTCGGACTTCTTCAGGACAGTATTCCAGGCTCGGTTTTGATCGTGTGTACAGTTTCTTTGCAAAAATTTGGAGATTTTTTGCTATTTTTATCGGAAAAAGTCACATTTGAGCTGTAGAGGGTAGAATAAATAATGTCTATGGCTGATTATTAGTTCACTCTGATGTTCATTTGTTGCAGCTGATGCTTTTCTAAGAAGCTGGAACATTATTTTTTTCAACATATGAAGGGAACAGGTTGATTTTTATTGTGTGAACTTTTTCTTTGCACTACTGGAAAAATTTTTGGTTATTTTTTTGTCTGACAAGATTTAAGCCGTAAAAGGTTGAATAGTAACTTCTATGAGTCACACTAACAACTTAAAATTGTAGATTCAGAACAGTTTTTGTGGTTTAAATCTGCTTTTGGGCTTTTGTGTCAGTGGCATAAATTTGTTTCATTATTATCGCTTATCGTCTGTATCTACTTAATGATGCGGTGTATTTAAAAAACGCTTTACTGGGACGATCCTGCTTTGTGTCAGTGGCGTAATAATACAGAATTCCTCATCTGTCTCGCTGTTTTTCGCTCTCACCTGGGGAGGGCACACGGTCCCTGTATCTCGGCACGTAGTCGTCCAGGGTCAGCAGCATCACCCACATGGTCAGAGCGAACATCCCGGCCAGGAAGCAGTAGAAGACCAGGTAAAAGAGAAGGATGAGGGCTGCGGAGGGAGGGCAGAGGTGAGTGAGGCTTCATTTATAATTAACACAAGACCAGTGCTTTCAATACACGTCCCCAGAGAGGGCCCATGTCACCGGGCTGCCAGGCCGGATCAAAGTGTGGCTCCCAAAGCTGAGTAAGCCCTGACAAAGGTTATGTTCTGACAGTGTATGGGGGATTCTGTGTGATTGACAGTTCTGTTTTGGCTGTAGACTCAATACTTCTTGGAGCTGAATATAAAGTAGAGCTTATACTTCTCAAATTGTGGTAAGGGTGGTAAAAGTTGAAGTACATTTGGTGGTGTGCAGTACTCTTGGATTTCACTTGGTTTGGTCTCAGTTTAGTCCTGGTGTACATTTGGTTTACTATTGTTTTAGTCTTTATTTAGTCTTGGTTTGGTCCAGGTTTAGTCCTAGTTGGGTCTTGGTTTGGTCTGGTTTAGTATTGGTTTGATCCTGGTTTAGTTCTGATATAGTCCTGGTTTAGTCCTAATTTGACCATTAATTAGTCCTAGTTTTGTCTTGGTTTGGTCCTGGTTTGGTCCTGGTTTAGTCCTGGTTTTATCCAGGTTGGGTTTTGGTTTGTTCCTGGTTTAGTCCTGGTTTACTCCAGGTTGTGTCTGGGTTTTGGTCTTGGTTTAGTCTTGGTTTGGTTTTAATCTTGGTCTTAATCGGGTTCAGATTTAGTCCTGATTTAGTCATGGTTTAGTCTTTGTTTGGTCCCCGTTTGGTCCAGGTTTAATTCTGGTTTACTTTTGGTTGGGTCTTGATTTGATCTTGGTTTAGTCTTGGTTTGGTCTTGTTCTGACTCCTGGCCTGATCCTGGTTTAGTCTTAATTTGGTTCAAATTTAGTCCTAATTTAGTCCTGGTTTGGTTTCGGTTTGGTCCTTGTTTGGTTCAGGTTTAGTCTGACTCAAGTTCTGGTTCAGGTTTAGTTCTGGTTTAGTTTTGGTTTAGTCTTGGTTTGGTCTTGGTTTTGCTCTGACTCCTGGTTTGGTCCTGGTTTAATCTTGGTTTAGTCCTGGTTGGGTCCTGGTTCGGTCTTAGTCCTTGTTTAGTCTTACTCAGTTCTATAATTTTATATTTTACAGACACACATTTTTGATTTATTTTTGCAGTTTGCAGAACCAGCCAAAACAGGCATCACCTTGACATTTTAAAGAAACAGATCTAAACAGTTACTCTTACCATAAAAGTATTTGCTTACAATTCTCGATGCATTTCAAAGGTATGCTTATGATGAAAGAATTTTGTCCAGATAACTAACTCTCCCTCAGCCTCATTTTGACCATGGGGCAGGAGACTGGAGCTGTGGTGAAGTGTCCAGGGCTCCACTCAGCCTAAGTGGTCTCAGTGTTTTTACAGTAACACGCCACATAAACATTTACAGACAGTGTACTGCGCGCACCCGCTCACAGCCTGCATCTCCCCCATTAAATATGAATGATTTAAAGCCCAGACTTCAAAACAGGGGTTACCTTCGAGTTTGCAGTGATTCACATGCTAAATTATCCTGGCTGGGGATTGGCACAAACTGTAAGCTCTTCTGTGATTGGAGTTCCCATTAAAGAGGACATACAATGTAAAATGGACTTTAATGAGCGTTTAACCATGTTGTAAAGGCTGTAACAGTGTTCTCTTGTGATTAGCCGACTCAAAGTTGTATTTTGATTGATTCATGCATGTTTGAGTAACACTGTATTGTCCTTGAGTGGTTTCACTTACCCCCTATCCCCGCCCAAAGACTACACTTCACCAATAAGAATGTATGATTAAAAGCTTCAAAACAGGGATTATACTCATCTCTAATGTGCTGTGACTCACCTGCTAATTTATCCTGGCAGGGGATTGGCACAAACCTGTTGTATTGTGATTGGATAACTCATTCAGTTTGTATTAAAGAGACCATGTATGTAAAATGGACTCTTATGAGCTTTTAACCATGTTGTAATGATCTGAGTTGAGTAATCTTGAATTTGTGATCTGCATTTGAGACTTGAGTGCTCAGAGAGTGTTTGTTTTCACCTACCCCCTATCTCCGCCCACAGCTCTACACTTACTTGTAATTATTACCCAAAACTCAGACTCCAGGTTGTACATATAGGGTGAAAAATGTAGTGCATTTGTCAGCTATAAAAATGAGTAAATGAAAATTTCTTGAGTGGAATTTGACTAGGAAGGGGCGGGGCGTATCAGGTTTGTGCAGTTTTTAACAGGAAGTCGATGGTCTTGTTTCTATTATTAAGTCATTTCACATCAGTATTGCAGTTGTCAATGAACAAATATAAACTAATGATCTACATATATTATAATTTAATATCAAGTACCCCCTGAAAATATAATGTAATGTCTTCTTGTTAGAGCTTGTCATGTCCACACTAGAACGTTGAGGAATTTGCATTTTTTGTCGCAGTTTCTCATTCAGTTCTTCTGTCAGTAAGCTTTGACCAGAGTCACAGAGGGTGCAGGGAGGTCTAAGCTCTGTCATTGATATATGACTAAGGGTATATTCTGCACAATTACTGCTTGTCATTGATACAGGTCCATTCCAATGCAAACTATCAGATGTAATGCTTATTATGGCTCTCGTTTCACTGCACTACATGCTGCATATACTCTGGGAATATATATATGGTGTGTAATGTGTGTATATGACGGTGACTGTTTAATGGATTGCATTAGTGTAAATGTGTTCACCTTTACCACTGCAGTATGATGAGGCTCTCCTCTGATTGCAGATACTGTTCTAGCACAGAGCACCTTTACAGGCTGTGTGTATTGACGCTGCAGTGACAGCTGATGTGCCATGTCTCATCTGTACCACAAAGACATGCACAGACAAAGACACAGTGCTTTTTTCCCATCTAATCCCATCCTTAGAGACAGGCCTCCCTGCACATGCCTGGATCCTGGAGTGCCACTGCAGAGCTGAGAGCATCTGCTGCCTCATGCCTCCAACACATCTGATTCAAAATGGTTCTGCCCTCTAAAAACCATGGACCCCTGCTCCTCGCGCCGCACACCCCCCACTCTGCCGCCGCTGCCTCACGCTCTCCAGCCGTATCCCACAATGCACCTGCCCGGCTTGCGTGCACAGAAAGACGGGGAGAAAGAGGAGAGAGGGAATCCCATTTGACCTTGACAGGCATGCTAATGTGGGCGGCCATGCAACTGCAATGGAGCATCCCACTCCACAGCAGCACAGGGGCCCAGCGCAGCCCGCAGTCACCGCCACGGCTGTGAGGAGTGGGCTCTGTGAGGGGAGGCTCTGCTCACGTCCCCCCTGTGCAAATGACTGGCGCATCATTAGCACTGATCAGGTAGAAGACTGACACTTTGTCTTTTGGAAGCATTCTGTGTCCAAAGCCCCGAGCCGCACAGAGATGTCCTGTATGAATCACTCCACAGCCACATTAGGGAGAGCCAATGGCCGGTGCTGTTACAATGGCTTACTCATGTCATTGACTACACATAATGGCTCATCTTTCTCATGAAATTCCCCCATCCTCACATGTCAGAACACCAGTGAAAAGCCACAGCGTTTTTCATCTCCCATCCTGTCTGAAAAGGTGATGGCACCTTTAAAAATGGCAGAAAATGACCTTTTGTCCCCTCAGTGCTGAGCCAATGACTAGGGCCTGTATTACATAAATGTATGGGCACTGCTAAGAGGATGGTTAGGTAATAGCTGCACATATCTTTCTGTCATATTCAGACTATAGATGTGTGATTGGTTATGACTCATTTGAATGGGAAATGCGAGCAATGCGGCAAAACGCTGAGGGTGTCTTTAGAAAAAAGGACAGATTCACCAGCAGCGCAGGCTCGCCACCTTGGAGTAGGCCACCGGTTCTGCGCTATTCTGACAAAACTGTAGCTTGAGGTGAAAACGTGTAGGGCTAATTGAAGGCAGTGAATGAACGGGAGAGGCTTACCCCAGCTGCTGGCCGTGCGACCCAAAAGCTCTCCAGTTCTGGGGTTATAGATGGAGTCCTTCCAACTAGACGTGTTCTCCTTGTTGGCGGGTTTGTCCTCGGTGCTCGCCATGGTGATTCTCCTCTGGTTTTGGTCCTAAATCCTGGCGTGGCTTGGTGGTTTGGTGGTTTTTCTCTCTTGGTGCGCCTTTCTGGACTAGAATGGTGAAAAGCGCGCAGCGGGGGGATGCGATGGAGGCGAAGGAGAAGCCGGCGAGTGGTCGGATCAATGGTGGGGAATAAGTGGGCGGCGTAGAGCGAGGCAGCGAGCAAAAGGAGATACGCTCTCGGCTGGAACAAAAAAGGAAAAAAAAAGTAGAGAGGGAAGGAGAGGAAGTAGAGAGAGTCGGTGACGTCCTCACACGAGAAGCGCCGTGGCAGCTGATGCAGTGCGAGAGGATGGATGCGCATTGGATAATGAGCTGGAGACGCGCGCAGACGCACCGTTACGCGCAGGAATTATAAATAGAGCGCACACGTTCTGGTACTGCCCGTCAGTTTTTATATCGTGACAGAGCTGAGGTTTGAGGAGCAGAGAGGGAATAGGATTTAGGAAAGAGGAGGAGGAAAGGAGAGGAGGAGGAGGAGGAGGAGGAGGAGAGGCTGTGGGAATTTGTGGAGTAGGTTCATTAAGGCGAAGAGGAAGATGGATCAAAAGATGCGAGGAGAAAACGAAGAGAGGAGAGATGAATGAACCAGGGAGGAAGGGAAGGGAAGGACTAGGCCTAGGAAACAAGACAGATGGAAGCAATGTAGAAAGGATGAAGGAGGATGGGAAGAAAGGATGCAATAGCGTGAAAGACTATTCCAAAAAAGGAGGAAAGGAGAAAAGAATGGAAGGTACAAGCAATAAAGGATCAATACTATATGCTTCTGAGGTTTGCCTTCATTGGATAAACACAGGTTTGGTCTAAACTAGGGCTCAAGGTTAACAAACGCAGCTCTAAATAAAATAATGTATGATGTAAAATTCTGGGCTGCTGTGCCAAATTGTTGTTTTTTGGAGAACACTCTGCTGCAAACTTAATTTAAATCAATATGTAAATCATTTAAACAGAGGAAGGCAGATGTCACAGTACATTATAAGGAAAAAAAAGCTACTAGGTTTATGGTAATATGCTGTAATAAAGTAGCCTAATTATTATTATCATCGACTATAAGATAATATATGAAATGGTAAGGTTTATTTTTATCATTTTACTTAAAAAAAACAGAAACGGAACCATAGAGCACTTTGTTACCCCTTTTCATAGCAGCCAACATAAAAGAAATACTACGACAGTTATCCACAAATGATTTTAAAGGCAAAGCAGCACCAATCACCGCAGTGTCACGAGAAACCTTTTACTATAAAATGT
This sequence comes from Periophthalmus modestus, assembly GCA_019594935.1. Classification (NCBI taxonomy): domain Eukaryota; kingdom Metazoa; phylum Chordata; class Actinopteri; order Gobiiformes; family Gobiidae; genus Periophthalmus; species Periophthalmus modestus. Next base: position 25,913,545 of record JAIEZT010000026.1, on the reverse strand, counting down.
AAAAATGTGAGTCATAATTTGAGGGTAAGAGTGGCACGGTGAACGCTTCAGCCTGCACTCTGCTCTGTTGTTAGGTAGGTCCGACATTGTGGCCCTAAATTCATTCTGACAGCAGGAATTGGGCGCACCACCCAGGCCCCCTCCTCCTCCACCTCCTCCCTCTCCTCCATGGCCCCCTCCTCATCCCCATCCCCATCCCCCGCCAGACCCACTGTTCATTATATAACTCCCAGTGTGCATTGTCCCGCTCTGAGGCCTTTGTCACGACTCCACTGTCCTGTAATGGGATGATTATGAAAAGACACCCCGGGACACAGGGTACGCCAGAGGGCAAGGTTCACATTGTTTGGTTGTTGATATGACCACACTGGACCATTTTGTGGCCAGGTTATGTGGCAGTGTTTTGCTTCACCTCAGTGGGCTGTGATTGGCTGGGACCTGCAGGAGCCAACATTCAGGGACGTCCCGTGTGCTCTTTAAAAATGGGGGCTACAAGAATGTAATCTTCATAACACAATTTGACGTAGATTAGCGCACAAATCTCACATCCCGGCTCAACAAAAATGGCCTGCCTTTCTGGATGGACATACTATTGCTTTGCCTCTCCATCTTTATTCACTAACAATGTCATGTCTCTCAATCTGTTTCCATGGAGATAGACACATTTAAAGCTATATCGTGGAACATTCAGACCATGGAGACCAGGAAGTTACACCATCCACAGTCGCTAGGATTGGCTCAGTCACCAGTAACACCACGAACACGAACAACATTTATGAATTAGCTTAACTTAACTGCAATTTTCCAAGACTCTCTTATCTTATCGCTCACATCTTCCATCGGCTGTTGGTCAATAATGAATGAATTACAAAATGTACCATACTTACGTCTACATACGCACAAATATTAGCAGTACTTGATTGTTGGGTTTCAGACGACATCACAACATTCTATCCATGTGTTTCAGAACAGTTTAAAACAAAATATCTTATAATTTGAATGGTGGAAGTCCTCAAAATGTCACCTATGAAAGGAAGCTGATACATGAGAAATAGACCAATAATATTTACAGATGAGGCGCAGCTAAAATCAATATTGTTCAAATGCAGAATTGTGTTGCAGTGCAGTGAGTTCATAAGTCTAGACCAGGCATGCGCAAACTGTGGCCCGAGGGCAAAATGCGGCCCTCAGACCAATTTTTCTCGGTCCTCTAGCTTCCAGGTGAATTGGCCCATATTACTTAAACAGTACTTTTTACTGTACATTTCTGAAAATCTACTTTTTAATGTGTCCCACTGGGGATGTAAGCATGGATAAAGATCTAGTGGTTCAGTCTAACTTGTAATAATAAGGCAGATTTGAAGTATTCTCTGTACTGGTGAACAGTCTATGACCCTCAATCGGCCCTCAGCTTGTCTGTGTTTTTATATTTGCCTCTTAATGAGAAAAGTTTGGACACCCCTGGTCTAGACAGTAATAAAAATGATCAAATTCAACATCATCACGCTCTATAATCTGAAACCCAGCAGTGTGACGAGCTCTAAAGTCACATTTGACGCATCAGTATTGAGCATTGAAAAGAGCGTTGATTAAGACCAGCCCGTGATTCCCCGTGAACCTGAGCTGTTGTCACTATAATCAGGAAGAGGGATCCCAGACCCGGCCCCGTGCGTGGACCTGCTCCAGTCACTCCTCTTCCTCCTCAGTCTGGAGCTTCTCCTCAGTGTGATGCGATCAGGGCACTGGCTTCTCTTCACACTGTTGGTCTAAAATGAAAAATGAAGTTGTTGTGACAGATTAGACGACTCTTTTCACCAAAACATAGTTAACACCATTAGATTGATGTGTTTACTAAAACTCGTGTCTGTTTTTCTTCTAGTTTAATAATTTGGGTGAAGTTTAGAGCTTCACTTCCTGGTTGGACACGGGCCGCAGATATGGCACGTGTACGGGTAATTACATGACTGTTACCTAGCAACCACATTGATAAAAAGGGTCTAATTACACAATAGTTATGATTAGACTTATACAAACAAACAACAAAACCTTTACTTTGTTAACTGAAGGTTTAAACTGTTAGAAACATGACCTCCTTCTGCATTTTGTGTGGATTTTAAAGTGTAGATGACATGAACAAAGCTATTCTTTGTCAGAACTGAGAGCTACTTCCTGTATTTTGTTCTTTTCTTCTCAACTTTTTTCCACAGTAACTGATAAATACTGACCGCATGCACCATCCCACCAAATAGAAAAACATGAAAACCTGTCATATACATTTTAACATGGAACACTGTGTAATCACATGATCAGAAGGAAACACTTTGCGTGGCTTTCATTGTACAAATACTCTATAGAAAGAGGACACAATGTCGACACAACAGCGTATTTCTAAAGCGTTACCATAGCTACAAAGCATGAGATGGCAATAAAGACCACCTAAAAGGGTTCATTAGCATTCTTAAGGTCAGAATAACATAGAGGAGGCTAACTTATGCTAACATTGCAAGTGTGTTTCCTACCTACTCACCGACAGCCAGCTTAAAGGGCCTAGAACATGCTTTTTTCTGATCTATTTTATAATGTTGTTTCCCCGTCACAGACCTGGAGTTGTGTTTTGTTTTATTCACATGTTTAACAAACCCTGCATATTTAGGCTGAGTTTTTCTCTCAAAACGGAAAACACTCTGTTCCACCTTGTGATGTCATGTGGTAAAACAGGAAGTGCTCCACATTCCATGCATCTTCACTAGAATCATTTGGATATTTTCATCTCTCCCTGGATGTGTCCTCAAGGTCCAGCGGTAGGACCCCAAGGTATTAAAGGAGAAAAGTGCAGAATAAAAACCTTTCAGTCATATGCACAGCTAAAAAAAACTGTTTTAAGCCTGGATTTAAACATTGTCAAAGTCGAGGCCTGTCTCACATCTTCAGACTGTTCCAGGTTTTAGCTGCACAAAACTGAGACACTCTGAGATTCTCCATGTTTAGTCCTGACTCTGGCACCAGCAGGAGGTCGGTCCCTGAAGTCCTCAGACTGTGAGATGGTTCATATGGCACTAACATGTGAGAGATGTACTTTACTTCTTGGCCATGGAGAAACGAAAGCTCACAAGAATCCATTTTGTGGAAGAAGAAAAAAAAAAAAAAGAAAAAAAAAAAAAAGGACCCCTGTGTGAGATTTTTTCCCCATGGATTTGAGCTGAATTTGTCTTGCCCCAGTACAGATATCTTACACAAGCAGAAGTCAAAATCAGCTGTGCACTATCTGCATCAAATTATAAAGAGTTTATGGTGATATAATCAGGAACTGCACTGTTAGCATGCTAATTGCTTTTAAACACCACTGTGACGCAAAACTCCGCTCTGGTCTATGAGAATCTGGATGCTCAGAACGTGTCGGAAAGTGAGGAATAAATAACCACTGCAAACTGAAATAAACCAGTTCTGTTTTTTTTCATGTTTATTTTTTTAAGACAGTAAAAATCAGGTACAAATTTGATATAAATGATCATGGTCTAATTAACTCCCACCGTCAAATATGTATCAGACTAAAACTGTACCATCAGCCTGTGTTTTTAATAAATATATTTAATGTACATGTATGGGGATGTATGATGCATTATGTAACACTGTGATTTTTTTTTTTCTTAACACATCTGTTTACAGTCTCCATCTTCTCCCTCTCTCACACACTTCCTCCTTTCAGTGGTGCTCCATCGCCATAGCAACAAGGCTTGGAAAATGCCCCAAATATCCGAGCTCAAACAGCCGGTCACAAATAGCATCCTTATCGGCTCCTGATCAGCGGGCGACGATTGGCACTTCTAACACGGAATATCAAATTATCTACAGCCTAGTTAATTAAAACAACATGTATTTGAGTTTAGTTTGTTATACTTTGATACATTTTTTATTTACCAAGTGATTTTTTTCATTAAAAGGAAACGCAGTCATCATGAAGATTTTTTCACCCTGCATTCTTGGTCTATTTACTAAATTATTTATTATGGGCTTAGCCATCTCTAATGAAGCCCACGCATCCCACAGCAAAAATTTGGACTAAACTGGGACTGAAACCCAGAAATAAACCAGGACTAGAACATGGACCAAACCAAGTTTATATCAGGACCAAATGTGGACGAACCCTTAATTTAGATGTTTATTTCAGGCTTCGTGTTGACTCACTATAGGTGAACGTGAGGGTTATATTAGACTACTGCTACCTCATAGTGTGAGATTGGAATATGAATTAGCTAGAAATGAGTGAATGCTGCTGTAGCCTATAGTCATAGCTTAAAACAGGGGTTTCCAAACTATGGCCCGGAGCCCAAATGCGGCCCTCAGACCTCCTGCTGAACCGGCCCAATTGATCTAAGCTTATTAAACTATATATTTGCAGATACAGACCTAAAATGAATGTGTCCCTCAATAAAAACTCTGTCAAAGTGTGTGGGCACCACTCTGGGTTCTGCTTCTAATATATTTTGGTATGTGGCCTGGCCAGTCACAATCACCTGCCAGTCTCTGTCAAAACCTTACAAAGACGAGTGGGTCCTTGAGCTGAGTGAGTCCCGTTTCCCCAATTTCAGAGCGCATGATTGACAGGCGCATTAACCAATCAGAGAGACACATTGTCCTATTAAAAAAATGTAACTATTTCTTTGTGTGTGGGGTCCGTGAATGCCGAGTAAAAAACACTGGTCCATGTACAATCCATAGCTGTACATTTGCCCTGGGATATTCCTCATGTACTCATGGTTTAATCCTGGTTTACTCTCTTACATTCATTATTCCACATACACAATTGAAGTACATTAAAATGAACAATTCCATATTCGAGAAGGCGGAGTTTGAACCGAGCATGTGAGCTGAATGCACAGCTGGTAATAATGGATCACAGTGTGGAGCTGAATAATGTAATGTATGTTTAAGTGCAGGTGCGGCACACTAAGGAAACTGCCTGCTGTTTTACACTGGGCTAACCCTGATTGTGTCATGTTCTCAGTAATTATACATCAGGTTGCACATGGAAACAAGGTATTTACTACTTTCTACATTTTTATATGCATACTGACATCAAATATATGCAGCAAGATGTGTGGAATTACTGTATGTACCAAAGATATTTATATTCAAGTCCTCAAAGTAGCCAGCCTTCGCTTTATCGACAGAGGTGCAAACCCTTCACCTTCTCGCTATGAGGTACTTGATGAACTCTCCTCAAATGGCTTTCACTTCAGTGCCAAGAGTGCGAAGTGATGATCAAAGCACACGGTTGATTTAGTGTTTAGTTGCACTTTAATTCTCTAACCTCTGATTTGTTAAGCCACTGGAAACTTATATCCAAAAGCTAACACAGTATAAGATTTCCACCAGCTTGTTAGCTCCTTCTCTGAGCGGACAACATTTCTGCAGCGCTGGTGACTATTCTTGAAGTACTTGTACTCTACTGCATACCCATTTGCCTGATTACTGAGGTGGCCTGGCTCACTGATTCATGGCCTATCGCGGGCCGCCTGTCTCACTCCACTTCAGCGCACTTTCCCTGACGAAGAAATAAATAAAGTGACATTTTAATATGATTTTTGGCACGATAAGTTCAGTTAATTTAGAATGAAAAACATTTACTGGATTCAACCTGGATCAGAATTTCACAATGTTTAATAGGTTTTACTTTTGTTTTTGATGCTCCAAGCCCCCCCTTTCTTTGCTCCCCAAGCTAAGTCACTCCCCCAGCATGCCTCACACTGAAACTCCTGCACATCGCGTCAGGTTTGTGAAGTCGTAGTGTATTGTTTTGTACCATGCCTTTGTATTTACATGGAAAACCGCCGCGCAGGAGCCTGGGTGACGTAGGCTTGTGAGCTTCGGATAGGATCGTACTGCTAACCGTAAAGAGGGTCGGAACAGGGCCAAGAAGAGATCGCTAGATTACTCAAACATGCATGGATGACATATAAAACAAGCTTAAACTTCACGCATGTTTTTTTTATTTTTATTGAATTTTTTTACTTTATACAAATAAAACTAAAAAAACAAAACCAAACAAAAAAACACAAAGAACACTAGCACATTTCCCCATTTTTAAAAAAGATTGGATTTACCACTAAGGCAATATCTTAACCGTTCTTAAGTAACCGACTCAGATACTAAATTCTTCCACATTTGGACAGAGGGGGCATCACTACCAACTCATTTTGACATTATAGTTTTTCTACCCAGCATCAGGAGGAATCACATGACATCTTTGTGAGCTTCATGATCTACAGGTACAAACCTCAGACAAAGACAAAGCAGCGGACTGGGAGACAGGGCCCGCCCCACTACAGAGCCGACCCCCTGCACACCACGTCCCAGAACGACTGTATAATCTTAACACCCCCATAAACAATGAAATCTGGTCCCCGAGACTAATTACATCTGGAGAAATTCCTGGAGAGAACTTGCTACATGTAGAGAGAGACGTAAACAGTGTGTAAAATATTGTATTGCATTTCTTTATGTCGATTGTGTACTCATATTTTAGATGGCAATATCAGAATTTCCTTCCATGTTTTAACGTCGGTTGTTGTTTTAAGCAGTGTATTCCAGGATAATCGTTAACATTTAAGTCTGTCCTTCCTCAGTCTTTGAAGCTCAGAGTAAAACCTTGAGATAAAATGACCCTGTTTTTGACAATCTAGAGTAGTTTGTTCAAGAAGATTAGTGTCCTGTATGATGTACATGTTTGATTTTACAAAATGCCTAGGCTGAAGATATTACATTTGGCTTGTATTTCTTCAAATGACTTGAACTTTCCCATTGTCCCGAGCTTCCTGCCATGATCTGAGATGAGGACCAGCGCCTTCTGCTACCAAATCTGGGTTGTCCACCAATGTGTTCAGAGTAGAAGATTTCAGATTATTCCCATACATTTTCTTTAAAAGGCTCCATGTTTTAAAAGCGTCGTTAATCAAATAGTTGTCCTTAATCATGAGTTCACACGTTTTTTGATAAAGGAACAACATTTTGCATAATACCCCATCTTTAACAAAGACAAAACCGAGACCAACCCAAGTCTAAGGCAGCACTCGTGAATAAAATCAGCTTTTTTACACATCACTTCTGTAAAATGGAGATTGTTGCGATCTATTCATTTTCCTACGACATCAATTATATCAAATATTGCGATAGAGATAGTTTTGCAGTATATTGCGCAGCCCTTGGTTACACACATTATCTGACAACCCTTATCCCGTCTGATGCTCCCGCGCGACAACACAATCCCATCATTGTTTAGGAATTCCCACAATCCCCCCCTCCAATTAGCACCGCCCCTCGCATATGTACCCGCAGTGAACAGGGAGAAGAGAGGGAATACACGCCGGCTATTTGTTCTCCATCCACCGAGCTGCCATAGCAACCTTCTCTGTCGAGGTTATTGGCCGCTAACGGACGCTAACGATAGAGAGAGAGAGAGAAGGAGAGGAGGGATGATGAGAGGAAGGGAGAGGAGCGAGGTATGAACAGAGAGGGAGCGAGAGAGTGAGAGGAGGAAGACAGTGGGATGGAGAAGGGAGAGAGAAGGGGGTGCGGTTGGGGGAGAGAGGAGAGAGGAAAAGGGTTAGGGATGGAGAGAAGAGGGAGGATGGATGGAGAGAGAGAAGGAAGAGGAGTGAGGGATGGAGAGAGTTAGTGAGAGGGTGAAGAAAAAGGGGTGGTGAGGGAGTGAGAGAAGGTAGAGAGAGAGAGCGAGAAGAGTGAGGGATGTAGAGAGGGAGTGAGAGAAGATGAAAAGAGAAGAAGGTGGAGAGAGAAAGAGGGAAGAAGGATGGAGAAAGAGAGGGGAAAGGAGTGAGGGATGGAGAGAGAGGGAGTGAGTGAAAGAAGGTAGCGAGAAAGGGACAGAAGGGAGAGAGAGAAGGAGGAAGAGAGGGACAAAGAAGAGAGGGATGGAAGGAGATAGAGAAGGGACAGAGAGAAAGAGAAAAGAGGGAGAAAGAATAGAGAGAGAGGAGGGATGATGAGAGAGGGGGGGGGTGAAGTATAAGGTGGAGAGAAAGGAGAGAAGGCATAGGTGAGAGTGAGAAGGGACAGAGAGAGGAAGAAGGGGAGGCCTGGAGAAAAGGGAAAGCGAGGGAGATAGAGGAGAGAGTAGTGAGGGAGAGGGATGGAGAGACAGGAAAGACAGGAGAAAGAGGGAGAAATAAGCGGGATGAAGAGCAAGGAGGGATGGACAGAGGGTGGGAGAGAGAGGAGAAGGAAGAGAAGGCAGAGGGGAGTGAGAAGGGAGAAAGGAAAAGGAAAGAGGGAGAGAGATGTAGAAAAAAGAAAGAAAGTGGAGAGAGGAGGGATGATAAGAGAGTTAGGGTGGGAGGAGGGAAAGAAGTGTATAAGAGGGTCAGAAAAGGGACTATAGGGCCAAAAAGTGTTGGACTGGCCTCTTTTTTCAAATTTTCTTTTTCTCTATAGTAATAGTGCAAAGTAAGGTTGTCGAAAATAAGATATTAAAACTAGTATCGAAACTAGATACTCATTTAAGCAAGTATCAATACTGAAAACAAATGTCCATGGAGATGTTACTGCTCTGTCTGGATGCTCCACTGTCCTCTTCAAGTCCTGTCTAGAAAACAGGAAGTACTTTGTTGAAATTGGAAACTGCGTCTCAGATTACATGGCTCTGACCTGTGGGGTGCCTCAGGGGTCAATCCTGGGACTTCTTTTGTTCAATCTCTACATGCTGCTCTGGGCCAGTTAATACGCAGCAATAATGTGTCCTCCCACAACTCTGCAGATGACACTCAGATCTACAAAATACACAATAAAAGTCTATGAAATAACAGCACATGTTCATTTTTACATTTAATCGACTGTGCCCTTGTAAATAAAGTAAGGACTGTGCAAATTTTAATCAAATCAAGACTCAGTTGTTTCAAATTTCGAGGTTCAGACTTTGGAGGAGGAAATTTTTATATTTTTTGGTCTTAAATGGCTCTGATTAAAAGTCTGTCTATGTTCATGAAATTAAGAATAAAACAATTTTCATTTTTAATAAGGAAAAAATACAAATTCTAATCTGTCAATTCAAGGAAAGTCTTGATTTTTTTACACCATATCCAGAGGTGGTAGAGTTGCCAAAATTTGTATCCAAGTAAGAGTAAAGCTGCTTCAAAATAATATTACTAGAGTGGAAGTACAAAATAGTGGTCCAAGAAATTAGTATTTTAAAAAGTATTTGAGAAAACCACTACTCAAGTAAGAGTGACTTAAAGAGTAACGTGTGGACGTAACATCTGATTTATGATTTTGAAGGACAAAACATTAAATAATGCACAAAAACTGGTGTTTTCAAACGATAGACACACAAATATGGAACAAAATACATTATATCTGGAGGAGCAGTGCAAGAAACACAAATGTTCAAATCATTTCATACTGTCAACATCAAGCTTAGTAAGAGTAAATACAGTTTTACTCAAGTATGAGTACTAATAATTCAGTAAAAAAAATATAAAAGCCCCAGAGAGAGAGAGAGAGAGAGAGAGAGGAGGAGAATGATGAGAGAGGAAGGGAGAGAGGAGGGATGATGAGAGAGGAAGGGAGAGAAGGAGGGATGATTAGAGAGGATGGGAGAGAGGATAAGATAAGATAAGATAAGCCTTTATTAGTCCCACAGTGGGGAAATTCCAGCATTGCACCGCACACACAGAGAACAGAAGGAAAATCGTACATGCACAAAAAAAATATAAATAAAACAAGATAATAGATAATAGCTAGAAATAATTTAAGACTCAAGAATAAACTCTAAGATACACACACACACATATACACACATATGTATATATATATATATATATATATATATATATATATATATATATATATATATATATATATATATATATATATATATATATATATATATATACATATATATATATATACATTATATATATATATATATATATATATATACATATATATACACACATACGCATATATATATATATATATGTATATATATATATATATATATATATACATATATATATATATATATATATATATATATATATATATATATATATATATATATATATATATATATATATATATATATATATATGTATATACAATCTCCGTAAAGTGACTTGTGAAGTGAGTATTGCACATAGTTGAATGACACATGTTCAGTGTTAACAGTGTTCATTATACAGTCTGACAGCAGCAGGAAGGAAAGACCTGCGGAACCTCTCCTTCACACAGCGAGGTGAATCAGTCTGTCACTGAGCTGCTCTCCAGGGCAGACAGAGCGTCCTGCAGGGGGTGACCATGACCTTAGCCAGGACCCTCCTGTCCCCCCTGTCCCTCCTGCACTGAGTCCAGAGGACAGCCCAGGACGGAGCTGGACTTCTTGATGACCTTGTCCAGCTTCTTCCTCTCCCTCTCTGTGATGCTGCTGTTCCAGCAGACCACACCGTACAGGATGGCTGATGCCACCACAGAGTCATAGAAGGTCTTCAGGAGTGGCCCCCTCACTCCAAAGACCTGAGTCTCCTCCTCAGGAGATAGCGCCTGCTCTGGCCCTTCCTGTACAGTGCGTCTGTGTTGTGAGTCCAGTCCAGTTTGTTGTTCAGATGAACACCCAGGTACTTGTATGAGTCCACTCTCTCAATGTCCCTTCCCTGGATGTTCACTGAGGGGGCAGTAGAGTGGCGTCTGCGGAAGTCCACCACCATCTCCTTGGTCTTCCCTGCATTGATGATGAGATGGTTCTGCTGACACCAGTCCACAAAGTCCTGCGTTAGTCCTCTGTACTCCACATCGTCGTCATCCTTGATGAGGCCAATGATGGTGGAGTCATCAGAGAACTTCTGCAGGACGCAGCTGTCCGTGTTGTGTCTGAAGTCTGCAGTGTAAAGGGTGAAAAGAAAGGGCGCGAGGACAGTGCCCTGGGCACCCCCACACTGCAGGTCATGAGGTCAGACACCCAGTTCTTGGCTCTCACAACTGGGGCGGTTTGTGAGATAGTCCAGGATCCAGTCTGCCAGGTCACAGTCCACCCCGGCGGTCTCCAGCTTGTCCCTCAGGAGCAGAGGCTGGATGGTGTTGAAAGCACTGGAGAAGTCAAAGAACAGAATCCTCACAGTGCTGCCGGGGTTCTCCAGGTGAGACAGTGAGCGGTGCAGCAGGTAGGTGACGGCGTCCTCCACTCCGATGCCAGGTCGGTACGCAAAAACTGCAGCGGATCCATCGCTGAGCTCACGGTGGAGCGGAGGTGGCCAAGGACCAGTCTCTCCAGTGTCTTCATCAGATGAGATGTTAGAGCCACCGGCCTGAAGCTGCTGAGCTCCTTGGCCTGTGGCGTCTTGGGCACTGGCACCACGCAGGAGGTCTTCCAGAGTTGTGGTACCACCCTCAGCTTTAGGCTCATGTTGAAGACATGCTCCATAACTCCACACAGTTCATCTGCACAGGACTTAAGGAGCCTGGAGCTGATGCCGTCTGGTCCTGCTGCCTTCCTGGGTCTGATCTTCTTAAGCTCCAGTCTCACCTGGGCTGTAGAAAATGACAGTGGCAGGCTGGGGGGGATGGATGAGTCCATGTGTATTGGGCTGAAGAACAGAGGCAGAGGTGTGAAGAGGTTCAGGAGTTCCCCATTGTCCAGCCGGGGAGGGGAGAGCAGGCAGCTGGGTGGGGGGAGGGGTGGGTGATTGATCAAATCTCAGGAAGTGAGAATTGAGGTCGTTCACCCACCGCAGGTCCCCCTCTGTCTGGGCAGGAGGTGCTTTGAAGCCTGAGATAGTCATTAGACTTCTCCACACCCCCTGGATGTTCTTCTCCTGTAGCTGCTGCTCCATCCTTCTCTTGTGGCTGGCTTGGCTTGTCCTGATTTTCCTCCTCAGCTTCTTCTGTAAGAGATGATGAGAGAGGAAGGGAGAGAGGAGGGATGATGAAAAAGGAAGAGAGAGGAGGGATGATGAAAGATGAAGGAGAGAGGAGGGATGATGAAAAGGAAGAGAGAGAGGAGGGATAATAAGAGAGGAAGGGAGAGAGGAGGGATGATGAGAGAGGAAGAGAGAGGAGGGATGATGAAAGATGAAGGGAGAGAGGAGGGATGATGAAAAAGGAAGAGAGAGAGGAGGGATAATAAGAGAGGATGGAAGAGAGAGGAGGAATGATGAGAGAGGAAGGAGAGAAGTGAGGGATGATCAGAGAGGATGGGAGAGAGGAGAGATGATGAGAGAGGAAGGGAGAGAGGAGGGATGATGAAAAAGGAAGAGAGAGAGGAGGGATGATGAAAGATGAAGGGAGAGAAGAGGGATGATGAAAGAGGAAGGGAGAGAAGTGAGGGATGATGAGAGAGGAAAGGGAGAGAGGAGGGATGATCAGAGAGGAAGGGAGAGAGGAGGGATGATGAAAGATGAAGGGAGAGAGGAGGGATGATGAAAGATGAAGGGAGAGAGGAGGGATGATGAGAGAGGAAGGGAGAGAAGTGAGGGATGATCAGAGAGGAAGGGAGAGAAGTGAAGGATGAACAGAGAGGGAGTGAGAGAGTGAGAGGAGTAAGACAATGGGATGAAGAAGGGAGAGAGAGAGAAGGGGGTGTGGTTGGGGGGGAGAGAGGAGAGCTAAAAAGCGGTAGAGATGGACAGAAGAGGGAAGATGGATTGAGCGAGAGAAGGGAGAGGAGTGAGGGAATGGAGAGAGTTCGTGAGAGAGAAGAAAAATTATATCTGAAGGAAGAAACACATAAATGTTCAAATCATTTCATATTGTCAACATAAAACTTTGTCACTTGTAGATTTACTCAAAGTGGGAAGAGTAATTGAAAGTTTGTATGAGTACTATTACTTCAATAAAAATATGAAAGTGTGCTGCTAGAAAACTACTCTGATAAATGTAATTTATTTCAAAAGTTACTCAAGTAGATGTAACCGAGTACTACCCACCCTGCCCTAAATATGATGTATCCTAGTACATCCAGTCTCATCTCATTCACACATATGAACAGAAGGGTGTGTGGTGATCTCACTGTGACCGAGGACCTTGACTCATCTTGGGCTGTGTTTTTCCGCTCCGTTGCTCTTCGCTTCCACCATCCCGGAGCTCGCATCATCTGGGCCAGTCGTGTCGCAGCCAATCTCCCTCAAGGCTGTTCAACCACGACATGTGAGCCTTAGAAAAATGTGCAATAAATGTTCTTAATGATGGACAAAAATACATGAACGAATCTAAAACGTGGTTAAAATTAAATATCGACTTAACCAAATGCAATGATAATCTCCAAATAGTGCCACAAGCTATGATGTATTCAGTGAAGTATAAAGTACAGGAAGAGATCAACCGAGTACAAGCTGTTCTGATGCTATATAGAGCAAAATGCATATAAATAGTCCAAATTTAAAGAAAAAAAGATACTGGTTATAAAGGAAATCTGTTAACATATCCTGTACTGAATGTAAGTCCCCAAAAAGCATGAAATCAAATGTTATATAAGAAAAAAAGAAAAAAACTTACTGTAATTATTTTACTAGGGATATATAAATACATGCAATTTTGAGACATACTGTGTGTTTTACTAGTCAAAATGGACAAATCAGCCACAAAAGCAGGGCTAGCACTAAATTAAGATGCTTTCCATGAAATACAAATAGTTGGGAGAGTTATGTTTATCTAAATATATACAGGGTGGCCCAAAAGTCCATGACAGTTGAAAAAAAATTCATATCTCTTTTGTTTCTACATATTTTTCTTTTATTTTTTTCAGAGCATTTAGAACGACCCGTCTGACATTAATATGAGCAAATACAGCACCGAGGAACGAACCCTCATTGTACAGTGGTACTTTGAGTCACATGGGTCATTTTTACTTCCCCTAATTTAAGTAGTGATAAGTTCAAGTGTAAGTGAACAATTATAACCGTATATATTGCTAAAAATCTCAGAAGGTTCAGTTTATCTACTGCTAAAATTTGATGAGTGTAACTTAAGAATTATAGGAGCTACTGAAGATTTAAAAGTGTCAGTGACTTTTGGGCCACTCTGTACTTTTAGCATATATTATAATAGGTATAAAAAAAGTACTATACATATATAGGCTATATTTAACACATGCTGAACATTAGCCACAGTCAAATGTCATTGCTTAGTTTTTTATTACATACAATTATTCGTACTTTCCAGTCTTGTTAGGAAACACTGCGATTTTACAGTTGAAACTCCACAAATAGTAAATTGTAACATTCCATATGCATTTTTATGATAGTATTTGACGTTAAACAGAGGCATAGGGTAAACCGTGCTCATCATTTGTCAGTATGAGTGGAGAGTTTGGTGCCTTCAGACTCACAGTGGTGTTATTTCTCATCTACAGAACAAGTGTGAATCAATTATGGCTCCTTATTAGCATGCGCCATGTGGTTGCTATGGTAAATTCATCAGTTTTACAAAGCTGCAAAGCCAGACGACAGCGCCCCTGTGAGGAGGCTAAGACAGTGCTATAAAACGCTGTTAAAGTGAGACTAAACGCATAAACTCCGCCCACAACCACATGGCAAATAGAGCTGCTAATCACGGGCGGTACATGGAGGACTAACGAAGAGAGTGAGGGGTTTAGAGGTATAACGACCAGTGTAATTGGTCTAACAGGTATCCACACTTCAAACTCCGCCAGGTGTTTGTAACCAGAAACACCAGGCTTTAATCAGAGCAGTCCTGCGTGATGTCACCAACTACTGGCCACTGAAGGCAGCACACACACACTTTTTTAAAAAGTTTTTGACCAGAAAGCTGCAAATTTACCTAGTTTCCTCTAAAATCACTAGGAACAGTAGCTATTAAGATGCGATTAACCACCATATACACAGTTAAGTAGCAAAAAAGTGGATTTATTGTTTAGTTCCACCTGAGAGTTGTCATGTATTAAGATATAGGTAGTACCTGCATAAAGTGCCATTCTAGGCTTGGTCTTGTGATATTATTGGAAATTAACTTAACTACTGGATTTTATTGGAACTTTTTTTTTTTTACAAAAACTCTATTCAGAGACATCAAAACAAATTTAAGTGTATTGTACCAATAGACAACACATATAATACAACTACAAATACCTTTCTAGTAATTTGTGGAAAAGACATGACAAGCAGCATGGCATGAGGTCCAAGCAGAGGGGTTTTAAGCACAAAACACTCCTATACATGTTCTTTTTTTTTGTTCTTACGTGCAATATATATAAAATGCCCTTCTGTGAAAAACATATGACATAATGCACGTTCAGTTGCTTTGGTCAGTGTAATGGTGCGGACCACTGCTACAACGCTTGGTCTGAAAAGTTTCAAGTTCATCTTTCCTATTTGACTATGAAAAATAAAAAATAGAAGAAGGTTTAAGATGCATGGATCGACTGCTATGGATAGAAATTTAAATGTATAAGCCCTCACCGCTGTATGTTTTTTTTTTCTCTATAGTTTTCCTTCTGTGACAAGCCACTATGATGCATGTGTCATTTTTATTAATTATAAGGATACATTGTATATATTAAGTGCCTTTTTGACACTCGAGGTCATCTAATGAGTATTACTGATATTAAGGTTTAAAATAAAACTATTATGTTCTAGTTTTTAGAGGTTTTAGTAAAAGTGCTACATTAGATTACATTGGAGATACCTCTGCAAACATTTCGAATAAGACAAGGCCGAGACTTGAATTTTAGTGACTTTGTGTCGCTCATAGAAAGTGTAAAACCACTGGTGGTTTTCAGATTCGACAGTGAGACGATGCTCCAGTTATACTCCGACGATACTCTACTTCATACTCCAGAGGAAGTGATGACATTGTACTTTAATATTAAATGTCCCCAAAGAAGATTCACAAACGCTGAACCTGATCATGTCTGCAGAGGTTATGCAGTGACATCATTTTATTTGAAAAACGCTCCTCTACATTCAGACTGAGCGGCTCTGAGGCAGAACTACGGGCAGCACAACAGACAACACGTGTTTCTTAGGTTTGTTTGTCCCAATTTTTGTCCTAATTTTTAGCTCAAATTAGCTTTATATGGCAACATGGAAACTGAAAGTAGTTTCTTCGCTGCTGTGACTGTGCAGAGCTTAGATATCTTGTTAGCTAACGGAGGAGATGAAGGACACTTCAACTCCACAACATCTTCAACATATGGACAGTTCAGCTGTGTGTGATTTTAAGTCTGTATCAGGGGTAAATGTGAGTTATTCTGCAGTGTCCCTGTTGTCCAGCTGTTGTCACTGTTTTGTTTTTTTTTTACAGTTGACTTCATTTTCTTGTTTTAGAGTCAGGTACAAACTAAATATTTAACAGAGATGTAGATGTTTATATTTCTTATTAAACTGTAGCAGCTTTTTCACATTTTAGATTTAATGTTTTGAGCTTTTACAGAAGAAAATATAATTCCTAAGACCACCGACACTCATAATGTTGCCACTCATTTTAAAAAATCTGAATGTTATGACGTCACCTGCATAACCTCTACTGGTGACTAAACCAATGTTATAAGTTTATTAGTTGTATTTTTAAGGTTAATGTAAACTTTATCGTCCCTGTGGGGAAATTTGACCCGTCCTTCAGTGCCGCTGGGGCACCTCAGCAGGAGCAGGGGGCGCTGCAGTGCTGGGCCTATGGGGAAAATGTTTGTGTTTAAGGGGAAACTGGAGTTCTCTCCCCTAACACGGGGAGAACATGCAAACTCAGCATCGAAAGGTCCAGACGACCAGGGAATCAAACCCGGAACCTTCTTACTGTGAGTGTGAGTGGTAGACACTCAGCCACAGTGCCGCCTTTTATATATAATTATGTCACCTGAAATCCAACAGTAGAGTCCCACATGCCAGTATTTGATCCGATATATAAAATGTATCGTAATAAAATACTACTCTACTACTCTCAAACATATGTCAATGTATTTTCTTTTCTGTCATTTTTAACAATAACAATACCATTTACTTTCCAACCTACTATTTACTAAAATCACTATGCCTTTATATATTTCTCTATGATTTTATCACAAGCTCTTTATATCATATTTATTTGAATTATCTCTGAACTGTAGCCATGCTGAGTCCCACCTAAAAGTCACCATTAATACATACTCATATTCAAATATACAAAACCTTTATCCCTGTATCCCACCAACTGCTCTGGTTTTCAGTGATCAGTCGACTACAAGTGCATCTTGCTTCACATTAGTGGTTTGATTTGGTCCTATGTGGCCCTTTTGCCTTGGTCAGGTCTTGTACCAGTCCATGGATCTGCGCAGTGCTCTATCCCAGCTGTGGAGCAGGCTGTAGTATTCCTGGTCTTTAGAAGGTCCACGAGGCAAAAACACCTTATCTGTGCTCTGTAGCTTCTTCAGCTCCTCCTTACTTTTCCAAAAACCTGCAAAAGACAGAACAATAAGGCCTGAAGACGATAAAATTTCAAACTTGATTCCGTATTAGTCGATGTGGTTTTCTGATAAAGCTTAAGATCATTCAAAAGTTATTCAGGAAATGTTTGTTTCTGTCCTCTGAATGTGACTTTAGTATTGATACCTGCTCAAATAGGTATCTAGTTTTGGTATTAGTTTTATTATCGAGTAGTATCTGATTTTCCATACTTTTCACAACCCTAATACCTGATTTTAAACCGTGCGTCAGGAAAAAGGTTTCAATTTGAACTTTTAGCCCCGCCCACTTCTTTATATACTTCTTTATTATGGTCCAGATAAAGCTAATTGTCTATATATTACGCATTCTGACCCAATATCTCTAGTTTGTATATTATTTTATACAATAAAATTAAATGTCTGCACTTTTGATGCTTGAATTTTAAAAGATACAGTATGTAACTTTCTGGCGCTGGCACGTCATCTGCCTGATTCCACGGAAACAGAAAGTTAAAACCATACTTCGGCGCATTCTTCATGGAGATAGATAAGTTTTATGCCATAGTGTGGAATATTATAGCCAAAAGAAGAACATTTCAATGGAGAGACAAACAGGAAGAGGCCAAATAAGAGTCAGGTTTGTGGATATGCAAGCCCGCTCCCAACAAGGACGCTTTCCTTGCAATAAAGACAAGCGAAAGGAAAAAAAAAACAAAAGATAACTACATTTTAAGTTACATAATGTGGCTTTAAATACATCACAGCTCACTCTCGGCAGAATATGACTAACTTTAGGAACCCCAACCTTTAGGCAAATATTACGCAATAAATAATTCAGAACAAGAGGACCAGAAATTAGCACTGTATTTTTAGAAGATATTTTTAGCACCAAGAAGACAATCAAGACAAATGAGGTGGTCTCTTTTGAGTGGGGAGATCACATGTGATGATTATTAAAGCTGTAACATGCACTTCTACAGCTTTAAAAACACAGTATAATCTCAACTGAACCTGGCCATATACTGAGGACATGCATCACAGAGAGATCTTTGGGTTTGTGGCACAAGACAAAACCTAAAAAGGAAAATTTGTAGGAACATTCCCATTGAAATAAATAGGAAAAAGAACAATGTGTACTTCAAATACAGCAAATACTACAAACGTAATATCAAGAATCAGACCAATGTGGAAAAACTGACTGGAAAAAAAGATAATAATAATTAAGTCACTCAATGAAATGACTAAAGAGTTCAGTCGGTCTGTGGGCCTGGAGTTGTTTTCAGTCCAGTGTTTCTCAAACTGTGTTACATGTACAACTGATATCACACAAGCTCCTTCAAGTGGTACTTGGACAGCTCTTCAGTTTCTGGGTTTGCCTTATTAATCCACTTTTTTGACCTCCTTTGGATATTTTTTTGCTTAGAACTACAGTGGAAATGATGTAGTCCACTTTTAGGACTATTCCAGGTCTAATCTTAGGCAAATAAGGTCTGTGATGGTTTAGATCTGGTGGTACTTGGAAACCCAAATCTTTTCTTGATGGTATTTATAAAACTTGTATTAGTTGACTAATTATTTCGAGCTTAAGAATTTCTAGGGAACAACAGCAGATAGGAGAATGTATGGTGTGAGTTAACTGAGGGTTTGGCTTTTTTTTTGCTTTTAACTACATTTGAGAGCAGTATCTGTACTTTCTAATCCACTACGTTTTCGAACTGGACTGAAAAGTAAAAAGTTCTTTTCATGTGATTTGAGGGGTTATTTTTAACATGTTTGTGGTAGCGTCCTGCCAAAAAAATAAATACACAAAATTCTTACTGATTCGTAATACTGTTCACCAAAATAGGCATATCCTTTTACTTTTTACTCTTAAAGTACATTTTTAAACAAGTATTTAAATACTTTTACTTAAGTTGATGTTTTCATGTGATACTTACTTAGCGGTACTTACTTTTACTTGTGTAACTTTTTACCTCTGTATCTGGACTTTTACTTAAGTAACAAAGCTGAGTACTTCATAAATACTCAGTACATTTCTACATTCAGTCCATTTCTTAATATCGTTGATTTTGCATGACCTCCTGTGCAGTTGTAGTCTTGTGAGAGCATTTCGGGTCAGATACACGGTCAGATCATAATAGTTTTTTCCATGTCCTCTTCTAATCGACCACGAATTTCAAGTTGACCGCAGCCCTGGACTTCAGAAATAATCTCTTATATGGAGCTGAACAAGGGACCAAGTGTTGGACAATCCCGTGCATTGTATTGATGTCAAATGCAGGGACAGCGTTGAACATTCTATTCTCTAAATAAAGAGAGAGGCTTTTATCATCATCATCATGGTATCAGTATTGAGTATCGAGTCTATTCCTTAAAATAGAAATCGATACTCGTATGGACTAAAGCAAACTGAACAATCCCGTGCATTGTATTGATGTCAAACGCTGGGACAGTGTTACAGATCGCTCCCAGCTGCGAGGACATGACACATTATTCACTCGACATCCACCTGTGTTATGTTTAAAATGACGAGAGCCGGTCCACAGTGTGATCCTGGGTTGATTGAGCGCTGCATAATGAATACCATCAACACTATTATATAATTAAACAATTAGCATGAAAAGAACTGGTTACGTAAGAGGCATTAAGTTCTGTGTGAGAGGCGGTGGGAGTAAAAATAGAGCATTTGATGAGTGTTTCAGATGCACAAATGTCAAGTCTAGATGAAGCTATATTGGTAAACAAAAAACAAAATGTGCCGAGGAGGAGATGGACAGAATGGTTTTCACTTCAAAAGGCTGTGCAGGTGTTTTATAGTGTTTACTGCGGGCGTGTGAGGTGATGCCAACATATTGTAATTTGACCTACTTGAATCAGTGGTAAAGTAGATGCAAAGTAATGTTTGTACAGAAGAAAGTTAGCAGAATTTGTGTCACAATACTAAAACTGTAAGGAATAGACTCGATCCCCATTCTGATACGATAAATAAAAACTTTCTTTAGACAATAGAATGTGATTTTCAACATTTAATAAAAGTACTTTCTTTTCCATTCTCATGTGGCCTTATATCTGTGTAATCCCTCAGTCGTCCAGTAGGTCCATAGTGGTCCATGGGTGTATACTAGTCTATGTGTCTTATACTTGTTCTGATATGGATCATTTCTGTCCTGCGAATATGACATTTTTAGTATTGATTCCTGCTCAAATGAGGATCTAGTTTCTACACTAGTTTTAGTA
This sequence comes from Periophthalmus modestus, assembly GCA_019594935.1. NCBI lineage: Eukaryota > Metazoa > Chordata > Actinopteri > Gobiiformes > Gobiidae > Periophthalmus > Periophthalmus modestus. The sequence goes on along the minus strand of JAIEZT010000026.1, from coordinate 25,892,928 downwards.
TCGATTAGCATCCGATTCATCAAGAGCACAGAGACTTTTGCAGCTTAATAAAAATAATGGGTAATGCAGGGTTGTTGTGTTGTTATGAAATAGCCAGAGGTACTAGCAATTAGCATCAAAAATAAACCACACTTCTTTCTAGCAGTGGTGTGGTTCACTTGGTTCAGTTATAAGGCCTCAAGACAAATTATTCTACAGATGTAGACACATTAAATCTATTTAGTAAAAGTGTTTTTTACCACACCATACATGCCTAAACCGTAGAAGACTGTAAAACTATTAATTTCAAGGGAAAATGGTTAACACAGTCACACTACTACCGGGAGGTTTTCTCAAGTTCCTGAAGAAGAAAGACTTTGTGGTTTATGTGAGTTGGAGAAGTGGAAAGTGAAGCTCATTTTTTGTTGTGTCCATTTTATGATGAATTTAGAAATCCTTTATTTGATGAAATGTTCGCCCAATGCCCTGATATGTTCTGGTGTAATGACGCCAACAAGATGGTTGTTTCATTCTAATGTTTATAAGTTGGCTCCATTTCTTTGTAAAGCCTGGAAGAAGTGGCAGATGAGTTTATTTAACTTTAGTGGTTGTAATGTATGTTACAATGTTACACATTGTAACATACATTTTTTATATGCAAGACACAATAATAAAATAAAAATCAATCAACTACTACTACAAACTGCGACTTCACTGTGCAACTTTTAAGTGGTAAAAATTCATTATAGTTTTACATTTATGTAATTTTCTGAAAAAAATTTTCTCTGGTGGAGAAAGAGAAGTTTAATAGTATACTGTGGAACAGGCAAAAGAACAACATCGCCGTAGAGACAAGGTGGTAGCGGAGCCTCCATCAGAAAAGTTACATAGCACACCTTTAACATGAAGCTCTCATTCGTTTGTCAAAAGCATCCAAACTCAGATACTACTCAATACTAAAAGTGGTATTGAAACCAGATATTCATTTGAGCAGGTATGGATACTAAAAAAAAGTCACATTCAAAGGACAGAAATTAACTTTCCTGAAGAGCTTTAGAATGATCTTGAGCTGTATTAAAACCACATCGACTAGTAGGACAGAGAAACTACAAGATATAAGGTCACATTGTAATATAAAAGAAAATACTACAATTTAATGTTGAAAATTATTATCACTGATCATCGGAATCTGCATTGAGTATTGGGTCTATTCCTTAGTATTGAAATCGAGTTTGAAGTGTCAGTATCGTACTACTACTGTCATACAGACTAAAGCAATTTGAGCATGAGGACCCAGCCACGTGCTCTCTACGACTGACTCAATCTACTGTCATTTACCAGTGCCAATTAATTAGAGCCCACGTTCCTCGTGTAATCTCCACCATTAAGTCTCCTGTTACCCGGTGAGTGAACATACCGACTGCGAGCCCGGCCACGTACGCCGCCCCCAGACACGACATCTCACAGTGCTGTGGACGGGCCACTTTATGTCCAAACAGGTCCGCTGTCAGCTGCATCACAAAGTCGTTTGAGGAAACTCCACCATCCATTCTGTGAACACACACACCCAAACACACACGCACACATAAATATACACACACATATACACGCATACACACATATTCTATTAGATTAGAGAGTGTGGGGTAGTGTTACACGTGAATGAAAAGTCCAGCGTGTTACAGAGCAGTCAGAACAGATTCTCTTACAGCTGCTCTTCTGGCAAAAGCCCAAGATGTATTCAGCAGGAGTAACGGCTCCACAGGGATGTGAGGATAAGACTCACTCAATATGTATTAGATAAGGCCAGTGAGCGCGGACATCATTAAGACTGAACGCAGAGACCCACAACACCTTTTACAGTGTACTGTGCACACGCTCTCATGCTGAAATCCAGCTGGTTTAAACCTAAAAAAGTAATTTCTCTGATCTGAATGGTCACTCCCTAAACCCCAGCGCCTGCAGCCGATCATGAATCAGTGCTAGTGCAGCCTCTGCAGCTCAGTGAGTGAATCCTGGAGGTTCTGAGCGTTCACATGAGGCCTGATGTTGTGACTGTAATTCATTTTTAAAACAGTCTAACTCTATGTTTGAACTTCCTCTCAGTTAAAGACATCCGAGTGTTAACTTAAAAAGTCTAAATATTTACAAGACAAAAAAACATTCACCTGATTTTTGTGACGGGAATCCGTGTTTCTCTCAGCATCGTCTCATACAACTGTTTGTTTCTATAAAGTAAAGAAAAACAGTTAATTATACAATAACGTTAGTGGTACAAAGCAGAGAGACATTTCTATTTTTGTGGGGGCTCAGTGCAAACCGTGAGGGCCACATTTGCTTAACTTAAAAAGGTAGTAGGTATGAATTATTATGCAAAAGTTTTACATAACATTTAATTTTCTTTTGTCGCACAAAACAATTTGAGCAGTACAGTGAAACAAGATGGTTCTATGACTCATTATCAACACAAACACATAACTTTCACTCTTATTTTACTTATTGCAACTCGTGTTTCTATAGTGTTGTTATGATTTCAAACATGATTTTGATACTGAGGAAAAGATTCAACACTCAATATTGATTCTGATACAACGAGGATAATAAAGAACACTATAAAAGCATTACAATCAACTCATAGTACTTTCTTTTATATTTCCATGTATTTCTGTGTAATCCTCAGTCGTCCAGTAGGTTCATAGTGGTCCATGGGTGTACACTAGTCTATGTGTCTTATACTTGTTCTGATAAAGCTCAAGATCATTCTCAAGATAATTTTTTGTTTGGATTATCCTGCTTTCAAGCTCTTATTTTCTGACTCAATATATGGCACTTCAAATCTGTTACTACGCTATGCCTAAGGAGCTAGTAAATACACATGTAATTCTTAAGTTTAATTTCTGTCTGAGCACACCTACAATATCTCAACCGCGTAAATGTTCAACTTTGGAGCCCTCTTGTGGATGTGAAAGCCTCTGCATGTGCATAGTCAGCCTATGTCTTGTAATAATCAAAACATATTATCATTTAAAAACAATTAAGTTTCACCTGAAAACGATGGACTCTAAAATGGCGCGGACCAGGTGGCATTTGGTGGTGGAGGGTTTGAGTCCCATGAAGGAGGCGCAGGCTTTGGGGTCATTCAGTGGAGCCTTCAGAAATACACATACACACATGCTGGTAAGTATTCAGTTAATAAAAACAAATATATAATGATTCTGTTACACAAAATTTGCCCTAAACAGTGTACTCAGATCAAGAACTTACACAGGCCACTGGTCACATTCGAAAGCAGAGAAAAGACACAAATCACATATCAACTCACATGTTACAGAAGATATAATCAAGTCCCTACGGCTGTAATCTGTCTTCAATACATTATTCATGCTCTTTGGACGGAGGGATTACAAATGAGTACATCAGAGGAGATACAAAACTAACAGACACATTGCAATGGCTAAGAAATGTGCAAAACAGGCACAGGTGCTGGTCTGAATGGTCACCATCTAAACCCCAGCATCTGCAGCCAATCTTTAATCAGTGCTAGTGCAGCGTCTGCAGCTCAGAGAGTGAATCTGGAGGATCTGACCTTTCACACGAGGCCTGTCCATATACTGACAAAAACTTGTATGTGTCCTGCAGGTGAAGGCTCTGGCAACTAAGGTTCAGTGACTGTAATACCATTTTAATACAGTACAAGCTCACGCTATGATTCAGTATCGGACATGTCAGTGTTTCATATTTTGAGGCAATGTCTATGTAATCCCTCTTTTGCTATTTTGAGCCAACAGAGACACTACTGGTCCAATGAGGTTCATCTTTATTTTAATAGATTCTTTTTCCAGACCAAGGTTTTAGTTTTCATACCCGACTGTTTCGTCTGCTCTCTGTTACGACCCAGCTCGTGTGGGGACAGGGAAGTAATAAGAGAAACCAAGATGGAAAATGGTAAATCAAGAAGTAATTTAATTAACAGGGATGTTATGGGTAAATTAAACAAAAGGGGACTAAAAATATTGCAAGGTTTAAACAAAAACAACAGGTAAAGTTAACTAAAACACATTTTTAACAGTAACACAACTAAATCTTGATGAACAAACAGAGTCTATACTGACACTACCACTAGTGACACACAAAAGAAACACTCTACACATGCTGGCCACACACAGGCCGGCAGCCCCGAGCTGTCCCGAATCTTCTTAATGGGGAAAGTAGACAGATTCAGGGACACACACACAAAACATAATGGACAAAAAAAAACTGTAGTCTGGAAAAAGAATCCATTAAAATAACGACACTGCTGTGTAATCTATTATAAAGTAACATTTAAAAACCTGTGAACATGAAATACCTGCAGTCCACTGAACGAAGGCACAAAGCACACTCCACCTGAGTCGGACACGCTGTACGCCAAAGCACTGGTCTCCTTCACATCCTCGAACAAGTCTGAAATGACAAACATGAGCCTAAAAACTAATGTATTTCAATTATACACATATGATATATTAGTGCTGCTCTATTTTGGAAACAAGGATTGTGATTGGATTTGCAATGTTTTAATAATATGATTCTGCATAAAGTTCTCATTTAAACTCATCTAGAAGAATTGACAAAAATAATGAAATATTATCTGACATTTCACATTTTAGAGTACGTTTGTGCAGATTAAATTACAGGATTAGCAGTTTTTATGCAGACATTTTGTTGCTTGTGGAGGAAATTATGGCACTTTGAGAATTGCAGCCTTTGCGATTTCGCCTCGATTGTGATTAATCGTGAAGTTTTATGATATTTACTTTTAAACCAAATTATAGACTTGAATCAATACCAAGAAAGCATTTGTTAGGAGTTATCGTTCATTAACATCTAACACGTGTGCCAATAGGAACAGGAAACACTGGTTTACATAGTTTACATGCACCAAAAATCTGATCATTATCTGATTTCTAGAGATAATCAGATTAGTGAAATGTCACGTAGCCAGGATCATCTGAGGTGAGTAAAGACAAAAATACAACAGAAAATGTTAAAGGTCCTATACTGTATTACGCAAGATTGATTCTTGTGAGCTTTTAGTCATGTTCTAATGCTGCTACCTCATCAAAAACATCCCTGGAGTTGTGTTTTTTTTATTCACACATGTTTAATTAAGTGGTAGTTTTAAAAAGTTTTAAAACAGCTATTTATTGATTTTTTTTTTAAATTATTCTTCAGATGTTTCTAGTGAGGGTTTATGGACTTAAAAAAAACTTCCTGTTTCACCACTCAATGACATCACAAGGTGGACCAGAGTGTTTTCACTTTGAGGGAATAAGAAAAAGGATTTCTCTGAATACATTGTTCACTCAGACACTGGGCTCTTGGAGGAAACATTTTGAAACATGATCCGTGTACGTCACATGGCCTGCTGCATTTTAACCCTCTGCAAACAGAGATACCTGGCCTATTTCAGCCCCGGCTCTTCCACCCCACCAGAGGAAATGACTACAGATTTGTTTAGACTTCAGAGCAAAATTTAGAACAATGTCTCTGACCACACCCAGCTCTTGGGTTTGATGGCCGTGCCATGGCCCCCTCACGGAACAAGGATGACTGAGGTACAGGCCTTCACACAGAGAAGTGTAAGACACAGACGAGTACGACTGGACTATTTTAGTATCGTGACAAAACTAACCTTAGAATCGTGAAAAAACTAACCTGAACTAAAACACGTTGAAACTCCATTTAGCCCTTTGCTTTTACCTGCGACTGAAGTGTGCGGTTTACAGCCTGTGTGTATGTCCATAAAGGTCCCCGTTCCCATGGTGATCTTCACGTCCCCCACGTTGAAACAGCACTCTCCAAACATGGCCGCCTGCTGGTCCGCCACCTACAGTGAGGACAGTCGCACGGCTTAGACCAGGGGATAGCAAACGTGTGGCCTGGAACTGGTAAAATAACTAAACAACTGAGAAAACGTGTACAATCAGGTTAAAAATGTTTGTTTGAAAAGACCTAATTATACTTTTAAAAATAGATACAATTAGAGCTGCAGGCCTTTAGTCATTTAGTCGATTAATTAGTCGAGTTTTAGTCGACCTACTGCTGTATTACTGACAAATTGTTTTATTGAAATTATGAGGATTTATATGGGACCACAGCAGAAGTGAGTTTTTTTTGGTGTTTACAGGTGAAACCATAAGTTTACAGACACTATATAAAAAGTGACACTTTTTTTTCTCACTGAAATGACATGAAATCATTGCTAAATCCCAGAATAATGAATGAATTCTTTTTTTAGACAATTTTTCGTTACTTCTTTCAAAGTCTTGCTTGCACATGCCTTTCAGGTCTGTCCAAAAATAATGTCCAATAATTTTGGTAATCCTAATTAATCCTCTTCTTAATCCTATTAACCTAAACAGGAAAAGTTGAGTCTGATTTCATGTCAGACACTGAGAAAAAGTGTCTTTTTGTATAGTGTATGTAAACCTCTGGCTTCAGCTGTATTTGTAAAGGGGCAGATTAAACTCATGCTCCACAAGTTTCATCGGTCTTGTTTCCTCGCACTTTTCTGCACAAACAGCTGTTTTGTTTGTCTTGTGAGTGCAGTTTGGGTCAGACACACACAAATATATAATCGTTTTCAGAGCTTTTGCCACGCCCCCCTTTTAGTCGACTTATCCATCGGCAGGACAAATATTTTGGGAGGTTTTTAGCCGACTACCTGCCGAGATACTATTCAGTGTCTTCATTTTCAAAATATATCTTGAAATTAGATCGTAACTCCCGCACTTTGGGAACAGCTAACTTACACATCATTTTGAACTGAGACTGGTGTGTCTATGTGTGAACAGGACTGGTGTACCATGGTGTAATTTTGGTTCTTTTGTCCTAAACGAAGAGAAGAGCTGGATTAATAAGGTCAAATAAAATGCTTTGTTAGGGCTTTTCATTATAATTGGAAAAAAGTGTCTCTAGTTTTCAGTTTCACAAAGAACCCTTGGCTTTTGTGTCTGATGCCATCTGTAAATGAACCTAGAATATGAACTTCAACAGCAGGAGTGCAACGAGGTTATAAAAGCTAAAAATAGAGTTGACATCATGCGTTTTTGCCTGATGTCAAACCTCATTTACAATACATCTCCTGATACGTCTCCCCTTTAAATGTTGTAATAATGAACTCAATTACACAATGATTTACAACCTAATGGCAGTGACACGCTGGCATAACTGGACTTACAGGGCGGTTGTAACTCTGGGAATAACAAGATAACAGCGACCTCACCAGTGATCTGACGGGGATGGACTCTCCGAAGATGGACATATCAGTGCCACCAAAGTCATGGCTGAAGCAAACAGAGAGAAATATGAACTATGAACTAAAATAATGACAAAGAAATGCACTAAAGTCTCAGAGATCACAATTATCTTTACATTTACATCGCCAAATGCTTCAAAGGTGCACTCTGTAACTTTTCCCGTGGCCTTAAATCTCCAGGGCAGGCCGATGTTTAGTTTAGGCCAAAAAGTACAAATAAAGCTATACTTGAACACTAGTGCGATGAGGTAACTGCACAAAGCGTGACTACACAGCTCTCAAAGATGTGTGATAAAAAAAGGCTGTGGGTGAGTTCGTAGTAAATCTAAATCAAAATCGACTCTATATCAGCCTAAAAATATCAACCCTGCTCACAATAAAACAGTATGTTCTTCCAGTTTGCAGGTAAAGCAATAACATGAGAAGACAAGCAGATAGCAGACCCCACCAGAAAAGTGGCATAGTGCAGCTTTAGAACATTACAACTCCAAAATCATCGACTGCGACTGTGACTGTGCTCCAGTATAATTTGGTTTAAACAATAGAAAAGCGTCACTCACTTTGTGTTTTCAACAGTGGGAAAAATGGACAAAGGGAGCGACAACACGAGCACAGGAACTCACTCCAGCACATCTGTCAGAGAGGAGACATGAAAAAATAAATAACTTGAATAAAACAGAGGGGAAAAGATCATGAGGGCAGCCAGACCTGATAGGAATCAAAGATCCCCGTGGAGCTGGCGTTGGAGTAGTCTGTGGCATGAACACGGCCTGGAATCAATCCATACAAAAAGTGTTAAATATTAAAGCAATTATTATTATTATTGTTTTTTTTTTTTTTTTTACAAGAACCTAATTTTGTTTTATATAATGTTTTTGCACTATTCAAATCGAAAGACACCAGAAACATATGAGATACCAATTGATATTAAAACTAGTATCGAACCTAGATACTCATTTGAGCAAGAATCGATACTAAAAAAGTGACATTTTTGGACCACTATGAACCTCCCTGGACGACTGAGGGATTACACAGATATAAGGCCGCATGGGGATATGAAAGAAAGTTCTACCGTTTAATGTTGAAAATCACATTCTCTGGCATTGTCTAAGGAAAGAATGTTGTAGTATCAGAATCGGTATCGAGTATCGAGTTTCTTCCTTAAATAGAGTTATAGTATTGTGACAGCACTAGGTCTGTTTCACCTAGATGCTTATTTGTTAGATCAAAAGCCAATACATATACAACATTTTGGTAGTTTCACTTTATAAAACCAGATGAAACAAAAACACTTAGGACCCACCTTTAGTGAGTTTGAACAGCAGCCAGGTGTCTATCGTCCCAAAGCAACAAGTCCCTTCAGAGGCGGCCTGTCGGATCTGAAAGGAGGAAATTGAACAAGATGAACAATCCCAAAATGAGCCTTACAGATGGAAATGGGTCAAAGGTAAAATTGAACAACATCAATGAAGACTGAACAACAGAGAAAAGATTATTATTAACGATACACTGTGGAACTGTTTTTTTCTTTCTCTCCATGGATCTGTTATTGCTTGGCCTGTAATGTTCCACACTTTAGAATTAAACTTATCCGTCTCAATGGAGCCAAACAACTGACGTCACTAGGCCAAGTTACAGGTTAGATCTGTGGAGAAGTGACCCCGCTCATGGTTTAAGTGCATGTTTTTCAAGGTGTTTCTGAGCATTAAAAACATCAGTAACTGAAGAAATGCTTAATGCCATACGGTGTAACATTTCAGGCAAATCTATAACATCTCCAAGGAGACAAGGTGGTGAGCCCCCAGCCAAAACATTACATAGTGCAGCTTTAAATTTGTTACAGTATATGAGCAACACTGAAAGAAAAACAATCTCATTGCCACATTATTTTAGTTTTTGCTTATTTGACTAAAGTCGTGATGTGAGAAAAAACAAAAATAAGGTCACGCAGAGCAGAGCAGGAGTTTTCCTCATGTGACCAGCATGTGGTGCTTCAAATTAACAGCAGACCTTCTGCTTTTCACTATTATCACTTATAGTAGTAAAACTATGCTATTTTTGTGCATTTGTGCTTGTTTTTGATACATATTCAAACCTGAAAACTAATCAAGCGCCAAGGCCAGGGCTGGGAAATGTCCCAACAAACTGATCAGTTTTTGATTCTGCTTTTTGTTTTTTATTCTGTATTGTGTTTCCTTAAAAACAAATACAAATTTATTTTGATATTAATTCCTGAACTAGAACAAGAACAAGAACATGAACACAAAAACTTTAACTTAAAACCAATTTATTCCTCTAAAGTCTCTGCTCCAAATCACATGTGTTATTGAGGATTTGCTGTAGACCTCAACAATAAAAACCCAAGCTGATCACTGATGATTCCAAATGACTAAATACCTGTCTCAATTAAAGTGATAGTATGCAACTTTCTGGCATGTCACCTGCATGATTCCACGGAAATAGAAAGTTAAAATCATACTTTGGAAAATTCTCCATGGAGATAGATACATTGTATGCCATACTATGGAATCTTAAGAACAACATTTCCATGGAAACAAGCAGGAGGAGGCCTTCCTCCAGTTCAAACAAGAGGTTTGTGGAGATGTAAGTCCGCTCAGAGTAAAGACACATTTTGTTCTATGTTTTTCAGTACAACAAAAAACATCTATAATGAAAAATATATTTTATTTAAGCCTATTGTTTGTCAGAAATGTTGCAGTTGGCTTTAAATATGATTCATTGCACAGCCCTAGTTAAGCCATATTGTCAGTGCCTTATTACCTGAAATCGGGCTTGTAAGCCTGGTGTAAATGCACAGTGTAACCCACAGTACCTGCTTGTAATGCTGGAGGACCCAGAGCAGCCTCATAGTGACATGCTGAGTGGAGAAGACGATCAGACTGGCAGCCAGGCACCTCTTCTGTCGGGTCAGGAAGTACAGGGCCTTCATCACACCATGGATGGCCTATAGAGGGCAGCAAAAACATGAACCAAAACTATTAAACATGCTACAGAATACTACTTTAATGACCTTTTATGCGGGGTAGGTGTGTGATCACATGATTTACAATAACAGGATTCACGGAGAAAGATTATAACATTATAAGAACATGATTCGATTGAAACTGACAGATATGTGCAGCTATTTTTAAAATATTAAAATATATTTTGTGCATTATTGGTATTATATAACTTTTATATAACCAAGGTGAGTGCTTGCCCAAAGACACAGTAAGCAGTGCCAGAAGTGAAAATCACTCTGCCAGTTTATATCTATTAAATCCAAGAACGACCTCCAAAAGGTATCACTTCTGTTTTTAATTATCATTGAATCATCAGTGAATATACAGACATTTATTGTGTATTTTTGTATGTTCTTATGTGTTTCTGAAATGGCTTAAAGAAAAAAAAGTCAATCATGCGTAATCTAGACCCTTATGAACACATATCATCCCTTAGTCAAATTAAAATGCTTAAGTTTAAGACTCACTTTCATGGTGCAGGACCTGTTCCAGGACTTGACCAGCTCTGCAGCTCTGCGGTCCTGCCACGTGATGAAATTATGGAAGGGAACTCCAGTCCTCCTGTAGACGCAGTGAATGCAATTTACCAATAAATACAAACAAACTCACTTAGTGTGAGCCAGATGCCCGCTCAGCAGCAGCAGACGTGTGTGATCAGTCTCTTACCTGTCCCACGTGGTGAACGTGGCCCTTTGAGTGGAGATGCCAAGGGCTGCGATCTGTCGCATTTGGACTCCTGCATCTGTTTAAAGAGGCTGATGTTACATGTCAACATTTCACATATGCAGAATGCGTTGTTAAAGATGGGACGAGATCTCGTGAGACAAAACTGACTCAAGACTGTGCACAAATGAGGGAAAACTACTTTACTACTTTATTTTTGAATTGGACAAAAAAGGGTTATGTGTTGGTGAGTTACATCTCTTATAGTTCTTAAAAACAGTGCTAGAACAACAGTAAAAATATTAAATCAAATAAATACAAAATTACAGTATATTATATTATGAATTCTGTCAAAAATCTCATCTCTTGTCTTGTTCTCCCAATCTTGTTAATCGTCTTGTGGAAATTGTATCTGGTTCAATCTCTAGTTGTTAATATAATACTATTTTACATAATCAGCTTTACGACAGTTTTAAAATGTCAAAGGGTCACTGTATTAATTACCAACACACCGGACTACCTGGGAAAATGAGTCATCTTTGCTCAGTGTAATATTTGTTGTGTAACTTCCTTTTCAAAAAAACAGAAACATAATAATGACGCAAAACTGGGCCCAAAGTCAGAACTAAACCTGGACTAGACTGGGACAAAACAGGACTAAATAAAGTCGAGATCAGAATTAAACTGGCTCAGGCTGGAATCAGACCAGAACAAGTGAACGCACCCTGTGGTGAAAAATGTTCCAAAAACTAAACATAAAAAACAATTCTACACCAACAATCTGGCAATAGATTAGGGTTATCAAAAGTATTGAAAATCAGATATTAATCGATACTAAAACTAGAACTAGTACTAGTACTAGTAACTAGATACTCATTTAAGAAGGCATCAATACTGAAAAAATAAAAAAAATAAACAAAATTAAAAAAATAACATAACTGGATAAAATTCAACTCTTCCTGAATAGTTTAATCTTGAAAAAAGCCCTGTCTAAAAAAAGAGCTTCTAAAATGATCATTTGGATCAAAATGAGTATCAAGTATCAAGTTTATTCTTTAGTATCAAATCTGAATTTGAAAAAAAAGTATCATGACACCACGACGACAACAGAGTAAGTCCCAATTCATTTTTTTTTCATGGCATGTACTTCAAATATGAACAGAAGTTAAACAGGATGAGAGCTGTCAAAATGATCATGTACATATGATTTGTGAGGTCAAAGGGACAAGTCCATAAACCACAGATTAATGCCTGACGACAACATGGGTTGAGACAGTTTTAGGGAATGAGTCATTTTCATTAGAAATTTGGTCTGACATGTCTGTTAGTGTTTGTGTTTGTCCAAACTTGTACTATATCCTCTTTATACTTAAAGGTGGACTGTAGAACTTTTCTGTTGGAGGGTCTGCCACCTGCCTGTCTCCATGGAGCTGTTATCGCTTTGCCTGGAATGCTTCATAGTACGGCATTAAACTCCTCCATCTTGCATTTATTCGATAACTGGTGTTTTTACCTTTTATTGTTGAAAACTCTTACTATGAGAGGACCCAACTCCTCACTGACCTGACTCGTCTCCATGGAGATAGATAAGTTTAATACCACTCTGTGGATTATTCAAGGCAAAGCAATAACAAGTGGTGGACCCTGCACCAGAAAGGTTACATGGTGTATCTTTAAACAAGCACTGAGAGGTTAAATGGGGGTGTACCTTGAACAGCTCCTATTACAACAGCGATAAATCCTTTCCACAGAGCTTCAGGCTCTATCTCCACGTGCCCGTCCTCTGGATACAGGAGAACCACCTGCCAAAACAACACCACCCACACTGAATAAAACACATTCACTTTAAATACATAATATGATGATAACATTAATAATTACATATATTTTTGTATCTATCCAAAGCACCAGATTTTGCACAATGTATTTAATGGTTTGTTATTAAAATTACTTAAAATTTTAATTATAAATCAGATTTTATATCCCAACACTTACTCTTTTTTACTCTTACGTGAGTAATTTCTTGGACCACTACTTTGTACTTCCACTTATGTAAGACAAGTGTAATGTTACTTCAGTATAATAACATTACTCGAGGACAATTTTGGGCCACTGTACCCACCTCTGGAAACTAAACAGAGATTCTTCAAGTCAGAATCAGAATCAGAAGACTTTTGTTGTCACTGTCAGTGAACACAACTCACAAACTTCAGTGATAAAGTGCAACATAAAACACTGAATAATAATAATAATAATATATAAGTTAAAAAAGATATGTGTTAAAATATAATAGTCTAAAAAGGTAGATAGTCATCCAATTCTTGACAATTAAAGGTTCAGTGTGTAACTTTCTGGAGGTGGCTGCTGGCAAGTCACCTGCATGAGTCTATAGAAGCCAAAGGAAAGAAAAAGTACATACTGTGTCTTTAAAGATACAGTTAATTAATGGTTTTAATCTTGTACAGCCCTTGCACTGACTCCTGTTGCTATGACCAAATATTCATCATAGTCAGGTACTATCCCACCAAAAAGGTAATCATTAAAACACCATGCACTTGTACTGATTCTGAATGAACAGTTTTGAGAATCTAGGTGAGTCGTGAAATGAGCCGTTTGACCAGATCAAAATAGACCATGTGGAACTTGAAGAATGTTTAAGTGGTGAACAAGTTACCAGGACACAGCCAACATATAGTGAGACAAGTTACCAATCCCAAAAAACAGATAACTGCATTTGATTTTGCAATATTAACAAATCAGTGTGAGTAGAGATTATCCCTTTTGTGGCTTATCAGATTTAATCTTAAAGGAATGCTGTGGGACATCAGAATAATAGAGACCAATAAACAATGATACTGGCCGCCTAAGAAAAACCAATGAGTCACATTTTTTTCTTCCTGTAACTGATGAATCATCATTTTTGGATTTATTTTATTTTATTACTTTATTTTGTATATTAATTTAGTGAACATAAACAATAACACTTTTAATAATTGCAAATTTAAGGCCCTATAATATGTAAAAATGACTGCTGTGAGCTTTAAGCTATGGTATAATGTTGTAACCTCTTCAAAAACATGCCTGGAGTTGTGTTTTGTTTCATTCACACAGGAACTCACCCTTTATTAGTTTGTCTACAGCTCCAAAAGCTTAAAATGCTCCGTTCCCCTTTGTGATGTCATTAAGCAGTACTTTTCAAGTTAACATCTATCTTTTACCTTTCGTTCAGTAGAGATGGGAAATTCCAGGCCTGAAATTATCCAAATGAGTCTAGTGACAGTGTGTGGAGTTTAAAAACACAGTGGAGCACTTCCTGTATTACCACATGATGACATCACAAGGTGGAACAGCATGTTTTCAGTTTGATATGCAGAATATGCAGAGTTTGTGTGTTAAACATGTGAATAAAACAAAAAACAACTCCAGATATGTTTGTGATGAGGAAAAACATAAAACATAGATCAGAAAATAGAGTAATAAGGCTCTTTAACATAAAAAGTCAGATTTCTCCTTCAACTATTCTCCAAACCACATGATTTTACTGACAGGAGATTGGCTGTAGATCTCTGTATTTATTAAAGTCTCAAGCTGATTGAACATGACTCAGCCTAGATTAAAACTCGATTATAACTGCATTTCATCTGTACCTTAGTGGAGCAGGAGCCTCTGATTTTCGCCTCTTTGTCGTAAACGTGACATCTGATGGATGTTGTGCCCACATCCACAGACAAAATGAAACTTTCTTTTCTAAATCCGTTCCTTTGAGTCCCCATGGCAGAAATCCTGGTCCTCCACTGTCTCTTTCAAGCTGTCCAAGCCTCCATAATAACATACAGGCTACAACCAACGCTCTGTGGTCACCTCATAGCGCATCTGTTTACTATGTGACCCGATAATACTGTAACACAGCCACCTCATCTGCCCCCGGCTCCCTCTAAGGCTATTTAAGGCTTCCAGTCGACCTTTGTACCGCACTGAAGTTTATCCATACACAGAATCAAGGCTTTAAACGAGTATCAACATGGTATTAACTAAACACAACTGATCCGATCACTCACTTTCTCTTCTCACAAGTTTAACACAAATCGTACGACCGTAGGCGTGCACCGCGTAAACCCGAACGCGACCGCTGATTGGTTGAATCTGAACGTCAACGTCTGCTAACAATACCGACATTTGAATGAAGTTATAATCAATGTGTCATATTACTAAGCATTACGTTCGCATATGAGGTAGTTGTAGGAATTTTAAACGCACAGAGGCAAAAAACCACATTATGAAGTTCATCCCAAATCCAAAATCTGAAACGCGTCCTCCTCGGTACCCGTAGTGTAGCTGACGCATGCGCAGTAGGATCCTATGATTTGACTGGAATGTATACTTGCATGGGGGTAACACGTGTGGATTTCTTCACTGAATTTTCTTAAAAATGGCAAAAACTAACGTAAGAAATGTATCAAATTCAGTTTACTTTTGTATTTGATGTATCGGTTATGTGTAAATCTACAAAAATGCTATATATTTAAATAAAATACAAGTTTTCTGCATTTGTAATACAGTTGTACTACCAAGTATTTGCTTTAGATTCCATCTCAGGTATTAGTTCTACACTACTTGAGCCATACGTGTGTTATTAATTTTAAACTAGAACGCAAGGAAGATGAACTTTGGCAATTTTTTGTAACTTTAAAGATTAGCAATGTACAGTGCTCATTGTATGTAGTAAATAATGTCTATCCTGTCTTATTTTCAGGTTCCCAAAGGCAGAACACGACAAAGTAGACGTCTTAATCCTAATGTTGCAGAAAAGGAGGAAAATACCACTCCTGGTAATATTATTTTAGAAATGATTTAACCTTATATAAAGGCAGGGCAAGTTTATTTGTATAGCACAATTCATACACAAAGTAATTCAAAGTGCTTTTCAGCCATTACAGTAGTCCAACCTACTGGAGACAAATGCATAGATAAGTCTCTCCAAATCTGGGTTTGACAGGGTTTGATTTTTGCAACATTTTTAGGTGGTAAAAAGCTGCAGATGTTATTGATTTGATGTGGCTGTTAAAGTTGAGTCTCCATTATTATTACCATAGATTTCTAGTCTGATTTGAAGGTTTTAGAGAGAGAGACTGGAGGTGACTGCTAACACTTTCTTTTTGTTTCTGTGGACCAAAGATAATGACTTGTCTTGTCTGAGTTTAGCTAGAGAAAGTTGTTTTGCATCCACACACTGATCTGTTGGATGCAGTGGCAGAGCGAATCCACTGGTCCATATTCACCTGCTGCAGTGAGACATAGATCTGAGTGTCATCTGCAGAGTTGTAGTAGGACACATTGTTGCTGCGTATTAACTGACCTAGCGGCAGCATGTACAGATTGAACTGCAGGGGTCCCAGGTTTGACGCCTTGGGCACCCCACAGGTCAGGACATTTTTATCTGAGACAGATTTCGAATTTCAACAAATCTGTCCCCTGTCATATAGATAGGACTTGAACCAGTTTAGTGCTGTACCAGAGATACCCACCCAGTCTGACAGTCTCTTTAAGAGGATCCCATGATCCACAGTGTCAAAGGAGCACTCAGATCTAACAGGATCAAAACTGAGACTTTGCCTGCATCAGTGTTCAAGTGGATGTCATTTGTCACCTTGATAAGAGAAGTCTCAGTGCTGTGGTGGGGTCTAATAAATTAGTTAGTTATAATGCTGTTGTATCTGCTCTTCAAAAGACCAAGCTAAAGATGAGCCAGAAGACATCAAAACAGAGGTGGAAGACAAACCACAGACTGAAAGTATGTAAAATTATGTTATTAAGAGAAAACATATGTGATAATTACTGTTGAAAAATATACCTTGTACATTTCTCAGTTTACAAAAAATGAAAGTGACCCTTCAAACCAGAGATATGGCTGCTATTTCATAAAAAAAACATTTAATAAACATTTAATTTCAAGCTATAGTTTCTCATTACAATATTTAAACATTCAATAATATTGTGACAATAACACAAAACCTTCATTTCACAAGCCAGTGGTGAAAGTGACTCTGCAGATCTCAGACTAGAAACAAAAGATGTGCCATTTTGATCATATAAAAGATTATATCACAACAGACATTGATTTGACTTTTTTAAAGTGTTTTAGTTAGTTATTATTAGTATTTTTAAGAGTTACGGGACATTTCAGGTTTAGATCGTATTCCATAAATCTAGTTAACAAATCAATTTATTGATTTTACATCCAAATTATCTCAATCCTTTAATTTCAGTGAAAAATGACTCCATAGAGGACAAACCGGAGGAGGACAAACCGGAGGAGGACAAATCTGAGGAGGCTAAACCAGAGGAGGCCAAACCGGAGGAGGAGGAGGAGGCCAAACCAGAGGAGGCCAAACCGGAGGAGGGAGGAGGCCAAACCGGAGGAGGCCAAACCAAACCGAGGAGGCCAAACCAGAGGAGGACAAACCAGAGGAGGCCAAACCAGAGGAGGACAAACCAGAGGAGGACAAACCAGAGGAGGACAAACCCATGCCTGCAAACATAGATGGTAATACTTTGTTTAAATTTTTACTTTTATTTTGTTGTCCAAAAATATTTGAAATGAAGTGTGTTTTGTAACTTTTAATGTTGGGATGTTTGCTGTTTCAGAGGCCCAAGCTCAAGTGTCCTCTTCAGACATCCAAGCAGACACAGAGGAGCCTTTAAAGAAGAAGAAATGAAAGATGAAGAGGGTAACTTACATTGATACTTTATTGTTGATGGGGTGCTGAACGGAGATTTCCCTTTACAGGAAAATGAGATGCCCATATTAAACTTATTAACATATTAACACAGTTAGTAACGTACCTATGTTTTCAGATGCTGAGGTGGATGCTGTCATCGAGGTGAAAGGCAGTGCACCAACAGTGAGTGTGTCATGGGAAAAGAATGAGCAACAAGACCAAGAAATGACAGAAGAAATGACAGAAGATTTGACCAAGAACGACAACGCAGAGATCAGTGATGGTAAGTGATTAAGTGAAGGGAGACACTGGCTGCAGTTATAAGCACCCTCTAAATTATAAGATTATTTTAAGGAAATAAAGCAAAATCATGTAATTTCTCTCTGAACTTGGTCCCTCTGATTTCACATCAGATTTTGCAAATTCATCTTAATGGTGCAGAAATAAGATTATAATCAGATTTAGGTGTGCACGTGAACAAGGCCATTCATGCAAAGTCCTCTTTAATCAGATTTTAGCCGTTTTTCACTAGTGTTTTTTATTTAATGTCATTGTTCTATATGTGTAATACAGATTTACCCAGTTGAAGTTGTTATCATGTTAGTTGTAACTGCTGTGTAGAGACGGTTTCAAAGGTGGTCATCTGCACACTGTTTTTAAATCGAGACTTTTTGACCCGTATCATGAAGTCATTTTCAGTTTGATGGTTCTGGTCTGAGACACTGGGATTTATGCCTGAAACCTTTTCTACATTGGACCACTCCGAAACAAATGAGGGATTACATCATCTCATCTAGTTAAACATACATTAACTCTTTATTAACAGCCAATTTAATGAAAAGAAAGATGGTGCACTCCCAACATTTTTTTACTTTATCAACATTTTACTTTGTTCTTAAACTTTCACCTTGATAGAACACTCACAAAATAAAATTAGGCTTTGGCCAAACATGTTGAAATTGGAAAAAAAATACAATGTTTTTATTTTTTAATCTTGCAGTCTTAGAAAAAGAAAGGCCTCAACACCTGAAGTGGTTTTGGCTGAAGAATCTGAGGAGGCTTCTACAGAGGAGAAAGAGCACAACGATGAAGAGGAGGAGACCAAAGACAACGATGAAGAGGAGGAGACCAAAGACAAAGACACAGAAGAGACTGAGGACAGACAAGGTAATCGCCGTAGAAACTGTATGAAGTAATGTTGTCACAATACTGAAATTTGAAACTCTATTTCAATACTTAGGAACTGACTCAATACTGATTACATTACCACAATGAAGATAAAACAAGCTTATGTTTAAACTAATAGAATATCATTTTCATACATAAAATAATAATAGTGTTAGTTTCTGTATGTATTATTTTTGGTATTGATTAGTACCTGATTTTTGATACTTTTTCTTAGACACTGAAATGGAAACTGCCACCAGTGAGAACAATGAATGTGTGTCCCCAAAACCTAAAAAGAAACGAGTGAGAGCTGTGAAGGAGAGAGTGAGGAAGTCAAAAAAAGAACAGGTAGAAGTACAGAAAAAAATCACAAAGATTGTTATTTGAAAGTTAAACCAATATGTCTCCATGGAAATGTTATTGCTTTCTTCCAGAGTATGGCATTACACTTATCCATCTGATTCAGTTGCTAAAAAGCACATTGAAAAACATGTACTCCTACCGTTCCTTACTAATAGACTTGCCTATCCACAGATCTGACCAGTAACTTGGCCTGGTAACAGGAAGATGGATAAGGTTAAATTTTATTTTACATTTTATTGTCCCTGTAGGGAAAGTTGTCCTCTTCATTTGACCCATACTGACCCCTGCCCTACTGTGGAACGTTCCTGTAGCTGTAACATTTTCTTGGAGACACACATCTGGCTTTGTTGTTTTCTTGTGTGTTTTTAATCTTTGATTGTCTGATTAAAGTGAAAAGTGGCACTTTAGCCATTTTAAATTTTTTTATAACTTTTATTTTAGTAAAAGCAAAACAGAAAACTCAGCCCTCCACTGACTCATCCCCGTCGAAGAAAGGCTAAACTCATAAATGATGGTACAGTATTAGAGTAAAATTACAATATACTTTTTATTTACACTACCAGTCAAAAGTTTAGACACACCTTTTCACTTTTGTTCTTACTTTATTTCCAAAATAACGTCAAAATGACTCAATACATGTTTCAGATTTTTTTAAATAGCCCCCCTTTGGTTTGATCTTCTTTGCACTCTTGACATTTCTTGACCCTGATGCAGCACAGCTGTGAAGTGAAAACCATTTCAGAGAAGAGTTGATCATGAAGATCACTGAGTGAAGGTCAGGGGTTTGCAGCACTGCCAACAAAGCACAGGGTGGATACCTTGAGCATTTGAATATAAAATTTAAAAAATATATGTTTGGCTATTAACAATGTTTGTCTTTACTACATAATACAATACTTCATATATTTGATGTCTTCAGTATGTATATAAAATCTACAAAATACTAAACTTAAAGAAAAAGAAAAACTTTGACTGTGTCCAAACGTTTGACGGGTGGTAGTGTACAGTAGTTGCTATGTGCACATTGCTATGGTTGACGATATCTATTCTTCTAGGTTATTGTGTTATATTGGAAACCTGAACAAATCAAAACTCTATGAAGATATCAAAAATACACTAGCCAACTGCTTAATGAGGCACAGTCTCCTGGTTCAAGGCATTCGACTGGACAAAGCCAAGTGAGTGAGACTTTTCACTGTGAACTGATAGACAGTAAGTCAAAAATGCATAGCCTTTAGTGAAGGTCATTTATTATGTTTTATGATATGATTTACTTCATTTTAATAACTTATAATTACCGTACTTTATTTCATTTGGGCATCGACTCATTTTATCGTATCTTACTTCAACGTGAGTAACATGGGTGAGTTGAGCTTTTAGATGTAAATTATAATTTTATTTTGACAAAGATTGTTCTGTGCTAGTATTCATTTAATGACAGGGACAGGCTTTGATAACTTTTTACTACCTCAATATTGTTTTAAATGTTTTTCTTTTCATAAGTAGTAGCCCTTTAATTTTTACCAGATAAATTTAGTTTTAGCAGTTTTTAAATAAATGAGAAAACTTTTACCTTGTTGTTTTATTCATAAGATTATTTGGTCACATATTTGCAAACAGTCTTTAAAGAGGAGATATCATGGAAAATCTACTTTTTGGAGCTTTCTACCATGTTATAACCATGTCATAGGGGAGACTTCATGTTTTAGGCCAATATAGCATTTTCAAAACAATAAATGGTAACAAGGTGATAATAACCCGTCTTTAAAAACAGCATCATACAAAATAACAAAAATGATGAACGGGTAACGCTTTAAAATACTGTCCCGTAGTTCATGCTCATTTTCCATTCAAGTTTTTAAAAAGACCTAAGACCCTTACATTGCTGTCTTATAGAAAAACATGCATTTGTGGACCTGGCTCAAACATAGACCTGAATAAAAGCGCTCGCGTTAAATGGAGAGAAGTTACTGGACAAACCCATGAAAGTCGCCAAAGCTAAAGTCAAAGAGGCCAAGGTCAAAGTAAAGGATCCACAGAAGAGCAAACAAGGTATAAAATCATCTCGCACATGTTTTTGTTTTTTTTGTAGTCATCTGGGAAACATACTGATTGATTTTATTCCTTTGTTTCTGTTGACAGCCAGAAACGAGCGTACCTTATTTGTAGAAAACATCCCATTTTCTGCTACAAAAGAAGACGTGCTGAAGGTGTTTCCAAAGGCTACCGCTCTGAGGTTTCTCGGAGGAACGGATAATCCAAGCAAAGGGTAAGAAGATCATGATTTCAGCGGCTTAAATGCGCTGCCCTCTTTTTACTTCACGAAAAACAGAACTAGTTTATTTTAAAACCTTTGCAGTTATATAATAAGTTACTCCACACTTACCAACAGCTTTGTAGTAGTGTAATAACAATACTCACATTTGAAACACATTTTCAATAATCAGGAATAGATACCACAATGAAGATTAAAAACACTTTTTATTTAGACAATGTAATGTCATTTTCAATATTAAATAACAGTACTTTCTTGTGTCCTTATATCTGTGTAATCCCTCAGTCGTCCAGATAGATTCCATAGTGGTCGATGGGAGTATACTAGACAATTAGTATCAGATTTTCGATATTTTTGCCAACCCTACTGCTTAGACAATCCATCTATTCTGGGGGAAGACAAATTTTGCTCAAATGCATAGAAAAAAAAAGGGCCTTTAATGTTAAATTTCTTGTAGGGGTAACATCATTGAGAATAAGGTGCATTATATCTATATTTTACAGTATTGCTTTTGTGGAGTTTCAAAATGAAGAGAAGGCTCAAGCAGCACTGAAGCTGAACAGAAAAGCCAAGATCCAGAAGCATGTCCTGAGAGTGAGCGCGGTCAAAGTCGAGCCTGGAGCCCACAAAGCCAAACGTGGGTCCAATAAGAACACAAAGAGTAAGTACTGTACTTTATAATAGGGCTGCTTAATATATCGCAAATGTATCGAAATCATAATATCGGCTGATGCAATAATCGATATCACAAGAAAACAAATATATAGCAACAACACAGTTCTCAGTTTTTCAGAAGATTTTATTCATGATTTTCCGTATTCAGACTGTGGTGTTAGAATCACACCCAACGCATCTAGATGGGCGTTAAACACATGAAGAGCAGTAAATTTTGGCGAAAGTTTAGATTTTCAACTGTGTGAAAGCTCGAAACACGCTGCGCAAATGTTGGACCAGCCTAGACACATGTCCCCCATAGACGTTTCATGAAAACACAATGCCCCTGACACTGTGAAGTTTCATGTTGACAAAAGCCAACTGCTAATGTCATTTCATATTGTTTTACTACCTAAAGTTGCCAGGAAAGGGAGCCAGACAGACAAATGTAGCCAAATGAAGCATAAAGGCCCCCCTATATTTTAATGTGTTTTTTCTCCCACAGCTGAAGCTCCTCCCAGTGACATTTTGTATGTGAGAAACCTGCCAGAAAACATTCAGGAAAAACATCTGAAAAATGTCTTCAAGAACGCTGTGGACATCAGCATTCCTCAGAGCAACGGCGAATCCAAAGGGTAAATGAATTCACTCATGTGCATCAACCAGGTCCTGTAACGATACGATTATAACAAACCATATTTATATGTAATGATGTGGAAGGATGAGGAAAGATTTATAAAAAATAATCACATTGCTCTTTTAATATTTATATAATTATGTATTTAATATATATGATTTTTTTTAAAATACCTGCAATAATCATCTTTTCAGTTTTGCATTTGTGGAGTTTGAATCAGTGGCACAGGCAGAGGCGGCTTTAAAGTCGGCAGCAAAACGCACACTCATGAAACGACCGCTCAACGTCACGTTTGGTCTTAAATCAAGACCTAAGGAAAAAAAAACAGGTTGGTCCCGTATTTGACAGTAATTCCTCTAATTATTATTGTTTTAATTAGTGTAAATTTTTCTTGCAATAAAATATCACATAAAAGGAGTATATTTCAGTCCAGTCAAAAGTGCTAAAACCTGTGCTGAGGTTTAACACATGACTGAAATATCACTTTATATACCCTTAACTATGAGTGTTTACAGATTTTTTTTATTCAATCTTTTTGTAGCATTTCTTATTATAAACAATATACTCAATTAAGGCTGTGCAATGAATTAAGTAAAGTTTTAAACAAGCTTTAGTGGAGGTCCACAGCCAACCCTATGTCAGTAAAAGTATGTGGTTTGGAGCTCAGACTTTGGAGGAAGAGAAATTTGCTATTTATCACAAAAAAAAAAAGTTAATGATTTAAAGTTTGTATCGTTTATATTCATGAAACTTATATCTAATCTGCTTTTTTATTTCTTTTTAAAAAGGCAAATCAAATTGAATCAAAAATCATGATCAATCATTAGGAGAGAAAAAAAAAAAAAAGTGATAAATTCTTTTGTTATATCTCCCAGCGCTGTACTCGATATTCAGATTTTGCATATCTTCAGTGACATTCACAGTCTTATTCATATTTTGAGCATCTGTCCACCTTTATCACATACATTTCAATTGTATTTTTATGTGTGTCAAGACAACAAAATGTATAGGCTATAACATTCAAATTGATGTACAACTTGCCATACATATGAGCAGTGATATAGATATTTTCTGTTTCAGTCCCATCTAAAACCCTGATAGTTCTGGGTCTGAGCGAAACAACCAGCCGGAGCACTCTGATGGAGGCTTTTGAAGGGGCTGTGAGTTCTAGGATCTTTAAGGACAAAGGCACTGGACACTCGAGGAGGTAAGCAGTACAGACACCACCCGTCATCGCTTTAAACAGGCGAAGGAACTGCCGTGCCCTCATCTGACTGTGATTATTATGGTATGTATGAACTCTGCCAATTGTTGGGTGGAGCCTCGAAAAATGGTGGTGCAAGAGAATCGTAACCCTTAGCAACTCAATGGACAAAATATCCCGCATGTATTCTCCAGAAAATATTGTATTACATGTACTAGTGCTACATGCTATGGTTTGGAATCACAGGTTCCCTCCCATTTCGATACTTACACGATACACGGCTCACGATACAATAACACCTCCATTTTTTACATTTTACATGTGATAATGATGTACTGCACATACTATTCTGCCATCACTACTTTATAAGAGCTAAGTCATCATTTAACAACAGTATTTCTTTGTTAAACCATTTTCTGTGCAACCTTCATTTGAAAAAACCTTAATTTTAATCGTCAAAAAAGTGAAAAAACATTAAAATAGAGACATTATGATAGAAAGTGTAGTTGTTAGATAGAAGTAGTTGAAATAGTAATAGCCATGGTAACTGTAGTAGTCTGTAAGTAGAAGTAGTTTCAAGTTTCAGCCCATATGAGAAGTATTGGTAGCAGCAGTAGGAACAGGACTATAGCTTTGGAGTTTCAGTAGCCGCAGTAGTACTAATGTTCATGATAAATACAAAAATATATGTAAAATAAGTGTAACTCATAAGTACAATCCTTCTAACGTGTTCGTTCCGTGTCTTAAGGTTTGGCTTCGTGGAGTTTTTGAGAGCGTGGAGTCCTGCACAGTGGCCAAAGAGAGGCGGCGGACGGCATCGAGATCGACGGCTGTAAAGTGACTGTGGCGTTTGCTCGCCCCAAACCCTCAGAGTTGAAGGATAGTGGTGAGAAAGGACGTAAAGGAGGGAAGGCGCGAGGAGTTAACACACCAGCAAGTCAATAAACGATGTGTACGTGTATCAAGATACATATATTTAAGTCTAGCCATCAGAGGTGTGTAGAGGAACCAAAGGTTGTATGCAAATAAGAGTAACGCTACTTCAGAATAATATTACTCAAGTGGAAGTACAAAGTAGTGGTCCAAGAAGTTACTCACAGCAGACTGAAAAAGTATTTGGGGAAACTACTACTCAAGTAACAATAACTTAAAGAGTAACTGTTGGAACGTAAATCTGTTTTATAATTTAAAGTTATATTCATAGTAATTTGAAGGGCAAACATATAATACAAATAAATTAAATGATGCACCAAATCTGATATTTTGAAAGGATAGACACAAAAATGAGAAACTAAATCATATCTGAAGGAGCGATGCAAGAATCACAAATGTTCAAAATATTTGTTTTTGTCAGCATAAAGCTTTTGTTACTTTTACACTTCCTCACAGTGGGAAGAGGAACCTGTACTGAAGTACTGTTTCTTCAGTAAAGTATTACTCAAGTAGGATTAAAATATGCTGCTAGAAAAGCACAATTTCTTAAAAAAAAAGTTATTCATGTAAATGTACTACCCCCTTTGACAACCATAATACAATTACAATTCAGGTTGAATCAGTCTTTTCTTACTTATAAGCGGGACCATGAAGCCATCAAATGAAATACTCTGGTGGAAAGAGTACTCCAAATTTGTAATCAAGTAAAAGTACTGTGATATGGCTAAAATGTACTTGCATAAAATTTGACAGCACTTGACAGATAGTAAAACACTGCATTAAGTACAAGTTATTAGATGCTTTTTATCACAATTTTAGCAACATTTTAGATCAGTCTTGATAAGTTAAACAGATTTTTTTTTTTTATTATTCTGCATGTTCTCTGAGCCCTGACCAATCAGAGCAGATGATGATGTTGTGTGAGAGCAGAGAGGAGCTTTGGGGTGATTGGGACTTGTGCTGAAAGATGCGATATTCGATAGCTATGTTTGTACTGCGATAACGATTTCCTTGCGATATTTTTGATATACTTTTTGGCAAAATAAGTTCAGTTGATTTAAAACAGAAAATGCACATTGTTAGTCAAACTGAGTCAAAATACACTTAACAAAGACAAAACCCAGACCAACCCAAGTCTAATGTAGAACTTCATAAGGAAAATCATGAATACAGTCTCCAAATTGCAGCACATTGCTGCAGAATTGAGAACTGTGTGTTGTTGCATTATTATATTGATATTTTCTGCCCTACTCAGTAACGAGTATCATTTTAAATGTAACTAACTACAATTACATGGCTAGAATTTTACTCAATTACAAGTACAGGTTTAAAAAATCTACTCAAAGTACAATTACCCAAAACATCTACTCAGTTATACTAATAATATGAGTATTGTAATGAATTACTTGCAGACTGCAAACCCGAAATGAGATGAGACTTATTGTGAATGATGTGAATATGTGTAAAGCTGAGGAATTGTTTTTGTTTGATTTAATTTGATATAAATAAAAATGACTTTATTCATTATGGAATCGGACAATATTCATTATCCACTTATGAAACTGCCACAAAGAGTTCCTTTAATTATTGGAGAGAGATATTTCATCACCAGCTGGGCCGGTCCAGCCTATAATCAGACTGAGCAGCTGCTTAGGGCCCCGAGGTCACCAGAGGGCCCCCAAGAGACCATACATTTACATGAAAATAAAATAATATATCAAGTTTTATTGGACACAGGGCTTATGTGTTTACAGCAGCCTAAATATCCCCTCAAACAATTACATTTGTTTTATATCTATAGTGGCAAAATCTCTCTGCTGCTGCTACGTTTGTTTTTGAGCGGGGCAGAGGTGAGGGAAGGACCTTTATAATGTAAATTTAGCTGACTGTCACCAACTGGACACATTAAAATCCACCAGAAATGAAGAAAAAATTTCTAGAATTTAAAAATCTTGTCCCCCCTTATATGTTTGTGTTCTGTTCTTGTGTCTATGGTAGTTGTGACATTCTGGATGTTTTCAGTCTGATGTTGGTCATATAAAACACAAATATAATTAGTCATGGTGATGAGAGCAGAGTCAAAATGTGTCAAATGTGAATCACTAATATCTGAGCCAGGTGCCATCTGCTGTTGAGGGCCCCAGAGACAAATTCAGCTTAGGGCCCCCTGAAAACTGGGGGCCGGCCCTGATCACCAGTATCCTTTTCAAATCTGTATTTCATTTTAAACATTAGATACATGTTCATTCATTGCCTTGTTGTTCCATCATGTTTGGATCTGCTGTTGTGGTTAAACAAACACACATGAGCATGAATGGAGCTGCAGGTTCGATTCCCAGACCAGACCAGCTCTCCTCCTGATGAGACGCAGAGAGCAGGGCAAGACTCTGGCCTTTCTCCTCATTTCTGTCCTCAGTGACGCCCCCTCACATCTCCCGTTTTCCCCTGGTTGCTCAGCGCCTGCAGTGCGGTATTTGGTCCTGTCTGTGTCCGCGCGTCCGGATGGTTTCACCTGCTTTACGCACGTCTCCAGGGTTTGTCCAAACTCGCACGAACTGAGCCCAAAGTGTCCTGTAATGACCTCACATCCTGTTTTGCACTTCCTTCACCAGTGGGCCGGTTTGGGACGGTCCCATACTCCGCGGTGCAGCGTGGATCCGTGTTTTGTCTTTTCCCTCCACGCACACGCGCCTTGCTCCGGTACATGGACTGCTGAGAGCGTCGTCTCCAAACATCCACGTCTCCAGCAGCATGCGCACGATTGATCCCTGATCGGTGAGTTATTGACGGCCAAACTTTGGTTATTTATTGCACTTTAGGACGTAGTTTTCTGGGTTTGACGACTTCTTGAGCCTGTATTCCTACTTAGGGGAAGGAAATAACGTTATAATCTGGCTCAGAGACACTTATTGCGCCTTTGTACTGCGACTAGTGCCTTCAGTGCGTAAAGTTATTCTTGCTTACTGCATGGTGGGTGTACAAGTGCGTTATTACGTAATTATTAACAAGGGATAATATTATTTTTACGCTAAACACGTGGGCAAGGTGCAAATAATTGATCCAAATACAAATTCCCTGCACTTGTATTATTGAATGTGCACTGCTGAGATGGTTTAAGTATCTATTGTGCCACATTGATCATTTTGTTGCTCCTTTTAATTCACATGATGTTGCAAAAAACTCAGTGTACTTGTGTCCAGACTGACAGTTTGAGGTTATTTAATTTGATGTGTGATTTGTTCACATTGACTTTCATGCATCAGGTCTTATAGAATTTAAGTACAATTGATTGCAGCTTAAAACTGTCTAAAGACTGATAAGAAATAAAAAAAAAAAACTGAGGGTGAAATACTAACTTGTCTTCACTTGTTAATGTCCAGTCAGTGTCAGACTGGGAGGTCAAGTGGACACAGTGTTTTATGTGTGTAGAGTTGTAGTTTTTTATTGTATGAAATTATATCCTTGATTTAATGTCTATATAAGTAAAAGGAGGTGAGAAAAAATAAGTATTACTTTTTCGCTCTCATTTTTACATTTTTATTTGGATATTTTGTGTTGGTGTTATGTTGAAACTCGATTTCGATACAAAGGAAGAGACTGATACTTGATACCATTTCTGATACCACAATGATAATTCTATTGTCTCTGGTGTTTAGACAATAGAATGTGATTTTCAGCTTTAAATGTTAGTACTTTCTTTTATATTCCCATGAGTCTTATATCTGTGTAATCTCTCAGTGTCCAGTAGGTCATAGTGGTCCATGGGTGTATACTCGTCTCTATGTGTCTTATACTTGTTCTGATACAGCTCAACGTCATTCTAAAGCTGTTCAGGAAAGGTTCATTTCTGTTCTGCCTTTTTAAAATACTTGCTGAAATGAGTAGCTAGTTTCAATACTAGTTTCAGTATCTGGTTTTTGGTCTTCTCTGAAAGTGTATCTTTCTACTTAATCATAGCCATTGTGTTCCCAGTCAGCAGTATTTGTTTGATATAAAGTAGCCGCTTGGAAATAAAAAAATATACATTAAACTTGGAACATTCCCCGTGGAGATTAATATGTTTTATTCATTCCACACATAGTTACAATATGTAACTAAAAGGTAAGACAAGTTTATTCATCTAGCACAGTTTGTACTCAAAGTAATTCAAAGTGCTTTACAGAATAAGAAAGACATGCAAATCACAATACAACAAATCAGAACATAAATAATTATAAATAATCATCATGAAATGAACATTAAAAGATAAAAGTGCAGAATAAAAACCTTTTAGTCATATGCAGAACCTGCTATGCAGAACCTGGATTTAAACATTGTCAAAGTCGAGGCCTGTCTCACATCTTCAGGAAGATTGTTCCAGGTTTTAGCTGCAGAAAACTGAGACACTGATTCTCCATGTTTAGTCCTGACTCTCGCACCAGCAGGAGGCCGGCCCCTGAAGTCCTCAGGGGCCGGCCTCCTGCCACCATCAGAGTGTGAGATGGTTCATGTGGCTCTAACATGTCAGAGATGTTCTTTGGTGCTGGTCCATGGAGAGACTTGTTCACACAGAGCTGCTTTAAAGTCTATTCTCTGAGCCACAGGAGCCAGTGTCAGAGTGAATCCACTGGTCCATATTCACCTGCTGCCAGTGAGACATAGATCTGAGTGTCATCTGCAGAGTCGTGGTATAATGAGGGATAAGCCCCTGGGGCACTCCACACATCGGGGGACATTTTATCTGAGACAGATTCCTATTTCAACAAAAGTACTCCCTGTCATATAGATAGGACATGAACCAGTTTAGTGCTGTACCAGAGATGCCACCCAGTCCTCTAGTCTCTGTAAGAGGTTCCCAGATCCACAGTGTCAAAAGCAGCACTCAGATCTAACAGGATCAAGACTGAGACTTTGCCTGCATCAGTGTTCAGGCTGATGTCATCTGTCACCTTGATAAGAGCAGTCTCAGTGCTGTGGTGGGTCTAAAACCCGACTGGAAAACATCAAAGGTGTTGCTCATTTGGAGAAAGTTAATAATCTGTTGGCAAACAACTTTTTTAAGGACTTTGCCTAAAAACAGCAGATTTGAGATGGGTCAGTAATTGTTCAATATTGTGGCATCAAGACTGCTCTTCTTTAGGAGAGGCTTGATAACCACAGTTTTCAACGAGTGGTGATAGCAAAGTATTGAGCACAAAACTTTAGAAATTTAGTGGGTACCACATGGAGGCAGCATGTAGATGAACTCAGACTGGTGACGATCTCTTGGACAGTTTTGTCAGTTACAGGTGCCCTCTGTTGGGGGTGGGCTCGCTGACATGCTGAGTCAGACCAAAGATTTCAAGGACCCGAACTAAGCTCTTTAGCGTTTCAGAATAGTTTCAGCAGGAGTGGATGTTATGTTTTTCCAGGGAATGTGAACTAAATTTCTCTGACAACAACTGTCCTTCTGTTAATCAGTCTATGTGGTGTAAATGCAGATATAGCTCCATCACAGGGTCAGATATCCTCTTTATCATGACTGTATGTCCTGGGACAGCAGAGCCCCGTGTGTCCGGGCTCTTGGTGATAACAGCTCTGGGGGAAGACAGGGAAGGGCGAGCAGGGGGGGTGATTTAGGGTGAGGGACCAGGTGAGGGCGGAGGAGGAGGCGGCAGCAGGGAAGTGTTTGGGTCAAAGATGACAAGTGATAGGGGGGAAAGCCTTTGGTGGTGAAACAAGCATGGTTTTGTAAGGTGAAGAGTTAAGCATAGATGACTCTGACCATGCTTTATTAGGTATGAGGGGAGCCATCTTAATTCCTGCTCTGATGAGGCTTTCTAGATGGTTGGGAAGGGCTGTGGGTGAAGGTGGGGAGGAAAAGGAGAGAGTCCTTAGAATGTGCAGATGTAGCAAAGGGGACCCAGTGCTGGTCTGTGGGCGGGGGGTAGGTGATGGGGGTGACAGACAGGTTCAAGGCCTGTGACGAGGGCCCAGGACCCTGTCTAGGCGGTGCTTCAGAGCGTGGAGGAGGTTCCCTGTCAGCACTCTCACTCCACCTCTGCTCAGGTGCAGGCCCTTGAACAGGTCCTCTCGTTTCCAAAAATAGATCAAAGTTCTCAATGTAGTGCAGTCCTCTGGGCGCACACAAATTCAACAGCCCTGTGTTCAGCTGAAGCAGCAGGGGAAAATTACTCATCTTCCTTCGGTCTATGCTGGGAAGAGGTCCACTGATGAATCTCTTAGCCTCCACTTTATCAAGCTCCTCGAATAATGTAATAAAATCCCTTTTCAAGATTTCAATATGTTCCATTCTAGTGTCAGCTGCACCCACGTGCACGATCAGCTGTTTAACTCCTTGTGTGTGTTGACAAAACTTTTGGCAGGAGATTTGTAATCTCAGAAACAGTGTGACTGGGATAAGAGCAAGTTTTGATTCCTCTGTGTCTCACACCTCTGATAGCACCGTCTCCTAACAGCAGCGTGTCTCTGACCTTGACATGTGGCACATATCGCCTGTGCTCTTTTGCCAACTTCATGCTCTTGTTTTGTGACAAAAAATCATTTTCTGTTTGTATGTTAACACAACATCAGTCTGTTTGTGAGCTGTATTTTGGTTGATGTAAGTATATATAGCATTCTCTTTTATCACTTGTGCGTTGGCTCGGCATTCTTGTCTTTACAAAGTTTTGGAAAAAGACGCCATAGCACAGGTTTAAGTTGAAAGTAGTAGCAGTTTTTACCCTTGTCTCTGAAAGTAACTATGGGCTGCTTACCACTGGAAGTCACCGGGAGCGTCCGGTGAAGTCCTTTTTCAGACTGTAAAATAAATATCTGTGCTTGTAGCTCATTAATTTCAGCAGGAGCAAGCAGGTTACATACTGGGGCTTTAACTGGACTCTTAAATAGTTGTTTGAGAACTATTCATATTTATGAGGGTAAGTCCAGTCAGCTTTTGAAATCGTCTGTAATCATTTAATAATTTAAATTTTAATTCTTTGGCTGATTTATTTGTTCCTCTTAAGCATCATAACATTCACATATCCAGGCCAGCACTAATCAGGGGCAGATATTTAAAACCCGTGTCCTGTTCCTGAGTACTGCACATTGACTGTATGAAGAATATTTTACTACACAGTCTATGGTTCGTGTACCACCAGTGTTCCCCATGCCGCCCTTTGAGACCCACCTCATATATGACTGTGTTTACCCACCCAAAGGTGCTGTCAGTCAACTAGGACCAAACTCGGTGGGTGTTTTCTCGCACAGACGGTGCTCTGATAATGGAGCAGAGGTCGCTGTGTTGTGATTGGACAGAAACGGGAAGAGAACCAAAGGGTTTGTGGGAGTTTCAGCTCAAAGGCCTTAAAAAAACCATAATCTGCCTGTAATTACTCTTACTGTCATTGAACTACTGCCAACAGTTGGCCCAAATAGATAATCTTTATGATAACTGGCCGTCAGCATGTTGTTAAAGTAAACCATAATGGGAATTAAAAGAAGAATCCACATTTCAGAACGTGTCTGTACACATCTAAACTACAGGGTTACTAATTTTTTATACAGAATAAGACAGGAGATTTAGTTGCTTGTTGAGAAAATAACTTCTTCAAAACTGGCGTCTTTTGGCGAAATTGTGATTTTGATCAGTTGTGATTCATTTCGCAGCCCTAAATCAAAAAAAAAGCATGTGGTATTATCAGACAGTATTATCCATTTATGTGTTTTTGTTATTAATTTTGGTGTTAATAATTATCTTATATCACTGGAATGTTTGCAATTTTGGTTAAATTTTTAATGCATTTAACAGTTTTAGTAGTTAAAGTATAGGCTATTTAGGCTGTTTAGCTTAGTTTAGTTTAGCCTCTCTAGATAGCTGAGTTTATCTTATTAGTTTATCTTCATTTAGATTATCTTAAGTTTTTCCCTAGTTTAGTTTTAGCTTTGATTTAGCCTAATTTAGCCTAGTTTAGTCATACTTTAGCTTAGCTTTTAGTTTAGTTCAGTTTAGACTAGTTTAGTTTAGCTGTAGTCTAGTGTAGCATAGCTTAGCTGACCTCATCGTTAGCTTAGCCTTAGTGTGTCCTTAGTTTAGTTTAGGTTAGTAAAAGAAAAACTCAAACCTGTCGACTGGGACTAATCGTTGGTAGGAGTGAAGACGCTTGGCTGCTCATCCAAGCCGCCGATCTTCAGTTGCTGGTCAGATTAATTGCTGGGTGGACACGGCCCTTATATCTGTTGAAGGGAGAAGACTGGGATATCATGCTTGAAAAACTTCTGAAGCTTTTCAGACACACACCGCTGTGTAAAAGGATTGGTTACGCCTTTTAGGGACAGCATGAAAGTCTGTTTCAAACTACAAACACTTTAAGACAGAAATGGACAAACCCTGAGCATAAAAGAAAATAATGTAG